>VZTH01002171.1:0-138256 GCA_013397815.1 Aleadryas rufinucha
CAGAAGTCCTGCAGAAGATGAGGGCTGATACTTGATAAAGACTCGGTCCACATCCACCCATTCCTTGCTGCAGACTTGGACAATTTTGTGTGAGTTTTGTCAGTACCCCAAGGCCATGTGTGGGCTGAAAGAAGTTCGTTTCATTTTACTAAGCCATAAATTATTACAGTAGTGTTCAAAATATTGCCTTTCCCATCTGCTTCATCAGTTTTATTACTTGACTTCTACAGACTGCGGATTTTGAAAGCTATCTATAAAATATCTGGAAGCCTAAACATTGCATACGATGGTTGGCAGACAACGCAAAAATAAAATATCCTCTAGAGTGTGTATTACTTGTTCCAAAGGGGAGCTAAACAATATGCTACAGCAGTTATAAAAAGTCTGGTACCCTTCCTCTTAGGATTTCTCTTTCTACAATGGGAGTGGCTGGGAAAACAGATCTCTCAGTTGAGCACTTCCTCCTTCCATCCTTCCTACAATTTTCACACACCTTAATTCTCACTGTGTTGCTACAAGGGTAGGATTATCTTCTTTTTTTCCATCTAAGAAACAGCAAAAAGAGATCCAATGCCTTGCTGGAGACCATAAAGAAAGTGAATTCCCAAATCACTTTAATGCATTAAGAAATAGTAATGAAAATGTGTTTGGCTCAGTAGAGAAACAGGCCTCTTGACTACCTTTCCAATATAAACAGTGTACTAAAGGAAAAAAAGGTCAGTAAATGAAATGCTGTTGATGGAAACCAGATGTATCCTTCCCATGGGACTAGACAGGATAGCATGCTGTACAGAGTGGTGCATGCAGCAGGAGGTAATACCAATCATAATAATAATATATCCATGAGTATTCTCTTGCATAGGTGAAGGCAGAAGAAAACCTGCAGTAGTAAGCAATGTATTAAAGTGGCCCAGTGTTTTGTGATTTAATAATGCAGCAATAAAAGGGAAACTCCTTTTGTACACTGCTGTATTGTACCTCCTTGGGCTAACGGATCTTAATTTTTTTGACAATTTTGGCCTTTTCCTGTGAGCTGTCAGAAGAGCAGAACATAGACGCTGTGATTAGTGTTGCTAATGGGTGCCACACTAGGTGCATGGACAAGCTAGTGTATTTTTCCTGTGTTGCAAAGACAGATCTATATTTCAGTGTAACTCGTATTGGATGTCAACTCCAGCTACAAAGGGTCTTGGCTGTACAAGATGAGCTTGAGGCTGCAGCCAGAAACACCCCACGCAACAAAGCTCCTTGTTGGAGCCTATAATAACGAACATTTTGTGGCAATCTGGGGACAGACACTCTTGCCAATCAGAGCAGATTGTAGGTGAGGAGATGGGAGGCACTTCCATGGATTATGAAGATGCCATCTCTTAGGACTAATGGCTGGATGAGGAGAAATCCAATTGCTTTCTCATGTTTTAGGTACTGCTTGAATGACAAATGGCCCAGACACAGAGCGGTGTAAAAGTGAATGCTGACAGCTCAGAGTGCTTACAACAGCTTCATTGCCAGTGTGAAGAATAATTCATAGGGTGGAAGCTGTATTGCCTGGAGTGCACCTTGCTGGATGGGTCTACATCTCCTTATTTCACAGCTGCTACCCATGGTCTTTGAAACTGTGAGGGGTTCAGAGTGTGTGAACAAATATTTGGGTGATTTGTAGGTATGAAGGGCAGAGGAATACTTCTGTGAATTTTTTGAGGTTGGGTTCCTCGATGTTTGGTAGTCATCCATTGTCTGTTCAGTTTCTTGTGCTTGAAGACCTCTTGGTTATGTTGACATTAAAGGGTAATTTGAGGAGGGGGAAAAAAAGCCAGGTTCTCTGTCAAGGGGATCAATAATTTAATTTGAACAAAAATGTTCATTTCAACTGAGAAATGATTGAATCACACTTTTATGTCTCCATAGGAAGACAAAAATTGGGCGTGAGACTGCCTCCGTTGGGCACATAAGATATATATGAGAAAAACAGAATTTAGGCTCAGGAAAATTAGTCTTGTAGAAATAAAACCTGCTGATCCCTGCAGTATGTACTCAAATATATTCATGTTTTCTGCTTTCATTCTTACATACCTCAAACTTCTCAGGAAGACAGCAGTCACAGTAACACCACGGAAAACCTCAAATTATGAGGAAAGCAAGAAATAAATAAGAACAAATAAATACCTATACAGGTATCCATTATGTGTGTGTGTGTATTTAGCTCTTCCCCAGATATCACCCCTATTGCCAAGTAGAAACTTTGGAGGTTTTTACAATCAACACTCTGCTCATGGTTTCAAAAATATTTTTTCATTAGTTCAATGATTTTCAGATACATTTTCTCAGTTGCATCAAGGCCCCAGATGAAGTCAAGATGTCCCCATGCAGGAAAATGCTCGTGGTAAATGAGATTAGTGATCCGAGGAAGTAGCCTTGCCGTGTCTTTCGGGTCTCCAAATTTGTCCTGTCCACCGCTCCAAACAGCGGTTGGTATCCTTATGTCCTCTATCTTGTACACAGGAGGAGCAGTCTGTAAGACAGGGAGGAGAGCTGAGTAAGTGCTCTTGTATCAGAAGCTGTGTTTAGAGAAAGGTTTCTGTGAGAGCATCTCTCTCTTTTTCTTCTGCACTGCCTGCAGTTAAACCATAAGGGATGAAGGGCACCCTCTTATGGTTCATTGCCCTAAACCCAGTCCCTGTCTATGGAATAACCCAATCTATTTCTGTTCTTTCTATAAAGCATGGCTAAGAGTTGCCTTGCAATTTGACCCCAGCTTGTGCTCTTCAGAGGTGTGGGCATGGAAAGAGCAGTGTTGGTATTCATGTGTCATGGACTGTGGAGATTTTTCCTGTGTATATTCAGGATGAGAAGGTCTATAAGTTTTCTGGGAGTATGAAGTGCAGCTTTTGGTCTTAGTTTTTATGCTTGGAATTTAAGTGCCAAGGAAATAATTTGGCCATTTATAATTTCACTCTGGAAAATTGCTGAGACACCATGTGAGATAGAAGTGGCTGATTGTAGCTCTCGAGCCTTTCTGTTTGTGAAAAGCAGCATTTTGGTACAGCACAGGACACTGCAATGTCCTGTCAAATGTGCTGCTTAAAACTGAAACGATTGCCAGTCCACTGGAGAGGTCACTGTAGCTGTGAGATCCATTTCCTCTCTTAAATGAAAGGCAGACTTTGAAGATTTTTGGGGAAGTGAAGAGCTCTGTACTCACCCAGTCCTAGGACTTGTGTGTGCTTCTTATTAATTTTTTGCAATGACAAGTTAGGTGACATGTCATTGGGCACATTACTGCATCAGTAGGAGAGGCAAAATGAGCTTCTGTTAATTGTCTGCAATGGTCTGTCTCTGCTTTGTTTGTGAATAGATTTTTACACTTGTGTGTGACTCAGCTCAAACATTATCTGAGACCACTCTCTCCCTTGTTAGTACTCCCAGCTGCTAAAATTTGAATTTTTCTATTCCTAGTTTTACCAAGACCCAAGGATGAGTTCTCAGGGAAGCCATTTTGCCTTACCTGGTTGTATTTCTTCATGTTTTCCTTAGAGCCATAGTCATACGCTTGAAACTTGCCTGTATGTACTACCTTTTAAAAGAAAAGACAAAATAAAAGTGATGAGAGACAAAGAAGTAGAGTGCAGGAGGGGTATTCCTGCCTGTGAGTTAAGTCAAGGCTCAGGTAGTGGACTGTGAGTTACTCCCACACCTTCCTCTGGTTGCAGGCTTTCAGGGTACTGAGGATGGAACAAAAGGTAAGTGGCTTCCTTGCCTTTTCTCTTGCTAACTTTCTGTCCGGATCCTTATATCCCACCCCCAGTATGTTTTGTTACTTAAATTCTTGTTTTATTACCTCAGGTAACTGAAGTTGGGGTCCCTGTTCATCAAGCAGAGTTGGGTTCAGTTGTCACATGGAAAGAGAACCTGAGCACCTATAATATGTCAGGGCTATTACAAGTGAAGTGCAATATGCCTTGCAGAACTGGGGAGTGAATACCTGGAGGTTTTTCGTTTGTTTTAGCAGTTTAATTTTTTGAATTTTTGCACAAACATGACAAGTAATTTCATTTGTGAGCAGTGTGTAATAAAGGGTGAGAGAGAGTCAGTGTCTGTCAGTTTAGAAAACCTTTGCTTCAAGGATTTAAGTAGCTGGATATGTGCTAAAAATCTGCATGGTGCATTGTCTTTGCTATTCTATCTTCCTGTATCTGTGTTTGCTTTGTATCCACTTGATTTTGTTAGAGGCTGGCAACATAGACCATGGAGTCACTAGCTGTCCACTGTTTGTGTCCATTTCCTGGCTAATTGTATCCTGTGGGACTGACTTCTGGGAATCTTTGTCTTCAGGAGCACATCTATATTCTTGAGCATATTAAATGTGCAGGAGTTCATGGCAGCAAGTGAGAAGGTATGATGGTCATTTTCCCAAATCCAAAGCCTCTGGATTTCTTTGTAGGCTCTCAGTTGCATAAAAAGCAGTAGTAAGAGATTGTTTACACGTCAGTGCACGGTTATACCTGTTGCCAGTGAACAATGTTCTGTACTGATGTTCCAGCTGGGGAATGTCCGACGTACACATCTATTCGACTCTGGAGAGAAAGCAGAAATTTTATAAAGACAGAGATCCAGTACTGTAACAGAATAAAACTGTGAAGAAAGTGAGTTTCTAATATTAAAGAAGTCAGATTACAAAACATTTTTTATAGTTCTGTTAAGGAGATGTTCCAATTCCATCTCCCTGGATTCTTCCTCAGCTGTGTTATCTTGCTCTGAGAACCACATTAGTGACTTAAACAAGGCAGGAAATATACTTAATGGTTTAGCTCTGCAATTCGAAAGTTGCAATTGTTTTTGCATTGAACCTTTGATTCGAACTGCTTTCCCATAAGTGCTTTTAAAAAGGATTATAGATGAAAAAAATGGGCCCAGTTTTTACAGATACTGCAGTAATAAACATTATACAGGCCAGCTTCTGCATACTTTGGCCACTGTAAAGGGGATTGGCACCATGGCGTTCCTATATTGTCAAGCAGAGGGAAAACTCTGCTGTCTCTCCTGTCCCCTCTGACTGATGCACAAGAGTTTGTGAATCCCACTGAAGGTGTGCTGCACTCCTCAGCACAGTGGAAAGGCTTTCTGTAGCTCTACACCTTGTGGATTGAGCTGTTGGGAACAGTTCTAAGGTCAACAAAACCAGGAAAATGTCCCTTACAATAGTGCTTTGGGACCAAGTTTTGGTGCAAATAATCTGAAAATTGGGAAGAAAAAGAGTTTTTTTCCTTTTAGCTATTTCAGTGTTCGGAGGACCCCAGTGTCTATATGCTAAGGAAAGAAATTGGCAACTGTGTTGCCAAGAAGTCTGACTCCATCACTCATTGTCTCTTTTTAAAGAACATCTGTGTGTGACCAAAATCTGGTTGGCTTAGCCCCAAAAGAGGGTGCATCCTGGCATATGCAATACAGCTCAGTTCTTTCTTTCTGGCATTGGAATGTGCCTTATTGTTGGTCCCACCCATCCCTAGCCCATGCTGCTGCTGTTGACAGCACACAATGTCCTGGCATTCCCTCAGCCTGCTGAGAACTGTGCTGTGGTTTATGTACATTTACATGTGTGATGGTAACTAGACAAGGATAGAGTGCACAAGTGTAGCTTCCAAAATCCTCTTGGTTTTACTGTGAGTAGGTGTTCTTGCGTATACTTACCGTGTTGATATTTTTTATGCTGCCTCCAGCTATGTAACAGAGAACATGGGCACAAAACTTATCCAGTGTTGTACACAACTGTGTCACGGGTCCTTTCAGAAACTCGATCTGGTGCGCGAATCCTTTGCAACCAAGTACTAACTAAGGGAAAGGAAAAGTGCAACACCTTTTTTTTCTTGTTGCAGAAGAATTTTATGCAGGAAATTGTTGTTAATAGCCTAGCCTTCATAACAGAGTATTCAAAGAGTGCTGGAACAGCTTACCCTCACAGTACCCCTTAAAACACCCCATGCCCCATAGTGCATCATTTATTCTTCCTCCTTCATGATACTATCACCAATCCTCGAGGAAGCCATCCTTCCATTTCTAGTGTAATGACCTTAATGCCTACTCATTTTTAAAGCCCTAGAGATTGTCATGTCTGTTACTGCAGTGCTGGTTTAGTTCCTCCTGCATGAGGCCAGAAAAATTTCAGTTAAACAGCCTGAGTCCTAAAACAAGACAGTGTTTCACAAGTCTCCTACTTCACTGGGAGCTGCTGCTACAAGCTCTATATCCTGACTACTTACCCCACAGGGTTTGGGAGTGGATTTTTCGAGACCACTCAATTGATCCCAAGCTCAGTGTCAGCATGTCACCTGCTTGGGAGCACTTGGTCTCAGGCTGAGTGAACCCTGTGAAGGTTAGCAAGGCATTGGACCTCTTAGAAGAAAAAATTGCATACCCTGAGCAGTGGTCCAGGAAGACTTGTTATCTTGATCAGAGGGCTTGTAGCATGTGGGCATGCAGTTACTGGGCCCACAGCAAAGAACACCTTCACCCGTTTAGCCAGCTCAGGGTATGTAGAAAATGCTATGAAGCCTGCAAACATAGAAGAGACAGCCTGAGTTAGTGAAGGTATCCTCCCACAGACAAATTAAATACATAAACAGCAGAGAGCAAACAAGAAACATTAGTAGATTTTCAGCCCATTGTCTGTTTTTCATGTCTGTGCTGCATGTTTTACTCAAGGCAAGTGTTGAAGCTAAGTCCTAAAACTGATTTTCTTTGGAAGGCAAAGTTCATTTTGAGGTTTAGAGCATGTCTGGGCATAGTCGTTATTAGAACAGTTTGGGTAGGCAACATGTCAGTGAGGTTTTGAAGATAACATCAATTCCCCCTAAAGTTCAAGGAACTCTCATAAAAAATGAGTTTTTCTAATTAGAGTCTCTAAGGATCTATGCATGTTTATGCTTTCATGAAACTATAGAATAACTAGCTGAATAGTGGGAGCTTTGAGTGTTTTCAACTGAATATTTGCATCACAGGCAAATGAAGAAAGTCTAGACGGTTGGTTTGTTTTGTGATGAGGGTCTTTAGCTACTCTTATGAGAGGCAAAGAAAGAAAAGGTCAGAATTTGTGACAATATATATTTTTCCACATTTCCTTCTCTTTTTTTCTGGGTTGTTTACACTAATGGACTGGCAGTCACTCCTTTCTAATCAATGTTCGTTCATGGATCTTACACATAAACCATAAACATCAAGAACTTTCAGCTGATGTTAAAAGAAAGTTAGCTGCATTTAGAGGCCATGAACTGAGTAAAGACAAAGGCTGGACCAAAGAGAAAATAAACTATTTATGGTTTTGCTTTCCTAATTTTTGGTCTCTGGCACTATGTTTGTAAACAATGTGGCCAGTTACAGTCACTCATGAACTACGATTTAAATTCTAAGATTGACACTAAGTCATGACTTAGTAATGCTGAGGTTATTTTTCCTTGCCTTCAAGCAATTTAATTTAAATTAATGTATTCATTTAAATTACAAATTGTATGGGCTGTTTTATCTTTTTAGTTTTTCTATCCTGTTCACAAGAACAGACTCTCCAGGGAAGTGATCAGAGCACCAATTCTGACAGAGTTCAAGAAGTGTTTGGACAATGCTCTCAGGCACATGATGTGAACATTGGGGCTGGCCTGGGCAGGGCTAGGAGTTGGACTTCGGTGACCCTTGTATGTCCCTTCCAGTTATGATTTTAATTGTCTGTCTAATTCCAAAGAACTTCGTGTAAATTCCTGTTGCTGAGAAAAATACCCAAGGCTGGTACCAGAAGAACCTAGTAAATGACCATTTCTATGTCTGTAATTACTTAAAAAGTTGAACTATCACTGCATTTTCTATTAAGTTTATTTGCTTATTAAGGGCAACCAAAGCTGATTTTAGAAAAGTTTTGCATATTTTCCAATATCAGCCCAGAAAAATCTCAGTGTTTTTCTAGCTCTCTACAAACAAGAAAAACAACAGAATCAGTGGGGAAACTCACCTACTGATCAAATAGGAACACAAATGGTTGTGAATAATTCTCCTGACATTACCTGCAGCTGACCCTTCAGAGTGACCAATATAGTAAACATCCTTCTGTCCAGTTTTATTCATGATGAAGTACAGCTCTGCTGGAATATAGTATTTACCCATCTCATCGAAGCTACAGGGAGAAACACAAAAAACTGGCAGACAATTTGACTACCACAGTGAGTGACTGATTGTCAGTTTAGTTCATTGCACCAAGCAGGACCCATTGAAGGAGGAGGTTGCACAGTGTGTCTGCATCCTTGCTTGAGCTGGGGAAGTGGGCAGAGGGGTGCATCTGTGCAGCCTGGCTGCCTGATGCCTTGGGCTCTCTGTGGAGGAGGTGCCAGTTTCACCTGACAGCTGCAGCCCTTGGGGAACAGAATTTAATCAGTGCTTTCACCTGCACAGGTTACAGAACATATTTCTCACTTGGTTGAATTCAACTGTGAGAGATCAGGTTTCTAGACAAGGCTGCTCAGCGTGTTCCAGCTGAGGTTCTTGCTCTCCCTCTCACAGTACTGTTTCCCTTTTCCTCAGCACCCCATTTCATTTCCCAGTCTCTGAAATCTCTTCCCCAGCCCATGCTTCCAACTCTGAGTAGTAATGAGTGTCCCTCTTTGTCTGGTTCTTTACTCTCCTGGGTTGGTGTAGATCCTGTTCTGATGCTGGTTTAGGTAAAAGCCATCCGGCTGAAGCTATCTAGTCCCCTTGTAGTTTCTATGCTGAGTCTTTCTCTCTCTACTGAGTACCTGAACTGCCAGAACTCTTTCTGGCAGGGCTTAAGGGTCTTGTGTTTTAAAGACCAAGTGTTCCCTCTGCTGTTTCCCAACCAGACATCGTAGCCGGCATCTGCGAGGAGGAAGCCCAGGCTGTTGTTGGGCAGGTTGGAAATCCAGTGAGTAGCATCTCCTAGAAAAGCATGCTGTAGGAACACAGCAGGCCTTTGCCCTGAAAAAGATTAAAATATTCTTATATTGGAACAGCAATTAATGTGTATTTAATATTGGAGTGCAGGGTTCAGTTTGTGAGAGGTTTCTCCATTCAGGAAGCTCCCAGGAGAACTATACAGAGATATTGGTTTGAGAAACCTGAAGGATTTTTTCCATGCAAGCAGGAACCATTTTATGACATTTCATAACCGTTTTATGACAGGTCTGGCAAATAAAGAATTTACTGAGNAGTGGGGAAACTCACCTACTGATCAAATAGGAACACAAATGGTTGTGAATAATTCTCCTGACATTACCTGCAGCTGACCCTTCAGAGTGACCAATATAGTAAACATCCTTCTGTCCGGTTTTATTCATGATGAAGTACAGCTCTGCTGGAATATCGTATTTACCCATCTCATCGAAGCTACAGGGAGAAACACAAAAAACTGGCAGACAATTTGACTACCACAGTGAGTGACTGATTGTCAGTTTAGTTCATTGCACCAAGCAGGACCCATTGAAGGAGGAGGTTGCACAGTGTGTCTGCATCCTTGCTTGAGCTGGGGAAGTGGGCAGAGGGGTGCATCTGTGCAGCCTGGCTGCCTGATGCCTTGGGCTCTCTGTGGAGGAGGTGCCAGTTTCACCTGACAGCTGCAGCCCTTGGGGAACAGAATTTAATCAGTGCTTTCACCTGCACAGGTTACAGAACATATTTCTCACTTGGTTGAATTCAACTGTGAGAGATCAGGTTTCTAGACAAGGCTGCTCAGCGTGTTCCAGCTGAGGTTCTTGCTCTCCCTCTCACAGTACTGTTTCCCTTTTCCTCAGCACCCCATTTCATTTCCCAGTCTCTGAAATCTCTTCCCCAGCCCATGCTTCCAACTCTGAGTAGTAATGAGTGTCCCTCTTTGTCTGGTTCTTTACTCTCCTGGGTTGGTGTAGATCCTGTTCTGATGCTGGTTTAGGTAAAAGCCATCCGGCTGAAGCTATCTAGTCCCCTTGTAGTTTCTATGCTGAGTCTTTCTCTCTCTACTGAGTACCTGAACTGCCAGAACTCTTTCTGGCAGGGCTTAAGGGTCTTGTGTTTTAAAGACCAGGTGTCTCCTCGGCTGTTTCCCAACCAGACATCGTAGCCAGCATCTGCAAGGATGAAGCCCAGGCTGTTGTTGGGCAGGTTGGAAATCCAGTGAGTAGCATCTCCTAGAAAAGCATGCTGTAGGAACACAGCAGGCCTTTGCCCTGAAAAAGATTAAAATATTCTTATATTGGAACAGCAATTAATGTGTATTTAATATTGGAGTGCAGGGTTCAGTTTGTGAGAGGTTTCTCCATTCAGGAAGCTCCCAGGAGAACTATACAGAGATATTGGTTTGAGAAACCTGAAGGATTTTTTCCATGCAAGCAGGAACCATTTTATGACATTTCATAACCGTTTTATGACAGGTCTGGCAAATAAAGAATTTACTGAGGATGCCTGTCCTACCTCCTCTTGCACCGGAAAGTCAGCTTACAGCTCCTATGCTGAAAACATCTACCCAAAGCTGAAAACTGCTGAATGCATAACAATGTTTGGAAGACAAAGAAAATATAACCCAAAGAAGGAAATCTATGCTTAGGTAACCACTGAGCAGGGCTGAGAGGCCCCTGATCTAACTTGGTTAGCCTTACTTTGAGAGTCTGGATGGTCCAAGTTAGGGGAAGGCATCCAAATAAATCATTCTCTAATACTAACAAGGACTAATAATCAAAGTAGCAGTATACAGGGTACCTCAAATTCCAGCTAGAAACTTTTATTTAATTCAGAAAATGTGATGAAACTGATGAAATGCATTTGCTTTTTACTGAAAACCTGATGTCTTACCCCCTTCCTTAAGAATATCTCTGTCCTTCAGAAGCCTGGGAATCAATACTCATATGCCTAACCTCAGAGGCTTTGTTGTCAGGCTGCTATTTTATATATATATATATTATTTATGTTAATGCAAAACCTCCCCAAATCCAGTTTACCAGTCTACCTGCCAGACCATCTGAGGTAAAAAAAACCCCAATCCTTGGATATAACAAAATTATTAGAAAAGTCTGAAATAAGGACAGAGACACTGAATGTGCAGCCTTCAGGTGGATTCAGTATTGGAGTCACCTTTCTGGCTATGTGCTCCTGTGGAGATGGAAAGGTATGGAACATGCCATTGCACATGCAAAGGGGAAAAATGGGGAATCCATGTAAGAGTTGCCTCTCAGACCTTCCTCGTGTCCTACAACTATGTCACACCTGTATTTTGGTCATTCCTCCCAGAGGGAATTCTGTAAACATCAAGAATGTATCCATCCTTTGTTGTAACTTCATATTCCTCGCTGGGGAATCCATGATATCTGATAATTTCACTCTGGGGAAAGCCAAAGGACAGTTTGTTAACGTGACAGTTTTCCTGTTCTGCAGCCCAACCAAGATGAGCAGTGTGCATGTGGGATGTGCTGCGACAGCAGCGCAAGGCCCCAGCCACAGAGACCGTGGCTGAGAATAAATGTTACAGGCCTAATAAAAAGATGAAGCAAAGTCCTCTTCAGACCTGTTTAGATGGTGGCTGTCTGGTATTTATCCCCCTATTATAGGACAAAGCAGAACTGTTCTGAGTGACCAGCTCACTTCTGGGAGATAGTTTGTCATGTTATGCAAGGTTGATACAGATTGTACCTTTCTACAGATTAAATATGCAGCCATATCTGTATAAGACAATGCCAAAATCTGCGGGGATGGTCTGTAATGAATCCTTTCTTGCCAAAGTGTTGTTAGGCAAGCCATGCAGGCAAGGCAAACAAGGGTGGAGATCTAGTCAAAGGAACTAATGAGACCACCTACACCTAATTTTGCATGTACTCTGAGGAAATGTTTGGTGACTCAGGGCAAGGCATCTTTGATTAGTTTGCACTGTGAGAATCTGAAGAAGGGGTTCAACCTCCCTTACCACTGTTCTGAGCAAACTGTTATGGAAGAGCAGGCCATTACTTCATTTGAGATTAGAAACCAGCCTTTACCTCCACTGCAAAGGAATTCTTCTCTGTGGCAGCCCAGCCTGTTTGGATAGGAGAATCAAGGTTTCTTTCAGGCTAGTGCTGGAGGGTTCTTTGTTCTCTTGCCAAATTTGCACTCCTCCTCTTATGCAGTAGCCTGAAATACCAACATGTGTTGAGAAAGCTGACTGCAATCAGGTATAATGAGGCATGACACAGCTCCACATTTATCATATATCTGTTGGAGTTCACCCTAAATGCAGGCAGCAGAAGTCTGTTGTTCAGTTTGGTATGGACTGGAGCATGTAGTCTGTGCTCTCTCCACAGTCCAGGGTTGAGTCTGGCTGCTGAGATCAAAATTCCACAGTCTGGATCTCCAGTGGCCCCCAGGAGGTCCCGGGGAGTTGCCTACCCTTGGAAACAAAGGTAGCAGCCAGCAGTCCCCATTGCTACGTGTCTGTCCTCATGCAATGTGGGAGAGGCACATCTGTCCCTGGCGCATTCAGAGCTGGCCCTCATTGTGGCAGTGACCCTGAGGCAGTGGTTTTGGCAACAGTGGTTTTGGCAACAGTGGTTTTGGCAACAGCAGGCTGAGAAAACAGGAAATGCAGAAGAGGCTCTTCTTAGCTTGCTGACAAGGACTGTTAGTTATGTAACTGGAAGAGAAGCTTTAGAAAGAAAGGGAGAGAAGGTGACCCAACTTACAACGTTCAAGAAGCATTCGGGGTCGCGACTCTTCTTGCAGTGGCTCGTGTCAACACTCGGGATGGAGGCTGCTGTGAATCCCACTGAAAAGGCAATTCCTTGGGAGCAGAGCAGCACGAGGAGGCACCACATCTTGAGGCTGTGTGGAAGATCACACGCAGGGGTGTTTGTGTTAGGAAGAGAGTGGTGTGGAAGACTCAAGAGGAGTCTCCTGAAGGTTGCCCAAGGTCTGTTCCCCAAGGGCTGCCAGAATAAGTACCTGTGTGAGGAGGGGCTGTCTGCAGCTCATCCTGTTTAACAGGTAGGGTTGCAGAACAGGAGAGGAAAACACCTGGGCATACCATGCGAGAATATGCCTGAGTACTCTGCAGATTACAAGGGAACTGAGGTTGGCAGACAGGGCCAGCACTTGGCATGAGCCTAGCAGAAGATTGACAAAGAAGCATGAGCATTTGAGATGACCATCACCCAGCTTGTCCGCCGTTATCTGTCTCTACCCTGCTGCCAGCAGGAGAGGTGAAAGGAGAAGAAAGCACTGTTTGTTTCTTGTCTCCTCAGGAATGAGGTGAAGGAGGTTCAGGATGGGCTCCCTTTAAAACTGCCCTCTCTTCCTCTGGGACTGAAAGCTATTCTTGTGTCTGTCAGTGGTGTGCTGGGGTGAGGGATCAGATAATGAGGCTCATGAAGGGGCCAGGAGTAATTCAGGCACTCTGTGAGGAGATTTAATGGACTTAGGGCAACATGCTTGCACCAGTTCAGTGCCAGTTTGTGCTTTCCTCATAGGGTGATGTGCCCCAGAACATGACCAAGTTCTGTATGAAATCAGTTCCTCTGAGAATATGAAGCAAATGGGGTGACCCTGCATGGCTCCTCAAAATCCCCGTGAGTCAGTTCCTGGTCAGCCTCACCTTTTGGCTACCAGCCAAGCAGCCACGAGGAGTGAGCAACAGATCCTGAGACTGTCTTTGTGCTGCCGAGGGCCTGTCTCCGTTACCTCTTAGAAATGGTTGTCCATAGCGCAAATCTTGTATTGGTCATGGGGAAGTGAGACCTTGCTCTTTCCTGGGATGACTGATGGTTCCAGATTAGCTTTTCTGAATAGAAATTTCAGAGCACAGTAGATCTAGCACCAGTTAATGCCAACTCCACGTACAGTAGATATGCTTCCAGGTTTTGGTCTTTATGTTCCAGAACCCAGGTCAATGAGTGCAGAAACACTGCTCTCTCTAAGCTTCCCAGACTTTTGTTATCAGCAAGATAACTTTGACTCAAACATCCCTTAGAAAAGAGAAGAACAGATTCTGTGACCCAGAAAGTTACTGAGTGTGAGATTACAGGTTAAAATTGTTTGAAGAGCAAGAGCTTACAAGTTCAGTGCTCCTTGCTTCTTCTTTCTGAAGAACTCTACAAAAAAGATTCATCCACGAAGCTCAGTACTGTGCTTACATATTCAGGAAAAGCCACATCATACATCATACATCAAATTTTTGTTTTCTGCTGTGCTTTAACATGTGAGGAGAGAATGACGCCTGTGAAGAGAAGAGTAGCAGTCATTCTGCATCCATATAAAAACCATAAAGATCAGGCAGGAGACCTAAATGTTCAACAGTAGAATCCATGGGACTTGATGCAGTGTAAGGCTTCAGCTCATCATGGCGTCTTGTAAGAGTGCCTCACCAGTAATGAATGGGGACACCACTGCTCTTGCAGGCTTCACTTCCTCAGAAGAAGAGGACATGCTTCTATGACCGTGATGTGTTTGTGTTAGTTCACCCTCCTGTCCGTCCTGCAATTAACTTTTGATGGAATCATCGAATATCTGCCAAGTCCAGCACTGAGATACAAGCCTGTACAGTGATGAGGTTTGCAGCAGCTCCTGAGGACCGTTTGTCAGGAAAGGACTACTCAAGAGGGTTCAGCCTTGCTGGGGGGAAGGCAGGCAAAGGCTGGTGTATGTTCAGCAGCAGCCAGCAAGAGTGAGCTTGTCAGCTTTTCAGCCCCCATGTAGCTTCACCGTAGCCACAGCATACAGGGTTTGTGAATGAATTTTGTAGGAGAGACGTCTTACAGTTTTCATTAGGAAGTTAAGCAGACTCAGGAGACAAGACTTTCTGAAACCAGGCATTAGACGTGGAGAATGCAGTTTTTAATGATGAACAGAGGTTATCATGTAGCCACATGTTTCTTGAGTCTGCTTCTAGCATAAGACATCTGCTGTGATGAGATATGGTACTCTGTGAAGTTTATTTGTACTCAGAATGTTCAATGAAGAGTGAACAGAAAATGAAGATCAACAGAAGATAAGGAAACATTCCCCATCAAGCAATGGCGAAGGAGAACAGAATTTGTGGGATGAGAGAGAGCTAAACAAGGAAAATACATTTTGACTTTTAGTGATCTTCAATTTAAGCTTTGAATTTGACTAAACAAATTTAAAGAAGTCAAACCTCATGAGTCATCAAACAGCTGAAATGAGGCAGCATTTGGAAACACCCAAAACTTTAAACCTAGCATCAAAACACACTTAATTAGATTTCCTTTGTTTATCAAATACTTCTTAATTTTTGTTGTCAAAACAGGAAGCCTCACAACTACATACTCAGGCAGTGCAACACTGTTTTGCTTTCTGTTTTACTCTGCTCTAGTGGGAGTAAAATATGCCTCCCTCTCCCTGCACTGGGAATCTCAATTTGGCAAGAAAAATTTCTGCTAATATTTCAGCTTGTTTACAAATCACTACCAAGATTAGTTGAGGCAATGAAGAGGCTTATTTATTCCTCTTGTTAAGGTAAACTTTCCTCAATGTACTCTGTGATCACCTGGCTTAGCTGGCATGGCTTATGGACTTCCAGGTATTCACCTTTTACTCAGATGCAGGGGGCCAAGTAGCATCAATCTTGGCAGGGTTAGCTCCCTTAAACTCTAGGAATAAAGACAGGAGATATGAACAGCTGATTTCATCTAGTAAGATGAAGTCATAAGTAACTATTGAACTTGGTAAACTATTACAAAAGAATATGCTCAGATGGAAAAAAGATCAGAGAGAGAAATGCCCTTGAAAAGTCCTCTACATACCTTTAAGATTTAGTGAAGTTAAGATGCAAGCAGTTCCAAAATTTGTCCTTCTATCCTCGTGCCTTAAGCAGTCTAAAATTATTTTGTACAAGCTATAAGGCATACACACATCAACCAGAAGAGCAACTGTGACTAAACATGCATCAGAATTTGCTGCCTTACTCACTAACAAAACATGCATATGCATTACACGGAAGGAACAGGAGGTCCAGATTACACACATTGTTGCAATACTTGCACATTCATTCCCTTGTTCTCAGACTGAAGAAAACAAGTAGAAAAAAATGGAATAGTTGCTCTTTTTCTTCCTTTTGTGCAGGTCAAACTTCTTTGTCTTCTAGTTAAAGCAAAGAAGCACTTCTGTGCATAGCAATAGGCTTACAGATGAGAGAGGAAAAACACTGCTTATTTTTACAACCAACTACACAAAAGCAAGACAGCACATCTTTATGGAGACAGGAAACAGAGAAATAGACCATGAACATGTACAAGTAACTTACCTCTGCTTTGAATGCTTTGCTTCTGTCTTCTGCCACTGTCCCTGGTCTGTCTCCACCAGCAGACTGATTCACTGGCAGCAACCTGCGCCGATAAAAGGAAGTCAAAACAAAATGAGCTCTTCAGGGAAGCAGCTGTGAGTGTCATGAGTTGGCAGCACATATTGCAGAGCATGTTTAAGTGCTGATTTGGCAGTATTTCAGAGGTGGGGAAATCTTTGTGATGAAAAAGATGATGTGGTTTAATTCACAACCCCAAAATACACCACGGAGCAGGAGAGTGTACAGTGTACCTATAAATCAGTGGTTAGCATGTTTAGCTGGGACCTGGGTGTTGCAGGTCACTGGGGCTGTGGCAGACCTTGATCTGTACTCTTGCCCATCTGAGGGGCTGCTTCAAATGTAATCTTTTCAGATGAAAAGGAGGAAGTGTCCAGCTTTTCTCAACAAAGTGTCTCAAGAACACTGTCTCTGCTATTGCTTTTCATTTGGTTTATGTTAACTTTGACATTGCAGACTGACCTAAGTCTGTTCTCCAGTGAGCAGCACAACTCATGAAACCCACCTTATTCTGCTTTAATCACACTCCAGTGCCAAAGAAGGTTTGAACACAACATGTAACCTTTCTCCCAGTGAGGGAGCAAACAAGGGTTCTTGTTTATCCTAAGCCATTTTCATCACCTCTGAAAACACAGTATCTGGAGATCTTTGCTCAGCGGCTGAATTAGCTGTAGCCAGCCTGAGGGCTCCATCTTCACTGAGATTGGCTCGATGACCATGGGCAGAAGGACTTGTTCCGTGTCCTTGGGTAGCTGGGCTATAAACTAAGTAGAATCCTCCTACGTGAGGATCAGCCTGTTCAGCCAATTGACTCACAAGTGTCTTCAGAAGAACTTGAGTTTCATCGTAGACTGATGAGCATTTAGAAGAACACCAGATAAGAGGGATGTGTTCTTGGGAACACCATTGCAAACAGTCTGATCCCTTTGACTCTTGGGGGAAGGAAAGGAGTGAAACAACAGGACGTCAGTGATGGCACAGTAGCAGTTCTGATTTACAAACAAAGTAAAAAACATTGTTTGGCATAGTGAAAAAAGTAGTTTGATAATTTCTCAGTGAAAAGCATCACAACTTGACTTCTCTGACATCTGTAAGTGACAATAACTGTTATCAAACCATAAACTGATCATTTGGAAGGACTTCTGCAACATGATGTCTCATCCCTTCTCTTGTCCCAAGGTGGGACCAGTAGTCTCCATGATATGTCCAATGCTGTTTGCTCAACCTGCTTTTACTGACTTTCCAGAAAATTCAGCTCCCTGCCTCCTCTATGATGCCCCAGGTTGCAAGATAGCTGCACAATTGCAATCTCATTTCTAGGTGACTTTAGGGAATGCTCTGCCTACTTTCATGTATGATGTTGTTGCTTTTAGCAAGGAAAGCATTGAAAACTTATAAAGTAGGTCTCAAGTCCTCATACATTTTCCATACAAGCAGTGAGTTGGTTGAAAGACTGACTCTCTGAAGGGTATTTGTCTCCATGAATTTGTATTTGATGGAAGGAATGTCCTTGTCTGGAGGGGAACTGTTTTGTTTGGATCAAACTCTAGTTACATTTGTGAAGCAGAAGGAAACAGGACAGCCTTCAGCAGTGAGCTCAGGAGATGAAAAAGGCCTGTTGTTTGTCTTGGAAGGGAAAGGTGCAGAAGTGGTAACAGCCGTGGTTAATTTGTTTGGCTAATGAACCATTACTCAGAGTGACACTGGTCCTTTGGTCATACAGTGTCACCAGTGAACTGTCCCAGTGTAACAGCTGCACTGTGCTGGATAGCATCCCAGACTTGGCCCACATTAACACTTCATTGAAATGGACAATGAGGGTGTCATGCTGAAAGGAAAACCCTAAATGCCCTGTGTTTCTTTTCACAGTGAAGCTAATGGCATTTTGTTTTGGAGGGATGGTGACCTATAATGCTGTAACCTAATAACCACAGAGGTTATGCTTCAACTGAGTGGTTTTGTGCCATAATTACCTATTTGAAACAAGATTGGTAGAGTCATAGTTACCCCAGGAAATTAATAGGATGAATAATTCTTCATCATTGCCTTGAAAGCAGCTCTTTCCAGTAGTGGTCAAAGCGCTCTAAATATACATGGGATGAAGATAATGGATTGTTTCTAGCAATGTTTGGGTATTTTTCATTTTAGTGTTTAAACTCCAGAGAGGCTGCTCAGAGCCATGACAAAGGTTAGATCGTCTCATCTCTGTGACAGCCAGTAGTTTACACGTGAAACAGCAGGAGGTGTGAGGTTTCTGCTGGGTTCAGGGTATAACTTTGAACTAAGTATCCCATGGAAGTGCTGCCATTGCCAAAATGATTAAGATTGAGTCAGCAAGGATTTCTCTGTCTCAGGGTGGGTCTTGAAGCCAAGTTTCCCAGCTTCCAGGTACATGCTTGAACCATGAGACTGGCTATTGTTTTCTGTTGGGTCTAACCTGTGTCCCTTGCTCTTCCTCATGAAAACAGTGAGCAGTCCTGTTTCAAAGAAAGACAAAACATATTCTTTTCAGGAGTGAGGTGTTGTTTTTCATATGAACTCAGTTTCTGCTTTCTGCTCATCATCTTGTTTAATAATAAAATTATACAATACCACAACGATTAGAATAAGATTTTGATTACACTATGCCTTTAAATAAGTGTCAACCCAATAAACTGAGAAATAATATGAAGAATGGAAAACATCTAGAGGTCACAGAATATATCCAGAGAAAGGAATGCTTTCATTACTGTTATGGTCTAGAGAAGAGAGTAGGCTGCAAGCAAAACCTGTCTTCTCTTAGCAAAGTATAGTTATTGCACAACCAAATCTGTATCAATTGAAAAAGTATTACAGATCCACAAGGTTGCCAGAAAATACGAAGTGCACGATCAGGATGCAAAAGGCATTGGAATGACATGTAGTGTGCAGGAGGAACCCTTTCCCTGACTCCAGATGCAACAGAAGGGGTTTATTGTACCCAGTGACTGTGTTGTCAAACGAGTTAGGTAAGACTTCTGGTTGTGGGTTAAGGATACTTCTGCATCAGGTCAGTAATTTCATTGTACACTTGCAAAGATGCATCCAATCCCCAGATGAAATCCAGGTGTGCCCATTCAGGAATCTTCTTGTGATAGATAAGCTTCTTAATTCTAGACAATAAAATGGCCACATCCTTGGGATCTGCGAGAGTGTCTTGCCCCCCAGTCCATACTGCAGTTGGGACAGTCATCTCTTCTATGTTGTAGAGAGGAGGAATAGTCTGGAAAACAGTACAGGAATGAACGTCCAGGAGAGCACAGCAAACTTTAAACATTCATTTGGGGCTTTCTTCTGTCACTGTTCAAAGTAGAGGTGTCTAAATCAAAGAGGAAGGAAGTTCCCTTGTTTGCCTCTTCAGTCTGTGCTCACAGGGATTACCCAGCTGATAGCACAGCCAAAAGTAAAACACCTCCTGAGCTGACAAAGAGTTATTGTTGGGTCTTTACCCTCTCAAGTGGGAATCTTAGGGCAGGAGCCTGAAACAAAACAGAGATGTCTGGATGCCTCTGGATAACTCCCCATCATGGTCCTTTTGAAGTACTGGTCAGCCCCAGAAGACATGGGCTAGAGGGAAAACACAACATGTGACAAGGACAAAAAGGATTGTGGAATGGCTTCTGCAGGAGGAGAGGGAAAGGAGTTTAGGACTGCTGTGCTTGGGAAAGAGATGTCAGAGCAAGGACAGGAGACAGGTTTATACAACCACAAATAGTATGAAGAAAGAGCACTGGAAGTAATTATCCCAAACA
Source organism: Aleadryas rufinucha (assembly GCA_013397815.1). Lineage (NCBI taxonomy): Eukaryota > Metazoa > Chordata > Aves > Passeriformes > Aleadryas > Aleadryas rufinucha. Next base: position 20,074 of record VZTH01002171.1, read on the forward strand.
CAAAACCTAGAAGGCATCCCATGACTTTCCAGGAGCAAGCAAATTCAAGGCAAACCAAAGGAAGTTGTGTTTCATGCAAGTCATCATTAAAACATATAATGACAGGCTATTGTGGAGACCTAAAGGGTAGGAGGGTCAAGGATGGGATTAGAGTCTTGAATGGAAAAGATGTTCCTCAGGGTCTGCTTGAGGACAAAGTCCTTTTGTCTCTGGCTGCCAGAATCTAGGTGTGGCTATTAGATCTCCAGTTTTCCTATTCCTAATGTTGTCGTCTGTTTCAGTTCCATTAGTAGGCAAGATGGTTTTGTTCTTTTCTATGTACTCTTCTTTTTCAAATTAATTATCTATTTTTTCTGCCCTTATTTCCTCGTATTCCTACTGATCATTTAATTTAAAAGTTTTGCTCTTCCTCCCTCTCTCTCTCAAGTGTATTAAATTTATTATTGCCACTAGTGCTTGCATGCTTTCTCTGTTGACTTCCAAACTGAAAAGCAGTAACATTTTCATTTACTTATGATCTGAAAATTTGTCTCCTGCTACATCCTTGCTCTCTTCTTGTGTGTTTCTGTGCTGTCCAAGGTTGCTTCACCAAAACATACCTGTTGGTATTTTTCCGTGTTCTTCTTTGAACTGCCCCAGTCATAAGCTTGAAACTTCCCTGAGCGGGCTTCCTAAGAGGATGAACAAGAGAAGGGTAGTTACAAAGTCATAATTTGAGAAGTTTTTGTGGTTTTTCCCTGATGAGCCTCTGACTTCTGCCTAAAGCCCCAAAAGAAGTTCTTCTAACTTCTCTATGAGAGAGCCAATAGTAAATTAATTAAAAATATCAAACAGGGAAAAGGAGTCAAATGTTTTTGTCATAATGAAAAAAATCCCATCTCCTGCAGAAAGACCCAAGGATGTCCTCGCAGGCAATTTGTTCAAGTTTGTAAAGCTGCTGTTAACAACTGCTCTCAGCAAGTTCACCTCAGTGCTGCTGCCCTGTCCTATTCTTTCAGTCATGTTGCTAACACTCAGCTCTGCAAGGGGCTCTGTCTTAGGTTTTCTCTTCCCTCTTTATTTTGAATACAGTAATTACCCCTTCTAGTTCTTCCCCTTCTTGGCTTTACCTACAACATGAGTTGTAACTACTCTGAGAGACTCTCACCAGAATCTTAGTATTGATTTTTTAATTCCATTAGCTCCTTTAGTTGTAGTAACAGTAAGGACAACAAAGACTTAGGAGTATTACTACTGCGTGTTTGTGCTTGCACTCTGTGGTTGGATGCTGAATTACATCTGAGTAAATTGGCAGAGCTCTCCTCGCTCTGCTTTTGTAACCTTTCTTCTTTATAGGTTTGGGTCATGGTTACAAAAGCAACTTAATCAAACCTATATCTAATGCAAACTCACAGATAAAAGTATAATTTGATTTTGAATAGGTGCCTGTGCAGATGTCACTCAAACATATCTGTGCGTTTCCTGTGCTGAAAAGTGCACGAACACTCCTGCAATCTCTCCGTGATGGCAGCTGCTTCCTGCACTGCTCCAGGGCCCGTGGTGCTGCCAGGAAACTGCCTTACTGCAGAGGCTCCTCCGGGGGAGCCCGGCTCTGTGGATCCTCAGAGTGTGAGCCCAAAGACAGAAAGGCAGCTCCCATCAGCACTGCTGCTGAAGAGGTACTATGGCAGTACCTTGTAGGTAAGGGATATAAATAGACTACTAAATAAAATGTTTATTACTTATGGTTCTATTGCTGTCCAGACACTGGCAGTCTTTAGAGAAGAAACTACAAGTGTTTTAATAGTAAAATTTGATAATTTACATGGCAGCCTAAATCCTGCTCATTTCTTGACAGCACATTGGAAACATGACTAATTTCTTCAGATAAACTCCTTACAGAACTGTGGATATCATTTATGAAAAGTACTGGGTACACAACAAGACAAGTGATGTACACCTGCACACACAGCTTCCAACTTACATGTTTTTATTCAAATGCAGCACTTCATTGCTGGCTTCAGATATACCTGTATCACATAGGGTATTTCTATCCAGCTGGCAAAAGAGGGAGCCACGAAAAATAGTGCTCTGAACTGAGATTTCAGTTGCAAACCACAAGTTGCATGTGTTTCTAAGAAGTTAGCAATGGCTTCTCAGCTGGTTATCTCTGTACCTCTCCATTCAGCCCAAGGTGAGTACCTATTTTGTGTTCCAGGGGTTTGCTCATACCTGACTCCAGTGGATTATGTTCTGCACAGAAGTTCCAGCAGAGGTTTGGGCAATATACACGTTGATTCGGTTCTGAAAGAAAATATTCAGTGAGCATTCTCTTCTTCCCTTCTATGCAGATGTACACCAAAACATACGCTACAGCAGTGTCATGTATTGATAAAAGCAACAGAAATTGGAGTGGCATGACTGGAGACTCCCTCAGATTTACTCCACATGTGGCAGTGTGTCAGATTAGGAGTGCCACTGAAAGAGGAATCCCTAATCAGAACATTTTAGAGGATGACTGAGAATCTAAAAGACTCTACAGGTGAGTGGGATAGAATAGAAAGTCAGCAATTTAGACCCCAATCTGTGTGATTTTTTTCAGAATTCTCTGCCAGATTCTGTGTGAGAGAAGATCACTGTTGGACAGAACAGCAAAGGGAAATGCAACTGCCTGAGGAATATAAAGCTGTTTGAAATAAAACACACCCCAGCACTGCAAGGATTTTTTAACAAGCTGCTGTGTGATCCTTCCTCAGTGAACACATTCTGAGGCATTTTTTGAAAAATGCTGGAGCAAAATTTTGATGCCCAGATGATCTGACCTACAGCTGGAGATAGCATGAGGTGCCCAGGTGTGTTCTAATACTCTCCTACCAGCGTCTGCCAACACTCTCTCAGGTCCCCCCTGAGACAGTATCTTGTATCACAAGATACACAAGGTATCTTGTGCCTCTGGGCACATCCCTGATGGTCCAAGGCTTGGAGAATGAGGACAAGGAGGATTACGTGTACTCCCTTGTGTGCTGCAAAGAGAAAACATGAAGCAGGTAGGCTTTTCATTTCTTCTTTTTCAGTGTGACAGCATGTGAAACATCTCTGATAAGACCAGTAGCCACAGTATGGACCACGATATGGTGCCGTGGGTGAGGTCTGGCAGAAGGCAGACTGCAGAATTCTGGGGGGCTCTGAGCAGCTGTCAGCTGTAGAAGTGGTGCCAAATATTCTTCTGAGGAGAGAGGCAGTGGTTCCCTGCTAGTGATATGGAAATCAGCAGATACTGCTGTCCAGTAGTGGGGACTGTTCCCTGCAATGTGATACTAATAGAAACTCAGGATTCACACTGCAGGAAAAAGGTGAGTTTTGGGAGCATAAGCTTAAACTCTCAGTAGAGCTGCTAAAAGTTATACTTACCACATCAATGTTTTTCAGGTTACAGCCACCCAGATTGAAGAAGACACTTCTACAAAGCCTGGCAAAAGCTCGGTGGCTGCAGACAGGGGCTATTATCCTTGTTAGGCACTCAGTGTGGGGAAGGAATTCTCTTTTGCCAAGCATACCCTGTGAAATACAGAGGTAACATTCATTTAGGAATGTACACACTTCTCTTCTCCAGTACTTTCAATGATTCTTACTTGCCTTTTCTCCATTTGACAGCTGATGTTCCCACAAACAAGCGAGAAATTACTTGGTTTTCCTTTCCATCTGCCTGCTTGGGCATTACTCAGTTTGGGTTACATCACTTTTCATGAAGAGATATGTTAAATGTTAACTCCAATTCATAGTTTAAGGTTGTATATCAGTTGTGGTTTTGCCTGGAGGAATCTTGGAAATCTTTGAGGATCTGCATCTTTATACCTCTCTGGGTGACCTGTCCCCATGCTGCGCTGTGGCCTTGGAGTGAAAGCTTTTCTTAATGTCCAGTCTGAACTTCTGAAACCCTCAGCCACAAGGTAAACCTACCCACATGCAAATGAGTCAACTTCACAAAGCCCTATACTTTCTGTTTATCCATTTAAAGAGCTGAACAAACAAGTTTACAGTTAAACAGTGGAAACCAAGATATCACATACCCTGAGCACGTTTTCAGGAAGGTAGAGGAGTTTTGTTGCTGGGCCTTTAGCATACTTAATAGCAGTGACAGGTGCCAAAGCAAAGTAGAGTTTGATTTTTTGAGCCAGTTCTGGCATTGTTGAAAATGCAATGAAAGCTGAAAAAACAAAAAAGACGCATTAAAAAAATAATCGTTTTTACATTAGACTGTTTTCAGTATTAATATATGACACTCTGCACTTTCAATTTATAAGCAACCTTGTTAGTTGTTCAGAGACTATGGTCCAGCCTAGACTTATAAAAAAATCCCTCTTCTCCACAAGTTACCAGCTTGTAGGCTTTTTTCCCTATTCAGAGAAATTTCTTTCTATATTTTGCAGCTTTCTTCCAGACTTGATTAAACATAAATGTACACTTCTGATGCACATTCTTGCATTTCTTGTACTATTGGGAGAAGAAGTTGTTTTTCTTCCAGTCAATCCAATTTTGTATTTTCTTTTTTCATGTGTACATCTGGTCTAAACTGGCCAACTTCTCTTTCTTTAATCTCATCTTCCTGTTTTGTTTATTTTGGTCAACAGACCAGCTGCTGTTGGGCACACCCCTGCATCTCGGATAGAAAAAACTTGCATGGCCCACACACAATAATTTCCAGTATAATTCTTAGTTGACAGATTTCCAGCACCAGTGCATTTGATCCATTGTGCTTTATTATCTTTATAATAAATTTTAAATGCTGATATGTTGAAAATTGCTTATACTAACACAGTATTTCACATCTACAAAGAGTTAATGAAAATCTCAGGTACATTCAGTAACTCAGTATCTCAAATCACATTTTACTCCAGTTTTCCTGAAGAATTCCTCTCTTATGTGTAACTTACCAATGGTAGTACCTTGTGAATAGCCAATATAGTACAACTTTTCCTGTCCAGTTTTCTCCAAAATGAAATTTATTGCTGCTGGAAGATCAAACTTTGCCATCTCATCAAAACTGCAGGCAGGAGATTGAAAGAGAGGCATGCATAAATTAAAACCCAGACTTTAAATTGAATTCACAGTTTTATTAATGGCTTGTCAGCAAAGCAACAGTCCGAACAATTTAGTGAATCATTCAATTGTTCTAAGTACTGTGTTTTTCTGGCACCGGATATGGAAGATACTTCTCAAGATTTTTTGGGTTATTGTATTACGCAGACTTTTGTTTCTAAGCAGCTGCCAGAACTGTCTCCAGGGCTGAGGAATGGCTTGAATACGGCCTGTGCAGGTTCCTCTGAGTTGTTCTGCGGCTATGCCTCTAGTTTGAAGAACCAGTTCAAGCAGTAATTAAAGTAGTCTCCATTATTATTACAGTTCACATGCTTTTATAGGGGCACCTCAGCAAAAGCAAATGTAAAAAATGCTTTTTAAAAAGTAGCATATGTAAATCCCTGATTTAGCCAGCTGAAATAAACATGTAAGGATGGGCAATGGATATCCCCTCCATTGGTTCTGTCTACCTGAAAGCCCAGAATTCATCCTGATCAATGGAATACTTTTGATGTTTTCTTGACCAGCGATTCCCTCTGCTGTTTCCCATCCAAACGTCAAATCCAGCATCAGCTAGTAGGAAGCCCAAGCTGTTGTTGGGCGTGTTTATGACCCAGTTACTAGCATCTCCCAATAATCCATGCTGGAGAAACACCACAGGTCTTGAAGCTGAAAAATAAAGCAAAACCAAAACAAGACTTTATAATTGTTTTTATCTTTTAATTTCCTGGTAGTTCAGGGATATTACTGTCTCATATTCAATACTGGGATTTTTTCCTGCATCAACTAATCATAAGAATAAAACATCTCTTTCTGTAAGAGACAACTTCTAAGCTTCTGTAAGAATTTATGGAAAGATCTGTCTGACACCAGAGAAAACTAACTTGGCACCCTGTGGTCATTGTTTGTAAAGCTCATCCACAACAGCTTGAGTTTCTCAACATTGATGCAGAGATGAAGGTGTGGGATTGTTTTCAGAGGTTTCCTTTACCCAAAATATGAATCAGACACTGATACTAACCAGGTGTAAGCAAAAGTAAAGCAAAGTTAGAGGCTGGAAAAGCTTTTGCAAAACAAGCTGACTAGGCAACTTTTATCCTATTTTAATTTTTTTTTAAAGTTTTACTCACCAACCCTTACTAGGAAGCATATGCTTCATTTTAAAATGGATTTTTGTTATGAATAGGTGTGCTTGACATTAATTCTGTAGATCTTGCAGGCTGTTCAGGGCAGCCAGAACTCTCTGCTAAAGTTTCACTCATGTGTACCAGCTTTGGTGGATGTTTTACAAGTACAAGATATCTCTTTTGAGAAAATGCCCTATCTAGGCTGGTTTTGTGTCATGTTAAAGAACTGTACCTGGGTTTCCTTGATTCTGAGTACCGTAGGGGATTCTGTTAATGGTAATGGTATAACCATCTTCTGTAATCACTTCATACTCCTCACTGGGGTACCCTTTGTAAGTAATGAGCTCATTCTAGGAGAGAAGGTACAAATGCATTTGCTTGCACAAGTCCATTTCATATGTTATAAGATTTTTACAATGAAGAAATGTTAGAAAGCAGGTACAGCTGGAGATTTAACCTACATACATTAAGCATCTGAATGTGTGTAACCCTAAAGCAACAAAAAATTTCCTTTTTTCTTTATGTTATATCTAGGGTTTTACTATCCAGTTAAAATATGTCATATAAAACCTGTATTACACTCCTGCCATACAGTCATCACAAGCCCTTGCATTCTGGTGATATAAGAATCACTATAAGCTCATAGCAGGAGTTTATGAGCTGAGATGAGATGTGTGGCTGAGGCGAGGAGCTGCCTGGGTGCAATGCTTCTGATTTGCTTCAACCCAGCAAATTGCCTGGAACCAGCTTGTTTAAACGACCCTCAGAGAAATCCAGAGAGCTTCACAACTACAGTATTGTGAACAGCATAGACACGATGAGCACTGCTGAAAGGCTGACTACATTATGGGAAAAAAAATCAGGCAGTTGCACAGTTGCAAGGGAAATCCCTAGCACAGCCCATCTTAAGCTCTGAAGTAAATATTACTTTTGACCTGCAATTTTCGACCTGTTTTGTTACAAAAGAGGATTGGGTTTTATAACTTGCACTCAGAGAATTACTCAATGTATTTTGTCATGCAGGACAGAAGCCCCCCAGGATTTTAACAAGTGACTAAAGACCTAAGCAAGCTTGCTTGGCAAGAGGTGCTCTTCTGAAAAGCTGGCCATTTCTGATCTCTGCTGATCACCACTAGTTATTTATAGCTTTCATTGCTGGGGAAATGCTGACATTCCAGATTGTCTTTCTTTCAGACAGGCAGGTAATGCCAGCAATAGCAAGCTGTTAACTGATATTTAAAAGGAAATTAAGTCTGGAGATTTACTATTTGCTTTAATTTCTATCAGACAGAAGATAGGCTGTTACACATGCAGACAGAAGAGAATAGAAGAAGAGCAGTAGTGTACACAGTGTGTAGAGAGGATAGGTTAAGTAAAGGCAGCTTATCTACCTTGTTATTTCTAACACTTAGAAACCCCTCTGCTGTAAGTCATGCATAACATCCATCCTCAGCTCACTCCACGAAGCAACTTACAATACTCATAAAGGCTTCAGGATCCACAGCTCTCTTCATTCTTCTCAGTTCTTCTGAGTAAGTAATTCCCTGAAACAAGTATGTAACAGCAACAAACAGCCATATCTTCTCTCTGCAAAAACCAATATATTAATCTGTCACTAGTCCTGCTCTGCACTTGCAATCCAGACAGGTTCTGTACTTTTCTGATGAGGAAAGTGCTGTCTAGTACTGAACAGAGCCCGTCTGGTACTCCCTACTTGGAAATTAAATGGAACAAAGCTGAGTCCAAGCACCTATCTGAGGGTGTTGGGCAGCAACCTGGACTCTCTGCTGAGGTTTGGACTAGAATGCTGCTCTTGATCAAGGCAAAAGTATCAATGAATCCAAGAAAAGGAGTAAAGCTTCTGGAGAAATGGATTTCACTCATTTGTCTGAGAAGGAGGTCACTTGCATTGCCATGCCATGCATTTGATCTGTAGGTGAATTTGGAAGCATTTCTGGCTAACTCTGGGAAGCACAGAGTTATTGGGTAACTCGTAAGTAAACAATCATTGTCACAGTGAAGCTTTCAAAGTGGAGACAACCAGGTTGTTGGATAGTTAGTGGAAAAAAAGCAAAAACAATTGAAAATAAAAAAATGTAAAGATTTATCATTTAATTAAAAACGTAAGAACCTAATAAAGCAGCTCTTTATAGTTGCCTAGCACAATTTATACAAACCTGCTCAGTGACAAGATTTATCCACTCCGTGGGATGAGGATGGAGAAAGAAAAAGAAAGCTTTGCTAAATGTAATGCTAGGTAGAGACTGAGTGCAGGGACATCAATTTTTGTTAAGCAAAAAAGGAACAAAAAACCCTGAGAGGTAGCTATCCTGCTGAGATGCACAAATAGCAGCTCCACTGTATGTGAAGACCTCCATAGTCTAAGCTCAAAGAAAATGAAGTGTTTGAATTAGCATCTTCTCTGCACTATACAACCCCACGGAGGCCACATCTAAACTTCTGTTTTCTCAGTTACAAAACTTTCAGTCAGACTGATTCAGCCAAAAAATCCTTTGCATTTATTGTTTTCCTAATCAAGAAGATTTTTAAACTTTTTTTCCCCAAATAATATGAATAGCATTTTTTTTTTCTTAGCACAGAACAACAATTTATATACTAACTTCCTAGCACTACATGATGGTACAATCTGTGTGTTGAAAATACTTGGCTGCTTTTGTAGGAAAAGGGACATTTAGAAGCCTTTGTTTCACTGAGCTAGCACCCTTTCTTTTGGTTTAAAGCCACCACTTTCTTATTCCCTCACTTGCCATCTTCCCATACCTCTTCAGCTATCCCAGAGTTACCTAAATTCAGGCTAGGTGAGTCAGGCCTGAATCTCTTTAGCCAAAAGGAATCTTTCCAGAAATAGTCATGCTTTCACCTACAAGACTTACAAGCAAAACAACACAATGAAATATATTTGTTCCCAAATAATAAAGCAGCTCCTCAAGCTCAGGTTTGATACTATCTTTTGCAGCTCCCATGAAGCCTTCTCCAGTTTTGGATGATAAATAAATCAAAGCATTACTGACCTTGTGCCCGGAGTCATGTGTTTGGCCGAGCAGCTGTGGCTGCAGAAGAATGAAAACTCAATTCCTGGCTGTTTGGAAGCAGTGCTGGCAGTGAAAGGATGGTCATGCACTGTTTTTTCCCCAGTCATGCAGCAACTTGACAATAAGCCTCTGTTTCTTTCCCACTCCTCATTCCTTCTACTATCACTTCAGCTTTTCCCTAGTGCAGCACCAGAGAGAGGTGAGTCCTTTTATTCACAGGCCTCGTGCTTTTCAGCTCCTTAGCCACCACAGCTATAACAAGACTCTTCTACTATCACAGACTGCTGGATTTTTAAGGAGAATACCAGCCTCTGTAGAGTGGCAGAGCAGGATCAGGAATTTTGAAAACAAATATATTCATAGATATACCTTATCATACCTAATGAAATTGTCAGTAGACCTGCAACAATTTTCTCTTTCACTAGCAACCTGCCAATTCCAGCTTCTCATGTTATCTGGAAAGGATGGAAGGAACTCTGATACCTCTACAAATGTTAGTGCACATATTTTTCTTTTATTCTTTTAATGCTTTTGTTATTGTTCCATAATTCTACATTGTTGCTGGAGTGGTTTCAGGAGATTTTCCTCCATTTACATTTCACCTCTTAAATATAAGAGGTATAATTCTATAAGCCATAGAATTGAATGGATATTCCCTAAATGAATAGTTTTGAAACTAGAAGGCTTTTCCATAGTCTGTATGGACTCAGAAAACATTGCCAAGATGGGCACAAGTGTGTCAGTGGTCTCAAGCATACTTTGAGTGGGCCAAAATTGTTCAGCAGTGGAAATTAGGTAGGCCTGAAGAGAGAGTTCAGACAGGTCCTTTTCAAGGCTTTCAGGACAGTGACCTTTTTAAGTCTCTTCTTTTGTGGAGTACAAGCCTAGTGCAGCCGTGTTGCACCATGAGTGCTGTCCTCACTACAATAATACAAACTTTGCAAAAGTATGATTGATTTTTTTTTTTTCACTTGTGTACTCTGTTATAAAGCTGGAGGGTTTTTCATTCTGCATGTTCCAGGTATTTTTAAATCTTGAAGCTAATTATTCTTTCTTGTTCAGTTCCCAATTTTTGTTCCTCCAAATATTCTTTCTGTCTCACACATACTGTTCATCCACATAGAACAGATCAGCTAAAACACTGACATGAACATTGACCAAAGTTTTGAGCAGGATTTGATATTTCTATTTATATTATAGCTTGCATACTTTCTTCTAGCGGTACTGCCTGTGGTTAGAATCAGAAATATTTAATATATCCTCAGAAGTTATTTTCTTTAATATTTACAGATCAGAAAGAAATATGAAAGAAAATCTCAGGAGAAGACCTGTTCCTACAAGACTTGTTATCAGACCTTCAAAGAGAAATAGAAATGTCTGAGTTCAGTTTCTGGCAGGGAATTAGGAGAGGAAGTGATTTTCAAAGAGCTGGTTTAGAACATGGAGTGTTTTCAAATATTGATTCTACACATGGGATGGGATGTTTTTTCAAATCTTCTCATTATTTCCTTTCATACACTCCAAGTTCTTTCATCTTTCCTGTAAGAAAAGCAGGTTCCCCCCTTTTTAAAGTCTCAGTGTCTTTTGAAGCTGGACGTGAATTTAATGAGTGAACTGTTTAAATGTGTACTTGCCTTTGAGTACTTCATGCTATTCTAAGTCATTAAGATGTGCTATTAACTCCCTGTGAACAAAGCCAGCTTCATTCTTTAGTGCAAAGCAATGCTCCAATAACAAAAAAAAACCTCACTGAAACATTGCCTAAACACGGCATAATACCATAAATAGCAAACAACTGGATAAAGTCATTGCAGGTTATTGGCAGTATGTGTTTGAAGTGTTTGAGATGGGCAAAGAAGGTGAACGTGGGTGAGCACTGGGCTGTTTTTTTGTAAAAACCAGACATGGACAGTCTGTTGTAAATTGTCAGGTTTCAGTGGAAGTTACTCACACAATAACCAGGTATGGAATTCAGTGGAAATGCTTAAAGGCTGAGATGTTGCTGTCAGAGTTGCAGCTGCATCTTCACAAGTGTGGTCATATTTAAATAGACTTTAAACTGGTCAGCCTAGGTGCCCTTACATAAATAAGTGCCTTTATATAAATTGTGCACTATATGCTCAGTTTATGAAGCCTCAACTCTTTCCAGTGCTTTTTATGGATAAAACCCCCATCAATGTACAGTATATTAGCGTTTTCTGTAAACTCTTTGCTCTCCCCATTCCCTCCTGCTGCAGGAATTGGACCTGGCTCTGGAAATGACTTAGGAATGGAAGATATTTTTATACAGCTGAATATAGCAGTTCATCATGGATCAAATATGTCCTTTTGGCTTCTTCATGCAGTTAGTGAACATAGTTATCAGAAATGTTTGGCTATTTAAAGTATGTTAAGGAGGGCCTTTAAGGGGAGGTATGCTTTATTGAGAGACAGACTTGTTTTTGTGGAAGTTGCAGTCCAGGAGTCTCCAAGGGAACACATAGCAGCAAAAACAGAAGGATCGCCTTGTGCACTCATATGGCTTTGAAAACATTTCATGTCATAATAGTGTAAACAGTTGCTTCCTGAGAGTGAGAAAAACACTGAGAACTAAGCACAGGGTCTAACAGGGTGCTCTCCACTGAATCCCTGGGATAATACCGGGTTCCCAGCAGCATGAAACAACTGACCTCAGCCACCCACCCCATGCTGTTGCCTTGGCTGGAGTGCTGTTGGCTCCCAGCACAGGCATGTTTGGGGGGTGAAGGCAGAGCCTCCCTATTCAGCAATGGACCCTACACCTCCAAACAGTGAAGGTGCTCTCAGTGGAGTCCATACACAAAGAGACAGAAGTGTAGAAGCATAAAGCACTAGTGAGAACAGGTGCTGCTTAGGTGAGAGATCCTTCTCAGCTCTGTCAGGTCTGCAAAAATATTTCTGGTGGTCATCATCAAGGTCAGTGAGCTTGCCTGGGGATTACTGGGCTGAGTAGCACAGTATTCCTAAGTGATGAGTGAGGTAGCTCTGTGTTGGCACTCAGATAATCATGAATCTTTTGCATGACAAAGGTAAAGTAAGAAGTGTCAAAAGGAAGGGCTCATGAGGGACAGAGAGGGCTGAATGCCTGTCCATGCTGCTCACACTGCTGTTGCCTTGTCTGGTAATGCCCCAGGCAGCGTTGCCCTCCTGCTCAAGCACCAGTCACCTGTAGAAGGGGCAGCTTGCACATGAAAAGCTCAGCACCAGCCTCTCTGTTAATTTATCCAGGGGAAATACAACTTGCATAAAGAGCAATTATTTCAACAACACTTCCTGGCTGATGCTGAAATTTGTGAAATGTACACAAGCTGAATTTCTTCACCTCTGAGGGTGGATGAAAATGAAGTCTGTGTAGCAAGTTATGGGCTTTGCATTGTTCAAATTGTTTTGCCTCACGATCTCCAGACAATTATTTTTTATCCTTCTGCTAATTTTGTAGTAATGTATAGAGCAGTATCGTGCCATCCCCAAGGGTATCAACTATAATTAGAGAAAAAAGGAATTTACACATCTAGTACACTTGTGGAAAGCTGAAAATTAACATATGCTTTATTTCTCTTACACTTGTTGCTATGAAAGTCTTGGGAGTGTGAATTGAAATCCTCTGGCAGAAGAACTGGGACCAGTACAAGCACTGTGCAGGCATTGCACTCAGTGTGCAGCAGTGTCCTGGAGAGCATGTGCCACTGAGCACTGGTAAGCACAGACTAAAGAAGTCTCTGGTCAGCTTCGTGCTGCCATCAGCAGGACCTACCCTGCTATTTTTAAGGAGTCAAAGGGACTGTGGGCAGAGTGGCTTGGGTTTTCTTAATCCTAAGAATTAAAGTAATGGGTTAAGTAAAGGAGGGTGCTGGGGGGTTAGAGACAGCATCACAAAACCTCTGTCCTCCATTCAAACTGGGATTTTTTTCATACCTGTAACTGGGTTGAGTGAGGGTTGATTTAGCAGTAACCCAGAGTGGGCTGGGACCCCTGTCTCTCTTCCCATGAGCACCTTTCTCCTTGCCTTCTTTCTGCTGGAAAATTCTCATCAAATATGAATTCCATTACTAATCATTTCCATCATGGTTTGTTCATTCTTTTCATGCATTAAAACCAACTTCCCCTAACTTTTGCTATGGCAGCAGGTTAGATAATCACAGATTTGTCTTTCCAAAGTGTAGAGCATTTATTTTTTCACTTGTACCTTTATACACAGTATGAATTTCTTTTGAAACAGCAAAGGTTTTGCTTACTCACAGATCTGATCCTTTTTCTTTAAAAAGTGAAGATACAGTTACCAATACAAACTACTGGTCTGCTCAGAGCATCAACATTCATTTTCCCACATGAAATAATCTACTGTAAATAATGAAAAATTAAATACATAGTAATTATAAAATTAAGATGATTACTTTGTATTTGGGATATAGAATATTGTTTTGATCTTTTGTAACGGAAAAGGAACATGATCAAAGTATTTTAACCTTAGCTATAGAAATGCACTTTAAATAGCTAAGCTGCTTATCAAATATAGTCTGTGTTTTCAATGGAAGCTTTCCCTTATAAAGACAAAATTTGCCTGCTCACCCCAAAGTGATACTTTTCAAAACTAAATGAAGAACCTACATGTTCTCTTTTACTTATGTCAACAAAATGTTTCATACTCTTGCTACGTGAAGAAAGTTAACTTCTAAAATGTTAGTGCCGACACATAGTTCCACAACATTGCTCAGAGGACAAATGAAATTTATGGACCTCTTTCAAGCTCTTCTCCACTGAACGTTGCACTAGACATCCAAAGTTTTCATTAAACAAGGGAGTATTCTCTCATTAAGACAAACAATATCAGACAAGGGCATAATTCTTACCATCACAAAAGAAATCCATGTCTTTTTAATGATCAGGATGACCTCTTTGCTTTGGATGCATTTTGTGAAGGGTCTTGAGGCAGGAAGATCCCTTTGCAGAGGTCATGTGACTGTTTCCCTCCACTGGAGAAGGTAGTAGTGGCCGTCTGAAAAGCGATGAGTTCCCAGGGTCTGCGTAAAAAGGACTGTCAATCTGCAGTGGAGCAGCTCCGATATTAGAGGAGAACAGGTCTGAAAAGCTGGTAATTTATATTTTCCTTTTGAAAGCCAACAGAACAATTAGTCAGGTCTTTACTGTCCAACAAGCTGTGGTGCGGCGATCCCCAGGCTGATTCTGGTCTGAGCCAGCAGCAGCCCTACAGAGCAGCACACAGGGGTGCCCGCTAAGACCCGGTCCTGGCAGCATCACTTTTAGGGTCTGTACCCCTTGCACTGTGCCCTGTCTCTCAGCTGCAAAGCTGGGCTGACATCTCCCTGCTGCTGCTTTCCCTGGTGCCACTGCAGCCCTGCCCAGCCAAACCAGTCAGCACTTGTATCCACAGTCTTGCTCAGGTCATCCTGACATCTGGAAATAAGTGTCTGGTGCCCATGTCTAACGACTGGGACATTGGGCCACTCACTGCTGTTGTTCAATTTTCTCAAGTAGTTCTGATCTCCAGGGCTTTTTTTCCTTCCTATGCTTCAGTTGGCACCTCCAATTAGGAGGATTTTGTGCATGAACTGTCCCTGCTACTTGTCTGAACAGCTCTAAGACGCAGTCTTGTAAATCTGAATGAATATTCAAATAAGTAAATGAAAATTGTGGCTGAAATCCTTCCTTTTGTGCCCTAAGGGATGCCAGATTTTTTTCATATAAATCATAAATCATGTCCTAATCACAAATTTTACTGAAAGAGACTTAAGAGAATGGATTACTGAAGATAAAAATGTCACTATTTTTTGCCTTGAGAAAAAGAAAATACCTGAAAAAAATATTTAAACAAAATTTTAACAGACAGGTAAATTCTTGCAGTTAACAATGCTGTAAACATTTTAATTTGATCCTATCAGAATTCTTTTTTGTTTAATAAATTGCTCCCTGAGCACTAGATGAAGCAATCCTGGTTTCCTGTCAGTTTGTACCTTACAGTTGATTGCAGGCTCCAGTTAAATATTTCCAATGATTAGGGTATCTCTGTTGCTCCCCTTCTTCCTCTTCTAATTTCTTAACCATGCTGCAGTCTTTACCGGTCAGGACACTGATCATATCACATCTTTCTCTTCTCGTGTGTCAACTTTTTGTTATCAAACAACAAAGCCTTAATTATTTCATGGAGGACTATGCTGAAAACCAGGGAACATGCAGACAAACACACAGGCAGCATAATCCCCTGAACATTGTTCCCTTAGGAAGGCAGCTAAACCATTCTCCCTTAAGCCTTTGAATAAAATCACTGTATGCTTCCATACTCCTGCTGGATTGCTCATCTTCATGTTTTGAAAAGTGATTGTGCCATCACAAAACAAAATGATTTTTTCAGACTCTTATAATTTTCAAATAATGAAGACATGCATAAGTACTTTTAATAAATGAGTTATTCTGATATTATGGACCCTCTGCAATCAGACTCACCCTTAAAATTATGGGCAATGTACAGTGCCAAATTTGTATGTGATGCATATACTGGGTACCTGCCTTTTTAGTTTCATAAGAAAGCATTTGTTTCCACAGAAGGCATTGGATTAGGAACCACCCTGAAGTTAATGCCACTGTTTCCTGCATGGCTGGGCATGGTTCAGTTTTAATGAGGGAGGAACTGAAATAAGACCAGTTCAGAGAAAATGGGATCCACCTGAAAATGGATGGGAGTTCCAAGTCTCCAAGGATTTTGGAATGTACGTGGAAAGAACCATTACCATTTTGTGTACTGTGAATTCTCACCTGGCATGTTTGGCACCCTGGAGGCTGGTCCAGACTGTGCAGAAGTGAACTACGTCTCCATACCAAGTCCCAGGAAAGGACATTGAGGAGGGCCATCGGGATTATCTGTGGAAGGAGACAGCTTTGCCTTCCCCACTGCAGGATTGCCAAGATCAGCAGATCTCCCACATGATGCCTTCCTCACACGTGATGCCTTTTCCATGCGTGATGTTGCCACTGGCGCCAGGGAGGGGGAGCAGCATGAGGGGCAGGTCAGCTGTGAGATGGCTGCTGTGACCACTGGTCTATAATTTTCACTTGGGAGTGCAGAGAATTACAGCCTTGGACTTTATTTATTAGAAATTTAAATCCAAAGCAGAGGTAGATAATTGCTTATGGCAAACTGACTTCTCTACGTGGTACACCAGCTGTCAGCTACCAGTGGGTAAAATCATAAATACAGGGTGTATATGCACACAGGGTGTGCTCATGAAATCCTCTGCTCACAACAGCTATTTTTGCCATTACATGGCAATTCACCTCAGAGGGAGTTTTAGGGATTTTGCTTTTTCAGAATTACAGAATTTCAGGCACTAATCTCTCTGTTTTTTCCTTTTCCTTTAATTCTTGGCCACTGCTACCTGTGGGACACTAGACAAAGAGTGGAGTGTAGGAAAAGAAGGGGCTACTCAGCACATCAGTAATCAGATCCTGGATCCATCAGCAAGAAGGAACCAATGGGCTTTAGTGCCATTTCAGATGCACTTAAGAACCTTGCCTGCCTCTGGGATTTGACTCAGGCTTTGTATGTAGTCATTTTGGCTGAACCAGTTTCTTGCTGGATCATGTCTGGACTGTGTGAAGAGTTTTATCTCAACCTCCTAAAGACTGCTTTATTTACAAAACTATAAATAAATAATGAAGACTGGCTTTTCAGGTAACCTTCACCTGGTTTATGCAAAGCAACAACCAGATTTTCAGATGTAGAAGAAATTTTCTGTCTGTGATGACTGATGGGCACAAGTTGTTTAAAATCCTGAACATCAGTGAACTGCAAAATTTACACTGTATGTAGCCAAACATTATAGAGGAATAAAGGATGAAAGAAGTGGTCATTTATGAGAGGAATTCTAAATATTTTCCCTTTCCCAGGTGATGCAGACTAGCCAGGTCTCTGCATTCAAAGCCACAAACAAACTCTCCAGGATCAGCAGGTGCTCCCAGTCTTGAGTATTTTTCTCTGTGACAGAGGCATCCCTTTGAATAGGAGCTCAGTGTCTGATAACCTCACATGACACCAGGAGTAGCAATCTTTATGGAAATGCCAACCATCCTTTCAATAAAATCTTAGCAAATTTGTTCATTTATAACGCCATTATAATTTAAATTGTAGTTTTTCATAGCTGTGACGAGCCTGGGAATCATTAACATGATCGTATCTGGTTTGATATTGTTCTTGGACTTCAGAATACTTGATAGATATTCTCACAGTTTTTTATCCAGTTCTTTGATGTTGTGGAGGTTAGAGGGTTTTGGTGGGTTTCTTTGTTTGTTTTCCTGTTACTGATATATTTGGTTTTGGTATTTGCTCTGGTGGTGAGGCTAATTTACACCATGATGACTTTTCTAGCCATGGTATATTTTCTTACCTGCAACAGACTTTGGCTTGCAGAGATCTGTCCAACACAGAGCATGTGTGGAACTGTGCTATAGAGGTTCTCTCTGTTAGCACGTGAATCCCACAGGGTTTGCTGCCTTTGAAACATCAAACGCACAGTGCGTCAGCTACCCAGTGTGCACACATGCAGTTCTGTCTGAGAATTCACAGTCAGAAATAGTGCCACTGCACCTAATTGGAGACAATCACCCCTATATTTCCTATCAAAGCAACATGGATTTACCAAATTTACATGAAATGAAATAGCAGGCTCTTATTATGCAATGCACATTGTCTTGTTTATTAGGGGTGGTCATTTAAGATGAACCTGGTTTGCTAAGTGCAATTACAGCATGGAAAGGTGTGGTATCTCCTGGATGAGCTGAGGGAAAGCTGGTTGACGCCAGTCGTGGTGCTATAAGAACGAGCCATTCCCACACACACCCTGGTGTGCCATGGCTCACTGTCCCATCCACTGACCTCCCTCTGCACTGGGAGGTGATGCACATTGTCCTGCTGCTTCTGCCACAGAACCACACAGCCATGCTGCAACAGCAGAGTACCACACAGTGTTCAAACCATCTCAGAATTAAAGAGCTGATGGAAAAGTCATATAGGGCAACTAATCATCATTTAACTATGTTTGCTTATGTTTGCTATATATTTGCATTTTTTTAGTCTGCCTTCTGGTCTTCGAATGGGAAAGAGACACTCCTAATATATGTGGCAATTTCAGTTCCAAATTCAACTATATGTTGTCATACTTCTACTCAGGGAGAAGGGAAAAAAAACCTCTGTTTGCCCTCTCCTGCTTTTCATACACATCCATTTATGAGTGATTCATCTGGGGCAGAGTAAGTTTATGGACTTGTGAACCCAGAGGTCTGATAAAGTTTCTCATGCCTACTTTGAATAAATCAGATTTAAAACATAATTAAATAGATCAAATGAAATATAAACCACAGCACAGTAAAACATAAATTCTACTTGGCTCCAGTTCTTCTTAGCAGCTGTTCTGCACAGGTATTGAGCCATGTATACACCTACTCAGCTTCACAAGAAAGCTTTTCATAGACCTCAAACTTTTCTTTAAAAGGGCAGAACAAAGGCAAAATGCTATTAATAAAATGATCTTTTATCTTAGTAACTACAGCATTAAAATCATTGTAAAACAGACAAATGTTTTCAGAAATATGATTTAACTTGTAATTTCTAATTACTGTTAAGTGAAAGCTCTGTAAAACTTGATTAACAGTTATCATTGCTGATTTTCTACTTGAGATTAGCTTTGATTGAATTCCATTCAACTTGTAATTTTGACTGTGCTTGCCTGAGATGTAAAATCTTTTTAAAAGAAAAAATGCATCTGAATGGTTGATCTGAATGCCAGTTACATGTGAATTACAGTGCTATAAAAAAGGCTTAAGACATTGCTCAACTTGATTTTTCTTACACTTTTGTTTTTAATTGTTTTACAGACTTAGCTGGTTGTGGGGCAGTTACTTAAATAATTACTTTTTTAATAAAGGTATTGAGTAACAAAGCTCAACTTTTGCAGGGCACTTCTGTGCAGTCTAGAGTGGCTGCATGAGCATTTCACAGGTGACACAAGAGTTTTCACAGCTAAAAGCAAGTAACAAGGAAGGAGAGAGTCTGTCCGGAATGGCACACAGGACAATGTTTTGGGGCAGCACCAGCACAGTGGCTGCAGCAGCATTTCTGTGGCAATATAATTCCATGTGGTATTTTTCACTTTGCCTTGTCTGGTAGTTTGTCTCACATGATCTGTCATGGCACCCTGTCTAGATGCACAGTACTGATGCAGTAATTCATACCTGTGGCACAGTTTCAGGACTGGCAGCGTTGAAATTAACGGGTTTGAGAGGTTCTTAATTTTAGCTGTGGGACATAAAGCAAAAAAAAAATTGCCATTTTGTGCCAGCTTTTCCATGGTTGAAAGTTCTGTGTAAGTGGAAAACAGACATGGAATTTTGATTTAGAAGGAATTGAAATCAGTTTGACTAAGGAAATGTTTGTATCTGTGATTACTAGTTGGAAGTGGAGAAAACATGAAACAATGAAGCTGATAAAATTATTATAGCAGAAATGTAGCATTTAAGTATGGGATAAGAGTCAGGAAAAGTAATGACAAAAGCAGAGCCTTCTTCATTTCCAAACTAGTCAGCAGGAATTTGTTTGCAATTTCCTTCTTAGGGCACTTCCATGAGACATGTTGACAGTGAGATTGTCATATTTTTTACACTGTCACAACATGTAGTCCCAATGTGAAACACAAAACAGGTCTGTGGTGGAGAAGACACTGAAATTCCATTTCTGCAGCTGATGATTTCTTCTGAGCTTGCAGATGCTTGCATGAGAAACAGATATTGAGATGGGATAAGGATTAATTGGAGAGGAATAAGATGGAGTTCACTTTCCTGCATGGGCCTGGGTTTTTGAGGGGTGCAATTTCCTTCTCAAGTCCAACCCCCCAAGAACTTCTCAGATCAAGCTTCCTTGCCACACTGCTGCAAAATTATATGCCCAGAAAAGGGCTGGGGACTGTCTCCTCAACAGGCACAAAAATAAAAGAAGCAATAAAGAACCCAGAGCAAGCCTCCTCCCTTGAAAGGGAGAAATGTAGTGCTACTATATCGAATTCAAAAGTCCTATCACTATACCAAATTCCCCCAGAGAATTCTACTTGAGTGTGACTTAGAGTAGCCAGTGTAGAAGAGCTTCTTTCTCTCAGTTTTGTGCACAATAAAACTTTTTTGTGTTCTTCTGCTTTCTCATGCTATTGAAGGAAGTAATGAACTTTAGCGAAAACATTATTAAAAAAACCAAATTGCTTTTTTATAGTGCAAAATGTGTACCGCATCAGCAGGCACGATCCATCAAGAGTTGAAAGGTGAAGTTTGCCAAAAAAAACCCCCGTAAAAACAAAGCAAGTTAGCTAGGGCTGCCATATAGTCTCATTTTCCTGGGCACGTTCCCCGTGTCTGCTGCCTTCTTTCCTTCTAGGCACAATTTGTTAGATGTTTGTTCCCTCTGCAGCACTGAAAGACTCATCCAAAATTGCATCTGCAAGCGTGTCTCTCCGGGTAGTGTGGGGGCAGTGGGCTGTGCAGCAGCCAGAGAGCTGGGTGCCAGCAGGGGGCTGGGGGCTGACAAGCAAAGTTGGGCATCTGGGTGAGTACCAAACACAGCTACTCTTACAGAGGAGTTTTGGAGAGGGAGGGGCAGGAAGGAACTGTGCAATCATATCACAGCGCATGCAATTTTGTTTAGCATGACTTGATCAAGGCAATATTTCCTTTTAAATAGAGCTCTAGGTTGAAAAAGAGTGGTGGAAAAGGGTGAAGAAGTGGCTAGGCAGAAGGAAGAGATGAGAGTGGGATGGGGATTAGTGTAAAGATGCTGTTCACAACTTCCGCTTGAGCTGTAGGAAGTCCAGGATGTGATGAGGAGGAGTTGCCAATAAACATTACTCTTCCCTCTTTTTCCCCTTTTATTTACTTTTTTTTTTCTGTCTGAAATAGGGATTGCCTCTTTAGTCTGTGATCCAAAGACCTGGTTTTGCCTAGAGCCTTAAGACATGATTCAGTAAAGTCACATGCTGAGTGAATAATTGCCTAGAATTAGAATGCAAGAGGCATCTCAGTCATTTATTAGGATATAACCTATGCAGTCATTTTACTAGTGGTATGCCAGCTGATACATGGTGGCTGCAAGTCATATTCCTGCTTTTGCATCATGCCTAGCAGACAAGAGAGCTGACAGCTCCAAGCAGTCCCAGGCAGGTTTGGGATCTAGTTTTGGTTCCTGTAACTTCCCACGCAGCACAAAATGCAGGAGGCCAGACAAAACAGAAACTGAATTTCTGGCCCAGCACATGGGAGAATCTCCTGACTGGGATAGGAGAAAGTGCAGGACTGAAGAGTGGTAGGGTTACAGGTGTGTGAACATGCAGCATTTGGAATCAAGTGGAGACTCTCCTGCACGTGGATATGACTCAACACTGAATTAGAAGCCACCAATGCCACTGATGCTGACACCGGTGTTTGCTGACACGAGTGTTGCAGTTACAGGTTCAAGCAGGGCATTTCTGATATCAAGCACTGACGCTGCAGAAACTGAACTTTTCTCTCCAAGTGTGCCTTATTTTCCTAATGCTGCTGTTGTTTGGGTAAAACATTAATTTCCATGTTTCAAATATAGAGCAATGCTCAAAGAACCTGGGGCCAGAGTCCCTGTGGGGATCTCGGGGGTTCAGAGGGTGACCACCCAAGTCCCTGGTGTGAGGTGGGACCACTGTGATGGGGCAGGTAGTGTGCCTGTCTCCAGGGCTCTGCAACAACTACTTGTGCACTGGAAGAAGAGAGAAATTGTAACTGAAGCTTGCACCGAAGTCTGGTTTTCCTGCATACAGAACTTAAAATGGAGTAACTGCTTGCAACATACCAGTTCACTAAGTTTTGATGAGGGCTGTCAAGTAGCACTGTAGAGTGTTTCCACTTCACATGTACACATAAAGCAGGCAAATTTTTCCTGATACAGGGGAATCTTTGGTGGAAATTTTGAAGGAAACAATTTCTGCCAGGATTACCTCACAGAGTTTTACCTTACACATGTATTTCTTTTGGATGATTCATCTAATTTCCTTTCAGTATGTGAATCCACAGGAGTTTATAGCTTTATGCACTCTGACTCAGTGGATTAATCTCAATGCACCAGCTGAGTAATGAATTTTTGCAATGCAGGCAAAAATTACATAGCAGAGTTCATGTAGTGCTGCATGGACTGACAGTTCAGGCAGCCCATATTCAGATACTGTGCACAGCAAAGTTAATAGCATCAAGTTCTTCCTCTTTTTCTTTCCCTGCAATTACTATGCATACATGAGAGCTTTTCTCATACGGACCCCCCACAGCCCTCTACAGCATCTCTGGTGCTTTCAGCAGCCCTTGGGATGACTCCTGCAGCCAGAGGTAGGGAGTGGGGCCAACAGAGAAGTGCACACTTGAGTGAATAATCTCTGAGGCCTCTGCAGAGTCATCTGACACCCCCTGGGGTTGAACATTTCCTCTGCACAGGGTTTTAAAGAAAGCCTGAGGCTTTGTTTCTTTAAGCAGTTGAGCTGCTCTAACAGCCTGCTGCCTCTGAAAGGGGTTCTTTTATCCCCCATCCCCTTCATTTGTGGCTGGCCCTCCCTGAACTTGTTTGGCTCATTACCCAAGAAGATAGCCACCTGCTTTCTTTTTCCTAATTATTGTTCCTCTGGGCTAACAGGTCTGTATGCTGATGGAGCTGGAAGATGGCATCCCACCAGGGGTGGGATGGGTGGTGAGGAGCAGAGTGGGGGATGTACAAATGGACTCCTTGGCAGGGAGAACCGGGGAAGTAGCTCAGGTGCTGTTTGAGGTGCAGCTTGTCTGCCTCTGAAGGAGTAGCCACTTCTCCAGCATGGATGCAGGCTCTTGGCAGACTCCAGGGTGAGTCAGCCATGCACCTTAACTGAACAGGCAATTTAATACCACAGAAAAGACAAGCAGCTTTTTTTCCCAGCCTTTATCTCCTGAGCCAGCTAGCTGTGGGGTTGGAGAAGAGCCAGGCCAACACAAGGGAGCATGCAAGAAAAGCAACCAGGTCTAATGCTGGCTCCATGAAGCCTGAAAAAACACTTCACCTGTAGCTTCCTCTAGTCTTGGTTCTGAAGGGAAACCTACAACAGACTTTTAAAAGATGAGCCTAAAAATGGAAACCTAACTGTGCGGACTCTAACAACTCCAAAAATGTTTTAAGCACTTCACAGGACAATGCAATTTACTCCCTACACACTTCAGGGTGCCAAAGGTGCTGTCACCACATTGCTTCTCTCCTTGCCAGCTGGCCCTGCTGCCCCACAGGTACAAAAAATTGTGGGGCTGGCTGACTGAACAAGGGCTGAAGGATGACATTTGTGGCAGAGCAACTGTTCCCACCCAGGCTACCCAGGAGCTTTGCTAGAGGAGAGTCTGCAGAAATATGGTCTTCCTGTTGTCAGCAGATTGCTTAATATATTGGGAGCGGTGCCTTTTCAACGAAGTTTATCTCCCTGTGTGCAATTAATTATGCAATGTTCAAAGGAGAGCCTCAGATGATGCAGAGAGCTGACTTTGCTAATGAGAGGCTCTAATTGCGGAGCAGATGTGCGGTCAAGCTGGGGACCCAGCTCCAAGCACAGCCTTTTTGGGCAGAGTTGACCAGGGTGGGTATCCTGTTGGCATGGCTGGGTTGGGACCTTGGTTGCTGCAGGTGTGTTTGTCACCAGCTTTGGAAAATAGCTTTATTTTTTCATCTCCTAATGTGATTAAGACACCAGGTTAAGGGTGAAGCTGTGGTTGGATCCTGGGCTTGCTGCTATCAGTTGTGCAGTGTTAACTGGGTGCAATTTTCTGAAGATATTTTTACAGGTGCAAATCCACCCTAAAGGCACATATGTACGTGACTCTTCCCCAGCACATCATGACCGGGTGGAAGGTTAATTTATGCAGCCAGAAACAGGAGGTCTCTAATCCATGTATCATGTTTAGAGCAGATTGATACCAGCTATCACTTTAAATGTTGGTGATGCAACAAAAAGTTTTTTGTCTATGTCTCATTGTAGGACTGATGAGTGTGTGTAACCCTTCATAAACTGCTCTTGTCAACAGTTTCATTATTAAACACAGGTAGTCAAATATTGTGAGTCAACATCTTTCATCTTCTTCCTCAGCAATATCACAAATTAGAAGTCACTTGAAAAGAGTTTATTAAAAAGTAGCCCTGGTTTCTTATCTCAATTGCCTTCTGATTACACTTTGACTTACACTGCTTTCCAAAATTAGCACGGTGATTGCCACTTGGAGAGCTGAGATCTTAAATGGAAGAAATAATGTATTTACAAGAAAAACAGCCAGTTTAACTGGCTTCTACCTTATAAATAGTCTAGCAGGTCTGAGGAACCTTCTCTAATTACCATCAGTTTTCCCCAGTGCTGTGTGTCTGGGCTCAGAGCAGTTACAGCTTTTCATCCCAACACCAGTGACAGTGTGGCTTCATGTCCCATGTCCAAGGGAATCCAGCCACCTGAGCTCTTCCCACATGTCCTCAGGTGGGAGAGAGCCAAATGGATACATTGAATAGGAGAGAAGTGCCTGATTATATCTGAATGGTCCTCAAAAGGCAGAAAATATGCTAGGATTCAGCTAGAGTTGAGGGATTCAGGAAAGAGCTGGTACGGAAGAAAATGATGGTATGGTAATTTTATTATTGCCTTTGCCCTCTGGGGGCCATAATTTGCACATTGGAGTTACACATAGTCTGCTGTGCCAGCGTGGTGCTGAACCTCAGGACCTGGGCTGCTACATCATCCCAGAGTTCTGCTAATTCAAGGGGGCTCTCCAACCAGGAGACACCCGGAAGGCCTCTGCTCCTGCTTAGGTGTCCCCAAGGCCAGAGATGATTTCCCTGCTGGGCTCAGAGAGTGCCTGGGGAGGTACTAAGCAGATGCTAGGGCCAGAGGTGTGCTTGGTCTCAGCCCACTTCTGAAATAACGTTTTGGATGTCTCAAGCTGCTGCGGCGGGTGCAGGTGCTGTGAGGGAACCTGCAGGCTGCGGTGCCCTGTGCTGAATGTGGCCCAGCCCCGAGCTCTGCAATGTGCAGTGAGGACCAGAGGGACACAAGTGCCCCAGGAGAGGCTGTTCTGGGGCACGGCGGTCTCCCCTCCTCCTGCCTGTTGCTGCCAGAAGGGAGGCACACGCCATGGCTGTGATGTCAGGCAGGAGCACCGCAGTGGTGAGTAGTGCTGAACAGGGTTGTGACACGTGTGTGAGGCTGTGGGAGCAGAAACCTTGCTGTGCTGGCACTACCCTGGCTGAACCTGTCCCCTGACTCCGCCACAACACGTGGGACTGGATAATGCAGGCACTCGAATATGCACCTCTCGAAGAGGGGGCGGCACAGTTGTCACCCTAAAAGTATGGAAGGCAGAAAGGGCCACCTCCTGGGGCTCTTTGGCTGCTGCTGGAGCATCTGTTCCAGGGTAGCAGATCTGTCCTGTCCTTCCTGCTGAGGGCTCAAAAGAGGCCAGCAGAGCTGAGAGGAGCAAGGATGATGGGGGCATCAGGTGGGGTGAGGATGGGTGTTGTGTCCAATGTGGTCTCCTCAGCCTCACTCTCCATGTCGTCCAAGTTCTCGCTGACAGAGGGGACGATCTGCACCACCTTCTCCTCAAAGTGCACTTGCTTGCGAGGGACTGGCACGGCTGCTGGTTGGGCAGGAGATTCTGGGGCCGAGCTCCTGTCCTTGCTGCCCTTCAGGATGCTCTTCATATGGCCCAGGAGTGAGCGGTGCTGCTCCCTCTGGGCCCCATGGAAGGTGTAGGTTTGCTCAGTGTCACCAATGATGGTTGGGGCTGCCTCAGTGGCTGAAGGGTCCACGTACTGGCCCGCCTGGGGATGCATCTCTTTGTGCCCAGGGCTCTTCCTCCTCTTGCTCAGCAGGAAGTAGGCAAGGGCAGTGAGCACCAGCATGGTCCCTGGTGACAAGACTATATTAGCTGGGGGCTGGGGCAAGTAGGAAGAGCTTGCCAAGCAGTGCTTGGTCTGGCTATCCCAGCGCCATCTGCCACTGGTCCAGCTCCCTGCACATCCCCACCCTCAATGGCCCTTGACAGACCATGCTCCTCTTCCATCTGCAATACTCCCCACCCAAGCTTCTCACCAGGGATGGTGACATGCCAGACAAGGACTGGATGCAGGAAGCAAGCCACTGAGAGCAGCGTGTACCCCAGGAATTTCTGGAAGCTCCCTGGGCGTCCAGCTTGCTTCCAGCAGGCCTGTGCCAGGGATTCAGGCTTGTGACTGGGGAGAGAAAGAGAGGTCCTTGTGGGATGAGGCAGCAAGCATATGCCAAGAAGTTTTGGACCTAACCATGACTCATCTAGATGTACAGATGCTCACTCTGGTTTGCCAGGAGATGGGGGTGTTTTTCAGGGAAGGTAAGCAAAGCCTGAGCATCTCCTGTTGGGAGAAGAACATTTGCCAGAGGTCTCGACATCTCACTAATTGAGTGCCTATTATCTGGAGTAAGGTGTTGCCTCTAAGCTGTGAGGACTTTTGAGTTTATACTAGGACACAGCAGCAGTGCTCAGCCTCTGAAAAGGACATAAGGATTGACTGCATTTCAACTTCTGTGCTATCTCTGGAGGCAGCTGAAGCTCTCCCTGGGGATCTGGCTCTTCCCTCAACTCTGGTACCTTGCCTCTACACACTGTGTTAAGCAGATGCTGAAGATGAGGGTTTGTTGTGCTGATGCTCAGGCAGTTGGGGCACAAGCCTGGGTTAAAACATAGGTTTAAATGGTGGTGCACATGGACCCGTTTACCTCCCCCCTGTCTGAGTGCACTTGCCTTGGCATTAGGGGCAGGACCTTTGGTCTGGCACTTGCAGGTCCCCCAGATCTGGTGTTGCCTGTAAGGGGCAAGGTGCCTTAGGGAGCTCCCACCGTGGCTGGAGAGCGGTGGGCAGGGTCTACTCACGTGAAGCACATCTCCAGGAGCAAACTGATAAAGAAGAAGCCTTCACAGACAGTAACTGCAACCCCTGAAAAACTGAAAGGCGGAGCTGTCAGGGGTGCAGGGCTGTGCTTGAGTATGTTCTCCAGGTGGGCAGAAAGGGCACAGGGGGCCAGAATTTACTATCCAGTTCCCAGCACAATCTGTGTGCTGAGGTCTGAAGACTCTATGCTCGTCTGGTTTGTGGAGGAAAACTCACAGCCCTTCTGTCCCTGGGGAGTCAACTTGCAGCCAGTGTCACCTCTGGCCTGCCTGAGTATGCAATAGCATCTCTTTTTCTAACAGAAATACCTTATTTTTCTGAAACCTCAATATGGAGATCTGAAACCCCCAAAGCCTTGGACACTGTTCCTTGCTGCTGTTGCAGTCTAGTCTGGTGCTACATATGGTGGAGGGGTTGACCTTGTCAGCCCTGCCAGCTCTGATTTCAAGGGCAAAAATACTCACAGCAGATAGAAAGCCAGGCTTTTGAACTGTCCTCGCTGTAGAGTTTCTACGCCCACACCGATGAGCACTAGAAAGAGAAGGTAGGAAGGGTGCTGACTGCAGGGTTCATTCCCAGTTCCCTCAGGTTAGTTCCCAGCTCCTAGAATAGATGCCCCCATTCCCTCAGGAGTAAGAGAGGCTGCTTCTCCCATGCAGGGCAGCATGTTAGGACTGCTAGCACCTGTGATTCATGCTGACAGGGCACACCAGCCCAGAAGAGTCAGAGCTGAGTGCTGCCCTTGACATACAGCCCTGAAACCCATCCCAGCTGCACCCCTATTGTGGCAGCCTTGCCACTGTGTGGGCTGGGGAAAGGTGCTCTGGGAATACCAGCTGGCCTTGGACAGCTGGGGGGGTGACCAGCAGTGTCCTGTGACCCTTCCACCCTCTGTTGTGCTGCCACAGAGCCCACTGCCCCATCCTCCTCTGCCCAGGTCCCCCAGGTGCCTGCCAGCCCTGCTCCTTTGCCCTCCCTGCTTGCCCAGGCCTGCTGCACCCAACACAAGGCTGCAGAGCAGGGGAACTGTGCCAGCTGCCTTCACAAAGGGCTGTAGCCATAGCATCAGAATCCTTTACTAGCCAAACAGAAAAACATATAATGGGAGCAGGCAGATTAAAAACAGGGAATGAACATTCTCTCAGTGCTCCAGCCAGTACAGAACACCAGGGAGTCAGTTTAAAGGGGATTAAGAGTATTAGCAAGTCTAAAATCTTTGACGGATTGGCCAATAGCTTCAGGGGGCGGAAAATTTCCTTCAACATCCTTCAGTTCCCTTCAAGACTATTTCTAAAATGGAGCAGAAATGTAATGCCTCACACCAGCTGCAGCAAGTTGGTCAGTACGTGCCAATTCACGGGGCACAAGTGTCAGCAGCGTGGAGCTGAATGGAGCCCAGGTTTCATGGCCAGAGCATTGCCCTGGGCAATCTTCTGTCTGCACCTGATGTCTCCACCCCTCACTGAGCAGTCCCCACCCATCCACTGGTGCTCAGGAAGTTCACCACTGCTCCTGCTCAACGCACACTGGCCAAGGTTTGAGGGGCAGGTTGGATCCATTTCTCTGAGCTGTGGTTTGCCGCATCTGGAGAAGGGTACCGGGCTCCCAAACAAGGACACAGATCAGTGTCCATCAGGACTGCCATGTAGGTCAGTGCCAAGGGTCAGCTTTCCCATCTGGGCTGAAAGAAATCCCTCTGTGTTTTCCCTGTGTCACCTGCAGCTGCTGGCCCCTGTCAGCCAAGGGAACACATGGGGCCCATGCGCCACCGTCCTACACTGCCTTTCCAGCCCTGAGCAGAGCACAGGGAAATCAGTCTCATCAGAGAGCTGTGAAGCTGCAAGAGCTGTGTAATCCTACATGCAAAGTACTGTCTTTTACTGCCTTGTGACTGAGGACCGTTCTTTATAATCTTCCCTACAATTGTGGAGTTCATTCATTCTCATTCATTCAATCATTCATTCCCTGTGGATGAATGCAGGATTCTACAGCTTGGCTCTTAGCTCAACCCTCTGCTCTGGATGAGATTTCCTCCTTTTGCACAGCTTCTGCTTTATCCACAAAGCTGTTTGGATGACGAATCTGCAAGAAAAAAAGAGCTGTTTCGAGGTGATTGTTTGGACTAGTCACTGCCTTGATTTGGATCTTGTCCAAACCATGTGGCCAAAGGCACATGATTAGGAATTAAATGGTTGAAAGCATGAGAATTAAGAAATAAGTAGGAACTCTTTCCTAGATGCAAGAATCACAAGGCCTAGAATCACTGAACTAGAGATGCTGCAAACACTGCAGCAAATCACAGGTCTGTTTGATGACTCTTTGCTAACCTGCCATAAGACAAGTTAGCCATTTTCTGATACAAAGGAAACCCTCTAGCCTCACCATTGCAGAGAGCCATTACACTCCAAGATCCTGGGGGAAGGGGAGGTTTATATTACATGGGTAACTTGTACTTACTATCAGCATATAAGGAGCTGGCCAGGCCTTCTCAGAATCAATTAGTGAGGCTGAAGCACTCTCCCTTTCATAGTTTTTTTTTCAAACAAAACTCATGGGAATTTCTTCTGCATGGTTTCCATTTCATGCAAAAACCTCACACACCTCATCAAGCACTAAACACTGCATCAAGCTGATTTCTTGCTCCACTGAGACACACATAGGAATAAAACACAGGCACATCCCATTCTTCACTGGCCTTTTGGGAAAGTCAGGTGATGCTGTGAAAGCACCAGAGCTATGGAAAAGCATAGCGAGTTGTAGTGCAGCTCTCTATGCTCTGTGATGCTCAGCAGACAGACAACTGCACTGCTTATTTAAAGAAAAATTAAAGAAAGAGGTGTAGATGCTGCAAAATGATGAAAAAACATGCAGGAGAGAAAGATAATATTCCACTAACACACTTCCACATTGTAAACTACTTTCAATTTTGTTGTTCTAGCTTTAGTTTTCTCATGTCAACAAGCTCACATTTTCTCCCAGGAAGATCTCGCTGAGTTTCCCCGGAGTTTTAAGTGAGAATATGACCAGGATGAGGCTCATGTGGACCCAAGGGCATGGGGATGATGAAGAGATGAAGAGATCTGCATTTTCTGATTAAAGCTGTGTCCCATCTCCCACTGTTGCAGTATCATCATGACATGCACTTATCTACTGGGAGTTTGTATAAACTCAGAGACTCAGATCTCTGCCTGTTATCAGTATCAGTCCTTTAAAACACATTCCAGAGCCTCCATCACCCCAGCTGGGCTTTGTGTGTCCTTGGGAACCTGTGCACGCTTCAGCTGACCTGTGTGCTTTCTACTTTGTCCCTGATTTGAGCGAAGTGTCTCTTCGTAACTGTCTGCAGCTGATAAAGGAAATACAAAGGCAGGAGGGCCTGCTGTGACTTACTCTGCAGTGTCTGACTCTGAAATCCCTGGGGGTCTGAAACAGGAACCACAGGCACCACCTCAAGTCACCTCTCACCGGGAACCTCTGGTTTACCCCTCCAGCCTTTAGACAAATCAGGCCCTTTGATCTCTGCTTTACTGGTGGGGAAACTGAGGCAGAGAGTGCTGCCTGTCCTGTCCCATAACAGCTAGTCAGTAGCAGTGCCAGAGTCTACCCCTAAGCCCTCTGCTTTAGCTGATTCCCCAAGTCCCATCTGGAGATGCTCCATGTGAGACAGTGTTCTATCTCCTGAGTGAGACGCTGTGTCTGACACCCGGCTCAAAACACCTGCATTTCATCTGAAACCAAGCACTTGGGTGTGTCACGAAACCCAGAACACCCTGGTCCAAAGCAGCCCCTGGCAGCAGGTGAGAGGATGCAACTCACCAAGTGGGTGAATTTATGTTGTTTGTACTGCAGCTATAACCTGAACTGCTCTGAGCTTCTCCCTGGCAGGTTGTAGAGAGGCAGAGCAGTGCTTTTGTAGTAACTATGCCAGGATGGCAGGAACCTCTCCATCTTGCCTGGCACAGGACCTCTCACTATGCACAGTACAAGGAGCTCCTCCTTCATCTTCACATCCCACAGAGTAGCCTGGCAGTTTTGCACACCCATGAGTATTTTGCTTTCCAGTCTCATTCACATCTTGCCTATGCCTATGTCTGTTTTAGAAGAATACAGTTTAGTTTTTTGTTTTGGTTGTTTGTTTTTCCTGTGCTTTAGCTTGCCCTCTGAATGTTGGCTCTTCCTTTCTGATGTCTCACTGTGCCTCTCACAGCATTTGGAAAGAGCCTGGCCAGGCACCCAGCACTCTCCCACCCTGGGTCCCAAAGCAGAAGTGAGCAACTTTGCTTGTCCCCCTCATAGGATGGTGCTGTGGCTGCAGCTGGCCAAAGGCAGGGAGGCAGCCTGGGGGTCCGGACACCCACACAGTGCTTTTTAGTGCCAAAGAAAAAGAGAATTTGCTCTTACCTGCGGCGGTGGAGATGCCCAGCAATCGACAGGTATACTCCAGGGCACTCCAAAACGCCTTGTGCTGCATGGCGAGCGATGAAGGCTGCGGTACAGCCAGGCAGAAACTCCTCTTCAGAGCCCCCACCTCATACGTAGCCCAGCAGCTCCCAGAAACAGGCAGAGCCTCTCGCTCCCTGGACTGAGTGACCTTCCTGAAGGAAAGGGCAGTTCATGCAGGACTGACCACCTCCACAGGGCCTCCCAGGGGAGGGTGGTCGGAAAATGAGCTCTCACCCCAGGGAACCGGTCAGTGCTGCTTCCTGCTTCTCCCGTGGGGGCTGTGGAGACCTGGCCCTTTCCTGCTCGCCGCTCGCTCCTTGTCGGCCCGGGATGATTAATGATTGGTAAGGCAGGGGTGAGGCTTTGGGAGCATTTGTACCCCGAATGCATGGGCACATGGCCTTCCCTGTTCCTGAGGTGGAGGCTCTGGAAGCCCAAGCAGATTAAATGAATGTGAAGTCATTAGTGCTGTGCAGCTCCCGGCAGGTTAACCATTTGTGAGGATGACGATGTTTGCTCTTGGCAGGAGAGCAGCATGTTTCTGGCAAGTCACGAGGGGCACCTCAGGCCCACTGCCTCCTGTAGCTGAGCCCCTGGCCATGGCTGCTGCTCACCATCCAGGTTCCAACAAGTAGGACTTGGCAAGTGTCTGTGCTGATGTGCAATCACAGGAACAAGGAGATCAAATGTATTCAGAGGGGTCCTACAGACTTGGGGCAGCCATGACAAGGGAGATCTGATTTTTTTTTTTTTGGGAACCCCAGTGAAATATGTTTTGTTTTGTAGCTACCAGAGCCATTTGAACAGCACCAGGGTCTCACACGTGTCGTAATATATGGAATGAGCTGCACAGGTACTCTGACCTCTTTGCCTTGGACTTGATAGACAGGCTGGGGTCCTTGGCTTGTCCCTGCAGGACACACTGCCTCAGGAGAGGGGCAGCCCTATCTGAAGGACAGGACCCCTGTCTGAAGGACAAGACAAGACAAGACAACATTGCCTGTTCTGGACCCCAGCCCCACACTCCTTTGTGCTTGAGCAGGGCACATCTCACTGGAGGTCACCATCGATCCCCACCTGCTGCCACTCAGGGAAGAGGTGGTGTAGGGAGCAGCACAGCAGTCCTGGCATGGCAGTCCCGGCAGGAGGGTCATGTGAGCCCAGCACAGTCCCAGTGGGCAGCATGGATGTGTGGTGCCTGCAGGGCTGAGGGTTCACAGGTCAGTGAGCTCACCTTGTGCTGCAGCCGGTGTCTGGAGAGTCACTGCAGCTGAGCCCCTCAGTGTGCTGGCTGGGAAGCTGCTGTGGGCAAGGGACTGGGTGAATCACGCTCAGCTCACAGAGAGACAGCCCTGCAGGGAGAGACCAACCAGCTGAACCTGTCCCCTGTGATCCCTTCTCACCTGGCTGACACCACAAAGCTGAGGCTGGCCAGTATGTGTTGTACTGACTTGTCCTTGGGGTAGAGATTACTCATTCCAAGGGCACATCAACAGCTTCTCTTCCATGGGTTCTTGGTCTGTATTTCAAACTGGGATTTTCCCAGGGCAGCCAAATGCCTGAGCTTCTGAAATGGGTCCATTATTCCTGTAAATAACTGCTGATACTGGTTTTTTGAACATTCACAGTGTTGTGAGTGGCAGGGATTTTGCAACAGGTGATCCCGACAAGGTTTGGGCGCAGTGCATACTTTCCATGTCAAAAATGGAAAAGCCCTATTTCCTCTCCCCAAGGAGAAGGGTTTCCGGAGCATCCTGAGAGGCAACGCTGAACGGTGCAAACCCAAACTGTGTCTTTGCCTTGCAGCACTGGCACTGTCTTTGGGTCTTCCCATTTCCTCTTGTCCTCCTGCACCACCTCAGGTGTTTGATGGAACTACCATTTTCCACAACTGGTGACTCAGTGGTGTGCCTTCCTTTTCAAGAAAGTGGAAGACAGAGGCAGCCAACAGGGAAGGTCACATGAAGGCTGAGGAAAAACCCAGATGGGGTACCTGCTGCCCTGCCTGCTACGGCTGGGCATTGCCTGGGTTATCCCCATGCCCTCTAATGGTGCTTTGCTGCAGGCTCCAGGAGCACCCTCTGCCTCCAGAAATCACCAAAATGCTTTAAGAGCTATGGGGTTTACAGAGTACAGATCCACAGAATATTCTGAGTTGGAAGGGATCCACATGGGTCACTGAGTCCAACTCTTAAGTAAACGGCCCATACGTGGATTGAGCCCACAACCTCGGTGTCATTGGCACCATGCTCTAACCAGTTGAGCTAATCTCAGGGATTCCCAGGTTGTACAGGTTGTGCAGGCTCTTTCAGGTTGTGCAAACAGTCTGGATGCTTTTTTCCTTGCTATCATGTTCTTTTTTTAACATTGATCTATTGAATTGAAGGTGTCTCTTTACAAATGTCAAAAGTAGAGAAGTACTTTACAAGCAACTAGAGGAAAGGAAGACATAAGAGTCTTTCAGAATCACTTAGAGCCACAAGCTTATGCTTGAAGAGAAGCAGAAAACACCAGAGTGCAGCCCTGAGCTATAAGCGCCCATCCTTCAGCAGCACCCAGCACTGCTCAAGGCAGCAAGCTGCTGCCTCCTCCCGAGGTGAGGGTCCCCTTAGC
This sequence comes from Aleadryas rufinucha, assembly GCA_013397815.1. Lineage (NCBI taxonomy): Eukaryota > Metazoa > Chordata > Aves > Passeriformes > Aleadryas > Aleadryas rufinucha. The sequence continues at coordinate 54,375 of VZTH01002171.1, forward strand.
CAACATGGGCAGGGCAGCATGCTGGGCTCTTACTCTGGCACTCTTATTAAACTTCACTGAGCTCTCACCCAGAAAGTAAACGACTTTGTCTAAGTGCCCTTGACAGCAATGTTTCCTTTCTGGAGAGCAACATGCCCCAGGGTTTTAAATAAATGTAAATGTATGGGTGGCAGTGGTGGTGGTCAGGGAGGAATAGAATCTATTTGGAAAAACCAGATTAATACATTAACAATTTAAACTTTCCATCTCCTTCCCATGTTCCTTTGGCTACTGCCCAACCTCCATCCTCTGAGTGGGCCTATTTTAGCCTTCCTGAGGGTCCTTGTCCCCTACCTGGGGAGACTCTTAGCCTGTGGCAGCATAAGGTCTTCACTCACTCTTCCTGGGTGCACTAGGTGTTTCTCTCACTCCAGTGCCCAGCAGGAGTGAGCTGGTATTCTCAGACTTCATTTGTACCAACACCAATTTAGCAGCTCCTTCCTTCCATTTAGGATTTTTTGGGCTAGTGCTCCTACAAAGCAACCTCACATGAATTTAATTTTTGTTGGTAGAAGGGTCCCTTCTCCTTCTGCCTCTGCTCAAGTGGAGAGACTATACCCTCAATGAGGATGTGTTTTGGTGAGGTTTTTAGGAATGAGTTTATGCAGTTAGAAGAAGACTGACAAATTCTGAGCTTAGAGGGATTTAATAGCCTGTAACCAACATTGCAAAACCTATGCACCAGCACAGGCTGTTCCAGGACATGTAACAGCAGTGGTCCCCATTGCAAATTAAACCACTTCTCTTGCACAGAGGCTTACCATTTGCACTTTGGCTGCCAGCCAGGGTTCACATTTACAGCCTGCTTCCCATGATGTATGGGTTGATTTGAGAGGATTTTATCTCAGGGTTATGGTTTCATGGTGGTGTTAGTCTCTGTCTTCATCTCTCCCTCCTCGCACTTTGCTCAAGTCAGTTTTGCTGTGGCGCAACCACTGTGGCCATTCTGTGACCAAGGTCACAGGGCAGCCTCTGTGCAGAATGGCTGACCCTGTAAGGATGTCGGGGAGCAGCACACTCACCTCGTGTTTGTCTCTGCAAAATGGTGATGCTGCAAGAGTGCTGCAGATAGTGGAGATCCCATCCTGGGGCATAGGGTACCACAAACCTATGGGAACATGCTTAGCTTAGCTTGCCCAAAGTATAACAACAGTTCCCAAACTGCCTGGTACGATTTTCTGGAAATCTGTTTCTGACATTGCTCCTCCTCTTCTCTCCTCAGCCCTCAGCTATAAGCACCATGTCAGGTAGCAGCCTTGGTCCATTCTCTGAGCAGCAGCAGCTGAGGTGCTCCCACCAGTGTGTCCAGGTGAGACAGACTGACACCAATGCTCTCCCTTGCCCAACAGAGGACAAGGAGCCAGCAAGCAGCTGCCCAGAGCCTTTGCAGTGGTGCCATGTGCCACCTCCCTGTGCCCTCCTCCCACCAGGTCACTCGCCCTGGAGAGGAAATGGACTGTCACAGCAGCAGGCTGATGGCAGATGGACCCAGTCGATTGGAAGCACTATCAAACTGCAGCTGTGGTTTCACTGGGTACGAACATCTCCTTGCAGTCAGCAAGAGTTTCACTCTTCCTTGTATCCCCAGAGGTCCACAGCTTTCCAAACCAGTCTGAATGAACTGAGAGCATCCTGAGGCAAGCTTGGCAGACCTCCCTCCTCTCCTGAGCTAGGGAAAAACATGGCAGGGGGCTGCCTGAAGTCACACAACCAGCTAAAGAGAAAATCCTAAGTGTGCCCCCTCTTCCTTTGCTATAACAAGAAATCATGCCCTCTGGAGTCTCCAAGCCTGGGGCAGCACTGCGAGCCGTGCTGGGGATGCCCGGCAGGGGACAGCAGGACCCCACCACTGCACAGACAGCCCGGCTGCTCCTTGTGCAAGGCAGGCTGCAGCCAGCCCCCTGCACGGTGGGGATGAGAGGGCACCATTAAGTTTTACTGTTTGAGCAAGAAAAGCATGACAGCCACCACATGGATCTGAAGGGGACCGGAGCGAGCCCAGAGCTGCAGCGAACGCAAATCAATAACTGGCCTGTTTTGCTTTGTGCTCTGTGATCAAAGGGATCAAGACGCTGCCGAACACTCGTGTGCTCCTCCGGGAATTTCCCACCCCACGAGAAATGCCAAGGCTCAGCAGTACACTGCCCCGATTGTCCCACATCAGATCAGCCAGCCCCAGAGGGCTCAGGTGCACAGCTCCAGCGCTGCAGGCTGAACCAGCAGAGAGGGTGAGCTGGAAGGGCTGCTGAAGAGCCTTTGTACTCACAGCCCCTCCTGGGGACCCTCTCACTGCTGTCACAATTGGAGAGACACTGCATCTGTCCTGGGGCCAGGCCTGGCTTTTGCACAGGCTGTGCCTTGTGCCTGGCAAAGGTTGGAGGGTGAGCTCTCATCCAGGCATCCAGCCTTAGTAAAACTCATGGCACACAGTGGTGTGGGATGATGTGGGGATGATGCCATGGGAAGGAAACTGAGGTGGGTGCCTCTGTCGCAAAGGCAATCAAAAGCAGAAAATGGATGTAGGAAAGCATCTGATGCACTTGTGGGGTGCAAGCAAGCCTCCTCACCCCAGCCCCAGGCTAACGCCCCTCGCTGAGGAAAGCGACCTCCCAGCATGTCAGCATGAACTTCCCTTCTCTTATTTGGTCACCTGTTTGACACCAACCTTAGAGGCTTTCCAAAAGGTGGACTAACACCGGTTCCCTGTGGCAGCATGTGTGAGGGGCTCCTGGCTGGCCATCCCCCAGGTCTTGGCACAGCTCAGTACAGGTGGGATCAATCCCATCCCAGTCCCACTTTGGTCTCCAATGGGGTGGGCTGAGCGATGTGTGCTGAGCTGTGTGTGCTGAGCTTGTGACGTTTTACATAGTATTTGGCAGAGAGATGTGTGATCAGGATGTATGCGTACATAGGCAAGTGTATGTCTGTATGTGTTGAAAACTCATGTGTTTTTCTTAAACTAAGCTGTAATAACAAGAACTATCAAAATTACATTTATTTATTATGCATTTGATCTCCAGTTCCACAGCGGGGCTCCAAGGGATTGGTGTCCAGCTCCCAGAACCATGTGATTATGCAAGACTCTCCATGAAAACACATTTCTAGCTCACAGAATTGCAGAGAAAAACTGCAGAAAGAGACTGAAAATCCAGAGGAAAAAAAGCTCCCAAGTTAAATCTTTGTTTCCTATTATTAATGGTATTATTACTAATTGTATGATTTAAATGCATAATCTTTGGGGGATTACAGTACAGCTAAGCAAGGAATGTCACAGTGGAACTAGGGAGAGGGGACATCAGGAGAGCTGAGATTAAGTTCAAGGCACTAATTCCAAATCTAAGCCCCAAGGCAAGAAATACCTTCCATCTCACCACTTCTCAGGTACCTGTGAAGTTTCTTTGCTGACAGCAGAGTGTGAGTGGTTAGGAGGGCTGAGGCAGGAGTGGGACTGGGAGCTGCAAAAGAAGTCCAGCCCCACACTACAGGTCACAAAAAAGCAGAGTCCAGGGGACACCAAAGGTAACTACACAGCAGCAGTGCTGAGGCAGAAAAATTACCATGAGATAGTCCAGAGTAGCCTCAGCCCATTTGTATGGAGCCAAAGAAGAGATGAAATCAATCACACATCTTCTGTCTGAATCTGCTGTTCAGCAGCTGCTGGGACTCCTGAATAAAGACTGTAGCTTGCTCCCAAAACCAGCCAATTCCTTCCTCAGTAGCTGTCAGCGGATATGAGCTTTGGGCTGTCACAGTAGGTGTTTAAACTGCTGGCCAAGCTGCTCTAAGGTTCCATCTCCCCTCTTCCATCTTCTCCATTCCTTCAACTTCCACTCCACAAAAAAATTTCTATTATCAGCTGTCGCCCTGGGAGACAGCAACATGCAGCAGCGGTGCAGGAGCCGCATGCAGGTGTGAGAGGGTGTTCCCAAGGGGTTGCTTTCCCTGGAGTAGTGTGACATGTTACAGTGTTCTGTACATGCAGGCTGACTCTTATCATTGAGACCCAACAATGAGGCCAACAGGAGTGATGTGTCATTGTAAAGTAAATGCTCTCAGTTAATCTATTGCACTGATTCATTTTCATTTTGAATGGGGAAACTGAGGCAGGGTGATGCCTTGATCCAGATAGTATCACACTGCATTGTCAGCAGCACAGCTTACTCAAGGGTGATGAATCTTGCCTACCTGTCTGTAAGTCTTCACTTCCCTTGTGAAATACAATGCTAGCTCTCAATTGAGGGAGTTACTTAGCTAAACTTTAACCTGAACCCATGATTCATTCCTTGAACTAAAAGTTGTGCTATAATGACGAAGGATAAGATCTGCCTCTGTGTGGAGCAGGTCTGTAACAAAACTAAAATACCACCTTAACATCACAAAATAAGGCTGGTGTTTTACTTGTTCCTGTAGAGAGAGAAATGGCCACCATGGGAGGAAATACAGTAGTGCAAAAGGAGCTCCCAAAGAGATCAAATATTCATGTGCAGGCTCTTGGTCTGGAGTATATTTCATAAGGAAGGCTGGTGGAGCAGTGTTTTATCAGTAAGTGGGAGGAGGGAGTACTAGTAACTCAGTATAAACAAGCTCTGTGCATAAATTTTAGTCCACAGACATTCATCCATCCATCAAAACCATTTGACTCTTTGCCCTCTTTTCTGGCAAAGGGGACTGGTAACTTCTCCCTGCATGGGAGCAAACAAGGTGTGCACAGCAGTGATTGATGCACCTGGTGGTTGAGACACATCAAAGAGCCTGCTTGCTGCATTTTGAGTCCCAGTGAGCAACTTATAGAAGGGTTTATGTAGATAAATAACCAGGGAGATTTATGTGAAGCAATGCAAAACATATGTTTTTGGCTGCAGAGATGTAGAAATGCTCAAGGACTTGGAAGCTGTGTAGCTGAGGTTATTTGTAAAAGTGTCCCTTTTAGTAGGATTTATTCTGGGGCTTCATTTTACTTGGCATTGCCTCCAAAAGGCTGCAAAGCAAACAAGCATAGCAGGATCCATCACTTCTTTTACTATGCTGTCTAAAAGAGTTTCAAGCATATAGCTTTAAAACCACAAGTTTGGTCATATCACCGCTAGCTGGGGCTGGGAATAGGAAGAGGCTGAGAGCAAGGAGAAGCAGCAGCAAAGGAGACAGACCTCCTGGAGGTGGAGGTTGGGTGAGGTCAGATGAGTCCCTGGAGAGACCTCAGATGCCAGCTTGGTCTCCCAGCCTAGGCACTGGGCACTGGGTTAGAAAAAATGGGTGTTTACCTCCATAAACCTTGTGATCCTGCCATGGCTAGTGTGATTTGGAAGGAGAAGAGGAGACAGTCCTGGCCTTAGCTGGAAAGCTGGGATGTAAATTTGAATTTGTCCATCACATCAGGTGAGTCTGTGGTAATGGGAATAAGTTTCTGCCACGTATTGTATTTGCCTAGCTTGGGCATCCCCTGCAATCCTGCATCCCACTGGCTGTGTTATATCCCCTTTGCACTGAGATCCAGTCCCTGCACCTGGCATGGGCTCGTTTGTGCCTGCTGAAGGTTAGGAGCAGGCTCAGTGCTGTGTTAATGTGACAGTGAGCCAGAGCCTGGATGTGCTCTTACTGCTGTCCCACCCAGAGAACTCACCCTCTTAGGAAGTCATGTGCCCTGGACCACCTTCCTCCTGCTCCTTTGCCCTTGTGGGATGGCACAGAGGACTGTCAGAGTGGGCAGCATGACGAAAACCTCTTGAGTCAGAAGAGACTTGCTGTGCAGCAGGCAGCAAAGTCACCCTCTATCTATCGGAGGGTGTGCACCAGGGAGAGCTCGCAGTCCTCACACCCAGTCCCACCACCCTACATGCAGACCCTGACACATCCACTCGCCTGACAGAGGGGCAGATCCCCTACCACCATGGGATATTGCACAGGAAATGGAGCCACAGCTGTCTGGCAGCCTGAACTGCCCCATCACTTATTTTTCAGGTCTGAGCTGCTTCTGTTTCAGGGAGGAACAAAGGAGTCACTCAAACAAATTATACCCAACTATCCCCATAAGATGTGCATCCCAGTGAACACTGTTGTGCACATATTTCAGCAACACAACAGTGAGACTGGTAATCTCTTCTGGTTGCATGCCATTTATCCATAAAATTCCTTCCTACGTATCTCCCTGTCCCCTGACCCTCTCTTCTCCATGCCTCTGTCTCCTGGTGATGGAGGCAGATCTTGGCGTGCCAGTACCTGTAATTTTCTACCCTAGGCAGAAAAAAAAATTGGCTGTTTTAAGAAAAGTTGTGACCGCTCCTAAATCTTAGGCTCTCTTTCCCGGTGCAAGAGTGCAGAGCTTGGGATTTGCTTGGCAATCAGCCCTCCCATCGATGGGAAAGGCCCCCTGCCCTCATGTGTGCTCACCACATGGGCCACTTTATTTACATAGCTGGGTCCACACATTTATATTTAGTATGTTTGAGAGGCCACCATGGAATTAGAAAGCTAAAAATGAGGATGGAATAAAATGTATGGATGTTTCACTCATGGGATATGAGTGAAAACTGAGGAGGCTGGAGGTAACTCCAGGGCTTGCTTGGCTGTGTGGCCATGAATGCCGGAGTCTCCTGCTGTGAGCAAAAGGACCAGAAGTTGAGGCCACCTCTGGATATGAGCCTGGGTCACATTCAGGCCCTTCTTCAAACATTCTCACTTGAATACAACTTGAAATTGCAAAACCAACCCAGTCTTGTGGACTGTAAGACATCTATATATCTGTCTACATTTATATTAATTTGGAAATTTTTAGTTACCACATAAGTCTGACTAGAGTTAGGCCTGAGGTTTCTCGATGCAGTGCTTTAACTCAGGTCTCTCAAGTGAGCACCCAGGAGACTTGCTGCCATTCCCTCAGTGAACACTACCCACCTCCCCAAAAAGAAGCCATTTGGTGACAGTTGGGAGCTGATTATGCATTCATCTTCCTCCCACACCCTACACACATGGAGGGAATGGGGCGGATCTGTTTCTGCCAGCATCTCCAGGGGCACACAGCCTGCTGCAGGTCTAGTGACCTCTCGCCTGAAAGGCCTGCTTGAGGTGGTCTGTGATCACAAACAGCTTTGGTTCCAGCTGAAACGTTTTTCCTTACATTAAATGTATTTGGTAGAAATGTTGCATTCAGTCCAACTTGTTTCTTCCTTTAGCAACTACAAGCAGAGTGAATGAAACTTTAATGAGTCTGAAGTACATAACTCTACTTCAAGCTCTGGGGTGTTTCCCTGCTCATTATGCAACAACAAGGGCTTTCCTGCTGGTGTTGGGAGGAGATGCTGCTTCTCACCTGAGCTGGTGGTGTAAATGGTACTAAATTATTGCTCACCACTCTTGTTCTTGGTAGATTTGTGTAGCTGCTGATTGAGGCTGGTTGTGGATTTTGGTTACTGGGAGCAGGAAGGGCAGTGGGTGCTTCCCGGCCGTGGCTGGGACTGCTCCCCACACAAGCAAACAGGGCTTGAGGACCACCACCAGCCAGCTGATTGTTTCCACGAGCTGAGTGCCAGCAAACTCCTCCCCCTGAGGAGGTAAATTGCCCTCATGTGCTGTGATGACATGTGTTTTAATTATGAAGAGAATGAAAAAGTTCTTCCCCCACCCACCGGACCTAAAAAGAAACTTGTTGACGCCCTGGCCTGTTTTGTGCTTTGCTGACAAAAAAAGGAACTGGGGAAATGAGCAAGGTTTTGAGGTTCAAGCAGGCTCTGCACCCAACTGCCAGCTTCTCTTGGGCCAATGCTGGCAGCAGTTCCCAGGAAGGTATTTTCCGAGTGTCCAGGCTCCTGATAATGCAGTGCTCTGTTGAGAAAGGGTGATGAAACACTCTCCTCTCTGCAGGCACAGCCACACTGAGCCCCCAGAAACCCCAGTCACTCTCCTGGGAATGGGGTTTTCACATCCACACTGGGGTATCCTGAGCCCTGAGAGGAGCTGGGGCTTAGCTTGCCTTTTTTGATGCTAAGGCTGCCTCTGAGGAGTGCAAACAGATCCAAATTTCGCTTACGTTCAGTGGCTTAACGTCTTCATGGAATAGCTGTGGCATTTTTACCTGATGGATATGAAATTTCCTGTGATTGGGGAACACAGGATTGTGAATCTCCTGTAGCCTATGATAAAACTTGTTTCAACTCTGGCATGAAATTCAAAGGAAATTTTAGCCTTTTTCAGAAAGGCAGAAAACAGTAGTCTTAACCAGAGGCAAAATTCTCTTTTAATGACTCCAAGCTCTCTTACTCTCCTATTTCCACTTCTAGCAGAAGTTATTCTTGCTTTAGATTTATGTCTGTTTGCAAAACTCTCAGCTTGCATCTAGCAACATTTTCTTATGAGAGAATGTTGCATCATGTAGCTTCAGCCAGAAGCCACTCAATTTTACTCTTCAGAGTGTGAAAAGTGAACTGAGGGGAGAAGATACTCTATTTTAAGAAGTATTATCTGTGCTGGTGAGAGAGTTTCTGGGGGATTAGTTTTCCCCTTAACATGAGGAGAGATCGAAGTGAAGGCAAGATTTTGCCTTGGTGCTCTACGGCCTTGATAAATCAGGCACCACAAATCACTGCTATTTTAGATATAGAACTTAAAATTTCACATCCCTTAATGGGTGGGAGGCGGAAGCGCCCTATCTTTTGAGAAGATCCTCCTGTTTTTTACTTGCATGTTAATTTAGCAGCTCCCAAAATAGCAACCTATAGTACCTAGATTCATAATTCATAATTAAAACTCCTAAGAGTGTTCAGGCTCCACTGTTGGTTTGACCTCCATGCCTCTCCATGAGCATACATCTCAAGGGATTATTGCCCTCTTCTCAGGGAGGGCCCTGTGACTTATCCCATTAAGTTAACAGAAGGTCATATAATAGTCATAAAAATATTATAGATCCCTCCCACATTCCTCACCCATGGCCAAATACTGCAACAGGGAACAATCAGTGCTTTTTAGCTGGGCATCCAATAAATCTGGAGAGGTATTAGGCAGAACTGAAGCTCTACAGCTGCTGGGGTAGAGCGTGAGCACAGATGGATGGCTTGGGAAATGGGGTTCTTTTTTTTGCTTCTTACTGTTTGGAAGCAAACCTGTGTTTCAGAAATATCTTTAAGAGGTGTAAATGTTCTATTTGTTAAAAAATCTTGTTTCCTCTTTATTTGTCTGCTGTGTTATGTAGGGAAGTAAATTCAACAAAATTGAAGTAGTTTTGCAGAAATGCTGTTCTGCTTGGTTGCTTTCTCAGTAGTGTTTATCAGTGGTTCTCTGTATGTGATCTACCAAAAAGCAATCTCTCTCCAAACTCCCTGCACTGCTCCTTGCTGAAGGATGCCAGATGAGCAGCTTTTAGCTCTGTCCCTTGGATCCCAGGAGCTGTGTGTAATTCAGGCTTTTTGTACAGAGGAATTGCAATGTGTCCTACAGGCTGACCATGTCCTCAGCTCCAGCCCACCGAGTCCTCTCCATCTGGCTACTCTGGCTTGGGCTCTGCTTGCAGCTGGGGACTGAGTCATGCTGGCATTGTCAGCTTAGCAGGCAGCCAGGGCATTTCTTCTCCCTGTGGTGCCTGAGCTTGTCTCATGGACTCACTCCTTACTCTTTCCTAAACCCCTGTAAAGACCTGGGGGAATGTGGCTCTTTCTATACATTTGTTATTTGATCTGCCCTGGGTCTGAGCTGCCTTGTGCTCATAACCTATGGGTAGGGTATTTGGGGTGAGAGCTGTGCCACATGCAGTGGGATGATACTGGTTGCTGCTGCTTAGGCCAACACAGGGTCACAACATTTTCATGCCAGCTGGGGCTCCTTCAGAGAAAACTTGTCTGACACACATGTGCAAACTTTACTCCTTCACACTCCCCAATATTTGCTGGAACATCTTGGTTCTCTTGCGCCTTATCTTGGCACGTACAGAGACACTGTGCCTTTGCTGAGGACTCTGCCACTATCCCAGCTCTGCCTGGAATTTGGGTTCCTCAGCCCTGCAGAGTCCTGCATGTCATACCTCAAACTTAGCTTTAGCAGAACCTTTATCTGTGAAATGCTTTACATTTTGTTAAAAATTTCTTAAGGACCAGGAATGAAAGGATGCTGCTGCCATGTGACTGAAACCTGTGTTCTGAACCCCTTGTACACTCTCATCTCCTTGCTGTCAAATGTTTGTTGTGCTTAAGAGGGTAGCAAAACCAACTTTGCCTGGCCTCTCTGGAGCCAGTTGTGTGACACTTAAGAGACTCAGCCAGTAGTCAATACAGCTGTGACTAACTCCTGCAGTGACACAACCTTTCGAGATGAACATTGATCTTTATAGGCTTAAGTGTGTTTCTCCCAGTAAGGTGTGGTCATGGCTATATTCCCAAATGATTTCTTTATGGATGGCGAGTAGCTGGAAGATTAAGGATATCAGAAGTTTCTACAGACAGAATAACGATTTTAAGAAACTTTTGTATGCTCCTGTTATTTACTGTATTGAAAAGTTCCTCAAGCATTGCATGAACAAAGGAGCAGGCTGCCAGGCTGTGTCGCTGTTGAGGAAACTCTTCCTGATGCTGGAGGTCAGAATCTATTAGAACTTTATCCAGAAGTGAATTAATGTGTTGACAGTGTGCTGCAGGGGTAAGGTCACATGCAGTCACTAGATTTTTCTCAGGGACTTATTTTGCTGCTCGCACAGTTTTCAGGCTGAAATGATCTATATGGAGAGAGCAGGATGAGAGACAACTCCAGCTCCTTGCCCATTAGCCTTTTGGATAAACTTCAGATTTTAGCATGCGGGTGCCAGCCACACTATCTAAGAAGGAAGGAGTCTGATTTGCTACATCTGCAGGCTTGTGGGCACCCTGTGCCACGATTTTAGGGTGTGGTGTGTGAATGAGGAGTCTCAGCCTTGCAGGGACTCTGTGTCCATGCTGGCACCTCTGGGATGCACATGCTCACTGCCTCACAAGGATGCATTGGGGACATCTCCTGTCTGGGTATTCTCCTCCTTGGGGAATGGAATGAGCAACTGTAGATCAGTTGCTGTGCAATTGCCCTTCTTTGAGGGTGTCTGTCAGCAAGATACTGCCTGATGCAGAGTGAGGCTGGTCCCTGCAGGGATCCTGGCCAGACACAGCCTTGGAGACCTCCTGAGGATCAGGTTGGGGGCCCACTGTAACCCTTGCTCAGGCAAAGGCCAGGCAGAAGGAGAAAGTAGAACACAAGAAAATAGTTTCCCCAGGGAAGCCCCTGCAGGAACAAAAAGCCAAAGCCTCTGTAACAGAGCCAAACATCAATGAAGAAAAAATCTAATTACCCCTTCTTGTGGGGTTTGCAGTACAGGAAATGTGGCCCTCTGGGACAGATATAAATATAGGCATAATCTAATGCCATACTTGCCTGAACTCCCTGAATTCAGGATCTCCCTATTAAGCAGTCAGTTGGTTCTAATGGGAGTTGTTGAGCTGGAAGTGGTTGCTTTTCCACCCTCTCCCCACCAGTCTGTGCACAGTGCAGTAGGTGAAGGCCAGGGGTATTGTAAAATAATTGACATGAGTTACTTCTCTTGATTCCTTTAGCTTTCCACATAATGTGCTGATGTCTGTAACCTCCTGGCTGTTTCTACAGCTATTGCTGGAAAGGAGGGTAAAAAGGGAGCCCTTCAGGTGTGGGAAACTGCCCTGAACAGCAGCCTGTGTGTCTGTCCATTCTCCCTCCTGGCAGTGCTGCAGACAATCGTCAGCAGAGATCTGCCTCAATTTGAGTGGACTTGAGAGTTGCAAGACTTGGGTCTCTTGCCAGTCCTAGTGATTTTGCTTGTGATCAGGTGGTTTCTTGCTGAAGTCTTGAGAGTGGGCAGGTCTCAGTTTGCTTTCCAGTCCTGTCTTTGTGAGCAGGTGGGGTGGTCCTGGGATGGTCAGTGTGGGTCTGTGACCCAGTTTCCAGAAAGGTGTGTAAGGATTGTTGCTTCAAACTGCTGAGAGGTGCTTCAGTGCAGCCATCTGAGAAAAGATGTTGGAGTGCATCAGACTAAGGGCCAAAGAGTCTTCATTGCCTGCAATCTCCACAACTGCTGCTACAGTGCAGTACACATGCAGTCACTTGGCAAAGCCACTTGTCAGCAGTGGAACCTGCCACCAAGCAGAAATTGCTTGAAGAACCCACATTGCTGACTCGGGCTCAATTTGGCTATCCCAGACAGAGGGCTAGCTGTGACTTTAGGAAGTAGTGTGCTGCCTGAGGTGTGCCAAGAAGAGACTAGGTAAGTTTCCCTTGCATGAAGGAAATGCATGTGGTAGAAACCCAGAAGACTGGCTGCAGGGATAGCATTTAGCAGGCAAAGGACTACTTCCAGTGTCTTTTGTTGTGTTAATTGACTGATATCCAAGTGTGTTTTCTCACCATGCTTTTGAGGACTGATCTAGCCAGCTGCAAAACGCTCTCCTATGAAGGACCAGCTGTGCGTGCTAGCTGCGTTTGCTTGGCTTACAGTCCCAGGAAAAGGGCAATCTGAGTGCTCAGCTGTTCTTAAAAAATTGCTGCTGAGGAAAACAAACTAACAGACACAGCAGGGATTTTGTAGCAGACAACTGAGGAGCTGAGATCTTTTCCCCCAGCAGAGCTCAGCACCCATGTGCTCCCACACAGCCTGCAGGCAGCAGGCTTTGTGCAGGGGCTGCGCTTGAGCCCAGCCCCGGGGAGCTGCCTTCCACCTTGGGTAGAGCCTGAAGGGCAGAGGGGCTGTGGGCAGTCAGCCCCTGCAGCCTGGCCAGAGGCTGGGCTGTAATGGCAAAGAGGGGCAGAGTCCAGCCAGGACTGGCAGAGGGTGTTACTGTGGAGGTTTGGTTTACTGACTGTGGAATTCGGGACCAGAAATCAAGACATGTCTTTTTCTATAAGGTCTGTGCAGGTTAGACAAGAACTCATCGTACCTTGGTCCATCCTACAACACTGTCTTGTTCCTGCATCAAGCAGTGGAACATCAGACTGCTGCTGATGGGAGAAGAGGGTAAAAAAGTAAGTGATGACCAGTTGTAAAGGCTGATTTCATTCACTGCTGAAAAATTGCCAGCCTGCCTTCATAACCTTATATCCCCTGGGGACCAGTAATGCCAGTTTATGCAGTTGTATGAGTACCCAGCAGCTTCTTCAGGCTGGAGCTCAACTGCTCTGTCATGTTTAGCAGAGGGAGAGGAGGAGTGGGTGAGGTGATGTTACCCAGACCCCTGTTGTTTTGGGAATCACCCAGTGATGCAGGCAGCTCCCTGTGCCTAAATGAAGATCTTGGTAGCAGATTGATTATATCAAACACTCAGTGCCCTGGCAGCACTTCTGAAAGCCAGACTCTGAAGTGAATGACAAAGTGTTTTTCCATTCCTTGGAAAGTACAAACTCCTTTTCTTTTTGCTGCCCCACCATTCACTGCGTGTGGGGGATTTGTTTATGTTAGGCTGTGTAAGAAAAAAAAAAACCTACGTGTTATCTCAGAGCTGGGCAGATTAATCCAGAGGAAGATTTACTTGAGTGCAAATCAAAGGCTTAATTTTGTTGGATAGTTCTTCAGTGTCTTGAATCTAAATCCATCATGCTATCCTTGCAGCACTCAAATATTTCAAAAGAATTTGGAAAGTTTGCTGTTCACTGCAATTTGTAACCAGACTGGAAGTACTGGGTGTATTGCTGTCTTTTTTTTTTTTTTTTTCTGTTTTCAGGGCTTCTGCTCTGTTGTCTTTTATCTAATTTATTTTTGTTATGTTTAGTATTGAGGATCTCTGAAGCCCTAAGGAAGGCTGTAAAAATTAAAGGTACAATCCAGATCCAGGACATGCACTCATTGTTCTGTGGAAATGGATTCTAAGGTGAGCCGGTGTAACTGATGTGCTCAGGACCTAACTAATCTCTCACTGCCCGGAAGCAGGAAAATATTTCCATAGTTACTACACTTGTCTAGTTTTCCTAAGTGTTCCAGGCAGGCATTATAGGACCCTTTGTTTTAAAATGCATATGTATTCCTTGTATTCCTTGCTTTGGGTGTTAATTTATTTCCTGCATTGTATTCTCGGGTTGCTGTTGTCCCACAGGTACCAGCCTACCTGGGCTGCTCTGCTGCCGTGTCTGCATCAGGCACATTAGGAAATGGTTGGGAGCAACAAACTCCTCCTGATTAATGATCTTTTTCATGTGAATGATGTCAATGGCAGTGGGCTGCTGCTTGTTCTGACAGCTCCTATGCAGGAAGGGCTTTAGAAGTGGGTAACACTTTCATTCCCAGCTTCTGCCTTTAAAATATGAGTGCAGAGAATATGGATCTCAATATATTGATAGCTGGAGGGGGACAGTCCAAGAAATATTGGCAGAGGTTTGAGATTCAGCAGAACAACACTGTGGGTCTGGGTTATTTAGAAAGTTGGGCAGGATCAGTTCTGGGTGTTGACAGATAGTTTGTGGTTTGTGTACAGCAGCTTGGCTTCCTGGACTGATTCTTGCTTCCAGTGTGATCTGGAGGTATTCCTAGTGAGAAATTGAGTCCTGGCTCCTCTGTTGCATCCACAGGCAAGCTGGAGACTCTGCCTGCTTTTTCCAGAAGTTGTGAGGACTTTTCAGTTGATCACATGTGTGCAAGTAAAATGATTTAGAAAAAAGGTATAACCAAAAAGATGTCAGTTGCTGATGCAGCTCTTTAATCTGAGTGAAAAAGAAAGAGCAGCGCTGAGGCTGAGCTCCACATCTGGCTGTCAGGCTACAGGAATGCTGCATGCAAGGGGCTGGCCTAGAGGAGATGGGGAATTCAGACTGAGCCAAAGGCACTGGGATCACAGGGAAGAATGGAAAACCAGGTGCAGGAGCAAGAGTGGTGTTTCCATGGTGTGATTCCAGCAAAAGGGCAGAGAGCTTAGGAGATAAAAGGTTAATTAACCAGAGCATGGGGTGTTGTTTGTTAAGTGTCTTGTGTTGGAAACTAGCATCTTTAATGAAGCCTCTTCCTTTGGGATTGAAATGTTGGGTTCAAATAACAGTCAGGACAAGAAGTTTTGTTTCCCCTGTCACATCAAACTGGAAATGGCAGGATATCCAAACAAATTGGCGGCTCACATTGTCAGGTGCAGAAGGCTGAGAACTGCCAGCCAAGACTTTCCTGGGCTCTTCTTTTAATTTCTTCAAGTTGTTAGTGTGTGTAAAGGTTCTATCTCAATCATTTCTGCTCTGGGCCCCTATGGACCAGCTTGTCTTCCTTTTGGCTTAGGGACCACTGAAGCAGATGTCAAGTGAGAAGCGTTTTTGTCCTGCAGCCTTGAAGCAAGGCAGCTTTCTCCTGCATGTTTTGTGCAGCTGTGGGCAGTCATGCACACTCCCAAATTTTTTAATTCTTTATTCTGTCCACATTTCTGGCTCAGGCACTGCAACTGAGAGCTGGGTAGAATATTGCTTTTGCATTGCTGCTACAGATTTCTGTCTTGTTGCTGATACTAAAAAGGTTGCACTTCCATATTGGCATGATACTCCAGAAATTAGTACTTGCCTTTGCCTTGCCAAACATAAAATTGGTGTGTTTCCAGTGCTAATAAAAGGTGTTTCCTACAAAGGTGAACTCGTGAGCAGTTTTTAAGATAACTTTCTCTACTATAATGGGATTGCCCATGGATTTAATGTCTTTTAAAACATTTATCAACAAAATGATGGATCTGCTGCTGCATTTGTTATGAACTGCACATGAGCATATTTGGGAGACACACTGTTAGTATGTTCAAAACCATGAGGAAGTTCTCCCACTGATTTCCTTTTTTTTTTTTTTTTTTGCTGCAAATCTGTCCTGCTGAAGTTGATGGCAGTTCTCTTGAGTGTGAGTGAGATGAAATCAGTTCATTTCTGCTCAGATTACAACAGCTTTTGACAGCTTTCTGGAAAGTCTAGATAAATAAGAAACCTTATTTTCACAAGAAACCTAGATAAATGAGAATCCTCTGATATGGAGGCATTGCCCACTTTGCCAAATGTTTCATGGAAGAAAGTTATCTCTGGACAAGAGGCATATCTGAGCTATTCAGTTTTTTCACCAGCGTTATTGAATAGGGTGAAAATGTTGCCTATTCCAGAAGGAGCACATTAGTTTGATTTTACCCATAATTTGCTGTCAGGTCAGATGTTGTTACTTAAGTAATAACATGCCAATTGTTTTTTTAATTTTTCAGTCTTTTCTCCTTTTCCATGATATCTGTGAGTGAGAATTTCAGAGCCTTGCATTCTGCTTTTCATGTTATCCTCCAGATCCATTTTATCTCTACTCAGATCTTGTTGGCATAGCTCTCTGTGCCCAAGTGTTGAGTTTTTTTTTACCTGGCCCAGATAAATCTTTTGTTTTAGTGGACATCAGATAAAGACCAATTATTTCTATGATGTCTGCCTTATTTGGAAAGGACCTTCTATTCTAGTCTGATGTAAAATTCATTGCTCTCATGACTGACGTAGCCTTTCCTTCCCCAGGCTGTATCCTCTATTTCTAAAGCAAGCTATAGAGATGCTGCTCCCCTGGATGTCCTTGTACACAGTACTAGAAGGCTGTTTGCACTCAGAATTGGATGACACTTCATGGTTGGCTGACACGAGCATGTATCTGACATTGTAGCTGGCCCAGTTTTAAAACCAGGTTCCCATTTGTAGCTGCCAAAATCTTAATAGGATATATTAGTTATATAGTATTCCTGCTGATGGCAGAGGTATTTTCAAAGAGGGCTCAGATGGAGGGCTTGTTGCTGTCTCCAGTCTTTGTGATTAGCAGCATTCATGGACACGTGTGAACACTTGCAGACCCAATGTGAAAAGCCACACTGAGGATTTAATTAAATCTGTAATCTGTTATCATTTGCCTGCATATCTATGACTGAAAAAAAGCAACCACACCAATTTTTCCAAAAATTTGCTTCCAGGATAAGATATATTTGAAGAAAAATAATTTTCCTGTGTAACATTTCTTTGAATTCTTGTAAAGATACTGTGCTTTGTGTATGGCCTAAGCCACTTGTATAAGCCCTAAGAAACAGTTGTAGTGCCAGTGCTGACCCACCTACAGGACTGGTTCCAGCCACCACGAGAATTTACTCACCTCTGCTTTCCTCCTCATTTTTTAGCCGGTTTCCTATTCAGCCTCTTGCTTAGTATACTCTTTCAGGACACTTTGGTCCAGCTTTTGACTTCTGATTTTAAGCACTGTCCAACACTTTTGAGCATACTCAATTTTTGAGGGAATTTTAGAGCTTGAACAAGTTATGTTGCCTTTGTATTGCCTTTTGAATGCTCTGCTAACTTATTTGTTGTCCTAGTTAGTGCTTCATCCAATTCCCTGCCAGATATTTTCTCAGACTTCATCCCCTAGGAGGTGCTCTGAGATAATTTCCCACTGTTGATGATTAATTGGCAAGTCTGTTTTCTGTGTTTGCTCCTTAAATCCTTGTTTAAGCTACAGCAGGATGATGTGCTAGTTTTCTTTTTTGCTATAATGTAAAACTTGACAGCTGAGACACTCTCTATAAAGGAGGATCTCTTCAGCTAGTTCTTTTGTAATCAAAGCTTGGGAAGGAGAAGGAAAAAAAAAAGTTTTCTGGAAAGAGAGGAAGTTGCAGCCCAAATGTGCTAAAACAAAGGAGTGCATAATGCATTGCTTAAACTGTAAATCCCAGCAAATATCCTTTCAGAATTTGCTCTGGGATTGATGCTTGGCAGCAAATCATGGCTGAAGACAGGGCTATTTTTGGCCCAGTTAGGATTTCCCTTCATTTTGCAGCCAAGTGCAAAACCACCATCCAGCTGTATTGCTAGATATAGCACTGACCTTTTTACCTTATTGGGCCATAGTTTGACTCTTAATTGAAATTGCACTATAATTACACCTTATGTCCCAATGGACACTTGTCTGTCTTAAAAAACCAGCACAACATATTGGAACAATCTGTTCTCAAGTGATACAGAGCAGACTCTGAGGAACCACTGTCTCTCATCTCTGCTGGTGGTGGTGACTCCTCCAGGACAGCACGGCTAAAGCTGCTGTCAAAGGAGAGGTTCACTTGGGTGTAAGAGGGTGGTGAGCTTGTGGCTGGTTTCAAGGGAGTTGGCTCCTCCTCTTAATTGACCTTCCAAAACATTCCCATGAAGCAGAAGGAAAAAGTCATTGGAAAAACTTCTTCAAGATCTCACGACAGGAGGAAAAAGATGTTTCATGGCATCTATGGAAATAGGGTGCTCCTTCAAGTCTGCTGTGACATGTGCACAGGTCTGCAGAGCACCATGCACTGCTTGTGTCAGTACACCTTGACACTGGCTTCAGGACTGCAATATTTGTCCTGGCTGTATTTCAATCCTGTAATATGAAAAGTACCAGCTCCACTGACCTCTCAGTCACAGAATGGGTCAGGCTGGAAGGGACCACAGTGGGTCATCTGGTCCAACTTTCCTGCTCAAGCAGGATCATCCTAGAGCATGGCACATGCACATGGCACATGGCACAGGATTGTGTCCAGGTGGCTCTTGAATATCTCCAGTGAGGGAGACTCCACAACTTTTCAGGACAATCTGTTTCAGCACATGGTCACCTTCCTCCCTTGCAAAGGCATCCTAAAGAACAAAAGGAGGCTGTTACGTTTGGCTAAATTTCTGATTTGAGCAATTAGAATATCAGGATCATGAGGACATAAATATGATGCTTGGTTTAGCATGTTTTATTTTGGTTCCTGTAGTTTTGATGCTTTCCTGGTTGAAATAAAATTAAATTTTCACCAAAAGGCTCAGTGAACTTTGTGCTAAGGAATACAGTGATGTTTATATGGAGCATCACTTTAACATTTTACCTTATGCTCTGCCTAGGAAGAAGGATGCAGAAGAGTTTTGTAACAATGTTTGCAGACCTGCCAGCAAGGAGTGGGAGAGACCTGTCTGAATTTGAAGATCAGCTGTGAGTAGGATACTGCTTTCCGCCTAACAAGACTAAGTGAGTAAAGCATAGGTCCTCTGTGCAGCTGAAATATCTGCAAAGCAATGATACAGAAAATAAATGTTGCAGCTGCAAGCCAGTTCTGCAGTCATTATTTGGCATATGGTGTATGCAAAAACTCGGTGCTATTATTCCTTCCCAAACTCTGTCCAAGCTACCTTTAATGGTCTCAAGTAATGGGAAATCTGTCATTTTTTCCTGGACTCCTCCTTGGTCTAGGAGCCATTTCTTCCTATCAATCTCCATTAACTTTCCTTTAGTCAGATTCATACAATTATACCTTCTCTGGCCTTTCTTTCTCTGATTCTTCCTCTTTGCTTTATACATGCCTATGAGAGCTGTACAAACAGTTTGTACCTCTAGGATAGTTACCTGTCCCAAGAGGAATTTGCCAGTGCTGAAGATAGGCATTTTTATCGTGATGGATGACCTTGTGGAGACAAAGTGAAATGTGGAGTCTTGAGGACTTGCCTGTAAAGTTGGGTAATTGGTTGCATATGAGGCAGGTTAATCACTGTCACAGTCTTGCATGTTGAATGTACAAGAGGAAGGTTGCATGGTGGTTTGGGGCTGTGTAGAGGGGATATGCAGAGTTGAGAAGATGCTGTGCACACACGATCAGTGTGACTAAATAATGAATGCTGGTTAAAACCTAGGAACACAGTGTAAAGGCTGTGCAAATCAAACATCAGCCTTCACTCAAGATGGCATGACCCTCACAAACAGGTAGATGTGTGTCATTAGTACTATTCTGGGGGGAATGTGAAGGAGCTATGCTGACCCCACTTCATGTGGGTGCCTAAAACTAGGTAGAACTTGGTGCTTGATTTCTCAGTGTAGCTGCTTGTGGTCTTTAGCTCTGTGCCTTGCTGCTTTGTCTGTAATCTGGGGGTAATGCTACCCTACCTTCACAGGAGTTTATTAAATGTCATGTTTGTGGGGAACTGAGACTGAGTGGTGAGCAGGATACATTAAGGGAGGTGAATGTAATAGCATTGTGCAGGGAGCAGGGCTTAGGAGCCCATGCTGAGCCATCAAGGGGGAAGAAAATTGTGAGGAGCTGTTAAATGAGTTTTACCTTTCCTGTGTGCTCATGTTTTGTGGAGCAGTAGTCTGTGACCTCTATTTTAATGCTGACTATACTGGATGCTCTTCTCTGCGGTTTTAAGGGTGGTTTTGGCTCTTCTTGATTATTTTAGCCCAAGTAGGGCTGGGTACATAAGTGCTGTGAGATGAAGCATATGAGGAGGATACTGGGGAGCTGGGAGACACAGCTGATGCTCTCTGCACATTGACTGTTCCAGGCATTTTTCGTCTTCAGCTGGGCTGAAATAAGTCAAGCTATGTGGGTGAACACAGGGACAAAGTGATCAAGAGTAAATCATTCAAGAAATGGCAAACCCAGAATAATGGATGTTATTGCTATCCACTGAACTTGAGGAGCCTGATGGCAAACTGTTTTGTCCACTGATGGAAATAGTTTCCCTGATAACCTATTTGCAATTACCTGTTAATTGTCTTCCTCCAGCTCCTGTCACGCCATCTGGAAATCACCAAAGCCTGGCAATTAACAGCTCCCTTCTCAGCTCAGCAGGAAGACTGGGCTCCTGATTTGCTAATCAGAGCATCAGGCAGCCGCTGCTGTTCCTCTTGTCTGGGCTTGCAGTGTGAAATACAGCATGACTGTGGTTGAGGGCAGTATTACTGCATTCCACTTTTACCCTCCTGTCATGAAGAGTTGGCTGTGAACACAACTCAAGTGAAGTAAGCAGGTGTTGGTTCCTCCCCCCTTCCCGGACAGGATTCTGCTTGGGATTGTCCAAGGCGCTTGGGGAATGAGCTGCTCTGCTCACACAGCAGGTTGATACTGAGCTCCCAATTCATGCAGTTTGAAAGGTCCAGGTAGAGCTTTCCTATTAAGAGGATTAATTTATCTTGGATTTTTTTTGTGTCTGTAGAGAAGACAAAAGAGTTCAGAGTTTTCAGTAGCTAAGAAAACCTTGCAGCAAACAACTGCACAATCACACTGCAAATTTATACGCTATTTTTCCTGGGAGTTCTGTATGAGGGCAAGCAAATGATAAATGTGGACCTTTTAAGACAAGATATTTGTAAACTGTGCATTCCCAGGGAAAGCAAGGATGGCTTTTCCAAATGTGAGTGATTTGAATGCCTTGTCTGATGGGCCACAAACTTCCGCTAGAAAAGAATTTGGCAGGAGACCACACAGGATAAACTTCAGGCAGAAATCATCTACTGGAAGGGAAAGGACCCAAAACTCAGGAACTCTGGTGGGAAAAAGAGTTAGGATTGTAAGAGGATAGTGACTGCTCTTCCAGTGCAAGCACTCCACAACAAAACCGACAGGAAGGAATAATCCCCTCTGCCTTGTTAACTGCTTCTTTTGTCAGAAGCATTGCAAGTGTTTCACTGACAGGTTTATACAACTCAGATTTTGTTCAATCAAAAAATACTTAGTTGCAAAGCTGGTGTGTATTATAACAAAAAATTCATAAGGAAGACGAGGAATAAATCTGCTTTGCTCCTGACTAATATGAACATTTGCAAAGAGAAAGGAACATGGTTAACCTTGCACCTTTGCTAAAATAAATCAGCCATCTCAGTTTTCTCTTCCAAAATAATTACTGAGGAAAAAAAAAATGCTGCAGTTGTTGCCTTATTTTTATTTCTCTTCTGAATTTTGGGCAAATTTGTCTGGGACAAATTTTCTAGCTTTTTATAATTTAACAATGGCTGGAAACATGGAAGAAAAGTTGGTTCTCTCTCATGTGACCAGCACTCAGCCTGGTGTTCAGTGCCCACAACCATGTCCACAGCAGCATCACGGTCCCAGTTTGCACTGATGAAAACCCATCTCCCCTCTGGAGTCTCCCTGCTGCAAGGCTGCTCCTGTGCTGTGGCTGCCTATGGGGTAGGAGCTGCTTGAGTTCTTTATTAGGTTTTATTTCAGTAAATAATGAGGCTAAAATCAAAATCCAGGATTCCCACTTCCTTTTCTTAGCACTTACTCTGGATAAAAAGTCTTGCATGTAGAAGAGGTAGAATAAAAATCACAAGATTTGACAATGCCAAAGTAATTTCTTCTCAAATTTGGCCTATGCTTCAGGATTTTGAAGAATAGCTTTTATCATTCTTCCTGAGAGTGTACTTCTAAACAAATAAATATTCTTCCATCGATGTTTGCAATCAGAAGGGGCAGCCAGAAAATTTGCAAGCAGTGAAAAATAAATTGTTCAGTAGGTATCTTTGCCAACAGGGAAGTAGAGGAAAATAAACAGCATCTATTATGGAAATGTATTTTATTTGAAAGGTGTTGTCCAGTCCAGACTCTTGAAGGCTTATCACCAGTGTTGAGGTGTCTTGGCTTATATCTTTGATTTATGTTTGAACTTGTTCATGTTCATCCTAGTGTTGAGAGATGGCCAGTTTAACAAACAAAGCCTTTTATTCATAGCTATACAGGGTTCATATTGCAGTTTTGTGCACAGATAATTACCTTGTGTACTTTGACATTATAATTTTTCATGTTTGCTAATAGTTGCTGTTTGCCAACAATTAGTGTTTTTCTGGGGACTTAACTGCAGGCAGTTGTTTTCTCTGTAATCATATTTGCTTCAGCAAAACACTTTTATTCTGATTTTGGGGATATGAGACCACTGATTAACTCCAGGGGTCTGCCTTAAAGTTTAACTTTGAGTAGGTCTATGTGGTTTACTGAATCATGGACTAATCAGGAAGAGATCTCCAGCTCAAACAGTCCTGAATAATTAAAATATCATTGGGAGATCAAAGAAGTGAAATGTGAATGAGTCCAGTAGGACCTTTGGGGCTGGAGCTCAGCTATACTGTGCCCTCAGCTATCTAAGATGCTCAGCTCCTGCAGGACCAGCTCTGCAAACCAGGTTTTGCTGGTCAGACAGTCTGTCATAGGTACAGATGTGAGAAATTATCTTCAGACTTGGTGCCTGCCCCAGAAAGATCCATGAGAAAAACAGGGAGGCATTAAACTCGGTGGATGGCCTCAGTCTGGTAAAACCAGATGAGGCTCCTGGTAAGCTATTCTGCTCACAGTTCAGCCCCATGGCATTCAGCATGTGCAACTGCAGCTTGTGATTTAAACTGGCATTTCTGTTGTTGTGAGAGTGCCACTTACCTTCCAAGTGCCTTGCAAACTTTATTAGCTCACAAGATCTTTGAGGTACAAGAAGCTTGTTTTTACAGACTGAATTTGTTTTTCTTTGCGTGCTTCAGGTGAGGGGAGATCCCTTTAGCCCTCATGCAATGAAGAGGGAGCCAGTTTGTGCTATCTGCAATTGATTATTATTTTCTACTTCTTTTATTTGGATAAAATTTACTTTACTGGAAAATTCAGGTCTCATCACTGCCAAGTCAGGGGTCCACGTTTCATGTCCTTCATAATGTGTGAGGTAAAATCCCTTTTCACGTCTGTCAAAGTATACAATGTTACATCTTCAAATCTTGTTTTGGGGGTGCTGTGTATCTCATTATTCCCTTCTGGTGCCCAAAGATGCCTGGGTAGATTGTGGCAAGGTCAGCAAGGAGGGGTGCAGACAAACCACGATGTACTCAAGCAACAGATAGAGATGTCTATCTAGATGGAGTGGAGGAGGTAGCTGGTGAGCCAGGACAGGCTCCCTTGTGCTCAAGGGGTCTCAAGAAAAAACTGTGTGGCTCCCATCAGCCAGTACACAAGGAAAGTGAATCCTTGTGGCCATGGGGCCAAAACGAGATAGTAAATCTTTCAGAGAGGAGGAGAACTCTGGCTTAGAAGTAAATACAGGAAGAACTTCTACATTATTATATGCACGTCATATATCAGAGACTAACATATTTACTTGAAAAGGAACAAGCATCTGTTCAAAGAACCCCCTTTCCCTGGTCAGTTGAATTTCCATCACTTCAGTCACTGTATTCTGCTTTCCTGCTTATAGGAGAGAAAAATGGCAGTGAGAAGGGAAGTAGTTGGAACCTCTCCTCTTTTTCAATTTGCTCCTTGCAAATGCAGCATTGGGCCTTGTCAGAGGATAGTTCTGGGAGTGCAGCAACTCATCAGAAAATCCTGTCAACTTTCCATCCAACCATGCCATGTTTTCCCACCAGCCTGTAGAAGGATCTGGCAGACAAGTAACAAAGATGATTGCTAGCTCAAAGGTGATAACACTTGCAAATAGGAATTTTGAAGTTAATCAGAGCATCTTGGTTTATGACCCAACCATGGACTTCAAATGCATGCAAAAATCATGAAAACCTCCCTTTGTTCCTGGCAATGATTCCAAGGCTGCTTTAGAAATGTTCCTACTCCATTTATTTATCTACTGTGTCTTGGATGGGAAATTGGTCTTATCACCTTGCCTTACATGGTGTGCAAGCAGAAGAGCTACCTTGTCAGGAAAGAACTATTATTTTTGCCCTTCTAGGGACATGGGGGACATTTAAGTACCCTTTGTCTTGTGGGTGAGCACTCAAGAAAGTGATTAGGCACTGAACTGGGAACTTAACTTCCATTTCAAAGCAATGCATGCCCATGTTTGGTACACTGACTGGCTTCATAAGATGGTTTAATTTATTTTGTTAGCCAGAGCTCCTTGGGTCATTGTTGGTTGTGTGTGGCAGTGTTAATCAAGTGTGTTATAGAGAATAATTTTGACTGAGGTTTTGGATCTGTTCTATGTAAGGAGAATATTTGAGTAGCATTAAGTACAGTTTAAGCTCAGTTTGTGCTCACTATGTGCCGTAAATTGATCAGATGTTCATCAACTATCTAGCACTCCAAAAGTATCGTTGTAAATGAAAAGAGTTTTGCATAACTGTGAAAAGCAGTTAATTTTGTAACAGCCTAGTCACCAAATTCACATAACTTACCCTATTTCTGCATGACTGTCACGCTGAGCTGTGGATGGTATTGGGGAGAAGCTGCTTTAGCAGGACAATCTGCAGGATGGCCATTTCTGAAGAAGGGTAAATATGAGCTGTCCTTTCTTCATAGCTAAAAGTTTGTGAATGGTCTCCTTGTCTATACATGAATATTACAGGAATCTCTCCTACTGACCAGCAGTTGAAAATCATTGTTCAGAGACAAAAGAAAGATACTGACAACCTTGAGTAGGACAGTTTTGTTGGACTAGCCATATAATGATACTCTGGAAATTCTTTCCAATGAGAACAATTCTGTGGTCTAGGTTGTATTGCTGACAGAATATTTGGAGCTCACGGTCAGTTGGGAAATGATTAGAATATTTTAAAGGTGTTTTTTTCTATTGGTTACTCACAAATAAAATACAGATGTAAAACCTCTTGAGCTATAAATCTGGCCTCAATCATTCCTAACATTTCAACATCATACTGTGCAAAATGGCCTCCACTTAAGTAATTTCCAAATGACTGAACTTCACATTTTTCTTCTGTTATTGTCATCAACCTCACCAGATGTCATAATCAAGGAAGAGCCACTAATGAGAAGCTGCTGGTAAATTTGGCATGTCTCAGTCACTTCCACGTGAATACCTGGAGAACAGACTGAGCATCTACAACAGCCAACGTGAATCAAAAACAAAACTAAGAATGAGAGCATGGATGTGAGCTGTTCTTTCAAACCACTCTGTATAATCAAAATAAATAGCCCTGTCAGAGTAAACAAAGCAGTAACCTGACTCATGAATGAGGTGAACCTTTCCTGTCTTGTGTTTCCATTATTGCACTCTACAACTACACTTAGAAAGATAGCTGTCTTCTGCACTTACTGAGCATGATAAGCAGTGACTATTTTGTAACCAACACAAGTCTGTTATTTATATTCATACAACTCAGGTACACCATTGATTAATAAAAAGTTACAAATACCTTGGTGCTCCATTAGATCTCTTTTAAGATTATATGTATCAAGATGGAAAAGAATGATAAAATTAGATTGTTCTCTTGCCACAAATATTGCAGTCACTGGCTGAGTCTTTCCATAGTTAACTCTTTGTTATACTGAACAGATATTTTCCAGATATTTGCATGGCTTAACACATGTTTACATATTTCCTCAACCAGCGAGATTTTCTCACTGATTGAATCTGAGAAAACCTATGGAGAGAGAGAGAGAATATGGAGAACTAAATGTGTGCAACATATTTCTCTTGATGTGTGTTTTCATCCCAGCTGCTCTTGTAATAGAGATGTCTGAGAGCATTTTGGACGCAATGAACTGTGACCTTCAGTGAACAATGGCCGACCCCAATACACAGAGCTAAACTTTCTCAGACTAAGGATTGTCCTCATGCTCCTCATAGTGTGTCAGTTTCCTTTATGTGGATCTTCATGATGGAATAAGCCAAGATCCAGCTCTGAACATTCAAAAATCTTGGACAAAATCTAACTCCAAGGCCCCCGTGGCTGCATTTTATGATTGTACAGAGAAGTGGTTGTAAAGGTGAAACCTGTTTGCAAACAGTTTGTTGAATGAGATGCTAAGTTACTATCTGGTCTCCTTGTGCAGCTTTCCCTTTTTGCTGTTTTCCAAGTTCTTGCACGCTGTTGATGGAGAGTGAATTTTGAGCCCATGGTCAACATGCATGTATATAAGAAAGAGAATTTTTTTGCTATTTAACTTTGAAACAAAGGTAATGTATTTAAGTCAAGTAAGGTTATGTAGTTGTGATCAGAAATCATGTCATGTGCCCTGAATGACCAGGCACAGAGACTAAGCCATAAGTTGTGTACACTGGGTAAACACGTGTTAAGACACAGTTTGGGAAGCACCTGGTCCTCTGGTCCCTTGGGAAAAGCTGTATTTGGCTCTATTAAATGAAAAGAGGGATAAATCCCCACAATCTGCCTAGAGGAAATTTGTAAACAGAGGGGCTGGAGAAAAACTATATTGAAAAATTGTTCACTAGTCCTAATGATTTAACGAATACAGTATGGATATTTCAGTAGTGGAGAGGATGATGGGATGTGTGTTAGAGAAGGCTGGATTGAATCCAAGCTTCTCGGATGATTTTCTGTGACAGTTTGGTTAATTATAAGAACCGCATGAAAACAGGCACATAAACTTCATCCTGTTCTGTTTTAAAACTTTCCCCAGAGCACAAGTCCTTCTTTAAAGGTTACCCTCTGATATGTAACACATCCCGTGTTGTTTTGCTAAGCTATGACTCTGTAAAAAGTGTTTGAAATTTACAGCTTCAGTTAGTCATAGACTTGAGAAGTGTTTATTTTTTCTCAGTTGTTCTTGCTATGTAATGAATGTAGCTCACCGAGTACTCTGACTCCAGCCCTGGACTCGGGCAGCCGCCGTCTTTCCAAGAAATAGCACATTGGCTGCAGCACACTGGTAATACAAGTGAGGCCTTTCTGCCGATTACAGAGTAATAATTTGCAGACTGAGGAGGAGAGGCTAGAACTGAAGTCACACAAGGTCATTTCTGGCTGAACTGAAAATAAAGCCCATGTTTTAAGGGCAACTTAGGAAAATTGCAGCCACTTATCCATATTGGTTTGCAGACAGAGCCTGTCTGCCTATTTAGATGTGGTGGTTGCAAAATGGGAGGCTCCTTTCCCATAAGTAACTAATTTGTTTTGGTGAATTAAAATTCCCTATTTAGATAAAGGTCTGTGACTGCTGGCAGTGATTGTGATTAGTACCATGTTGCAAACAGCTCAGGGTTTCTTGCACAATGGGAGCTGCTGTGCATGACGGATCCTGGATCTTCTTCAGGAGACTTTAGAAGCATATGTTTGTGTTTTGAGAAAAATGGAATGTGCTTTATGGGAAAAGGAAACGCCACCATTAATACTAGATGTACGTTCTGTAAATGACTATTACTGCAACTAAATCCAAATTAAAACTATGCTTCTGTTCATGAAGACTGATTAGCAAGTGTTTACTGTTAAGTAGTTAATTTATTTAGCATTTCCATAACGTTCTTAACAATAGCTGCATAGCACTTACATAAAGATTTCTTTCAGAAAAGGTCTTGGTAGCCTTTTGCTGCGTGGAGAAGCTCAAGGTCTGTGCCTTGGCCTGCTGCTACCCGCAGTGAGTACCTGGTCCCTGCATGGTGGTCACA
Source organism: Aleadryas rufinucha (assembly GCA_013397815.1). Taxonomy (NCBI): domain Eukaryota; kingdom Metazoa; phylum Chordata; class Aves; order Passeriformes; genus Aleadryas; species Aleadryas rufinucha. Next base: position 82,470 of record VZTH01002171.1, read on the forward strand.
GGGTGGGTTCCCCCAGGCAAGCAGTGATTGCCCCTGGGCTGTTGTGGATGCCCCTGGGCAGGCTGGCAAAGACTGTGCCATGCTATGGGTGGCAGTGGGGGCCCAGCAGCACTGCTCACAAACTGGAGCACAGCTCCAGCTCTAACAGCCATTTCTTAGCTGCTGATATCTTTGCCAATATTTTGCTGTTCAAGCTAAAGCTCTTTTGCTAGTGCCTGCTTCAGCCCAATGTGTGCATTTTTCTTAATTTAATAAAAGTAACATGGGGTTGATTTTGTTTTGTTTAGATAGTTAGAGGAAGCTTGCAGTTCTGCCTGTGTTCAAGGGAGGCAGGTCACTGGTTCATTTTTACTGGCATTAGCTGTGAGGTATTTTATTCTCCTTTTCATTGTTTTTCCTTTGGTATTCTCAGTCTGGGCCGGACTTTCTCATTGGTGAGTCAGGTTCTTTTCTGGTTGTTCCCCTACAGCATTACCTTATAGGCTTCATCTGCAGCTCCTGGAATGTCACAGGGCTGTCAGTGTGTAGGGCTGAGGTGGGAGTGTTTGAATTTCCCTGTCTGTCTGAATTGCCCTCATGAGGAGAAGCTGGCCTGGGGGGCTCTGTTTCTAATGTATCTGCTGCACACATGCGTGAATATTGGTCAAAGGTGACCAAGTGTCCCTGTCCCCAGCTGCAGCAAACACTGATGGTGTGGACAAGGCTCTTGAGACTGTTTTCAGCCTTTGCCACACACAGTATCAAACTTGGTGTGCTGTATCTAGCAGTGCTCTCAAAGGAGTAAGGATGGAAATACATGCTGCCTTTTTTTTCCACTGCAAAGCACTGTGGTAGAGCTGCCCTGGACCTGTTGAGGCAGTAGTCACTGTGCTTGTTTTGATGGCTCAAGAGACACCAGATCAAGTGGTGATGCCTTTGCCTGCTGCTGAGCTTTCACAAAGCCCCATCTGCAGGTGGGTCCTTTCCACAGACACCATCTGGTATCTCCCTGTACTGGCACCATGCAGGTTTATATCAAGGGTAAAGCAAACCTTAGGTAGCATCAGTGAATCCCTTTTAGAAGTGCATTGAGAGAACTGTGAGCATGGGCCTCTGAAAATGCAATGGAAGCTTCATTTAATTACTGTGTGTCCAGAACCTCTGCTCTGTACAGCCTGTGGATGTCTGCCTTTGTAGTGGTCTCAGGCAGAAAAAACCACCAGGGCATTTTCACTGCAGGGGCTCCACTCCACTTCCTTTAAGAGGCTTGAAACTGCCTGCTTAGGGTTTGGCAGCAGCCTGAACTGACAACTGCTGGCCACACAGGCTATGGGACACGTGGACCTGGGTCACAGGATCTGCCAGGAGCTCAGGGCTCAGGGAATAATCTCACAGGCTGACTTTCAGGGTAAATTATTTCCCTCTGAAAATATTCCTTTTTCAGGGCTTTACTGGAACATAAAATGTGGCCCTTAGGAGGTGGAGGTTGCATCAGGCTTGCTGATTGGATTAAAATATAATGATTTCCCGTTCTCCCCAAATCACTTGGTACCCAGTTGGGGGTGCTGCAAAGAGGATGCACTCCCCTGGCCCAGGAGCTGAACAGGATTTATCTTCATTCAGCAGAATGGAAAAGAAAAATAGAGAATAATACATTAGGGACTTACATGCTGTTGTGCAAACTATTGCTTGGCATCAGAGCAAAGCCAAGTAACCCCACCAGCTCTCTTTCACAGTCGACCAGCAGCAGGAGGGTCAGGTTCGTTACCTGGGGGATTCTGCTCGAATGCAGGCTCCAGTCCAGCAGGGAGATGTCAAGAAAAGAGTGAAGGCAATGTAATCAGCTCTGAGTGTAAAAGTTACAGTCTGTTAGAGGAGGGGGCTTATTACATCCTGCAGTGAGTGAATCAAGACTGGGGCTGAAGGATGAAGGAAATCAGGGTGGAGGATTTTCTGGCTTTTGAGGTTTTATGAACCTTGCAAACTGTTTTATGGGTTCACAAAGCTAGTTGAGTCTGCAAACCATTTTTGTTTTGTAATTTAAATCCTTTTCTTTCCAGGGCCATCCAGGTTAGCAATAAAAATAATGTCAAACAGTGAAGTAAAGCTGAGTCCATTCTGCAAAGACTAGAACATCTCACCAGAGACAGCTGAGCCACAGAGGAAAAGCACATTATCTTTATTCACGGAATGGTGAATAAATAGCTGTTCATGCTGGCTGTGATTTGTTTCTAGTCTCATCTTCATTTTCAGTAACTTTCACTCTTTCTGTGTTGTGTTTCATTTTGTTTTGGTTTTTTTTTTTTTACTTTGGTTTCATAAGGAAGCAAAAGTTATGAAATAAATCCATTTGTACATGTATGAGTGCCTTTCAATCTCACCCACATGGTGTTCTTATTGTGGTAACTAATTTCATCCAAATTTACCAGAAAGGCACAGTTCTCAAAGGTAATTGTGTTCCAGCGTGTTTTGTGAAAATAAGTGCCTGAAGAGAGGGGCAAAACCTTGTTAATGTTTTGATCAAGGGGCAAAACTTCAGGGAGTTGAATTCATTAGGAATTATAAACATACTCCCCACCAAAAAAAAAAAAAGAAAAAAGAAAGAAAAGGAAAAAATGATAAACAAAAAAGGAGGGAGAGGGCTCAGGAGAAACTCACTGTGCTGCAGCTTCAGAAAAAGCTTACAACTACCATGAGACTGAAATCCTTATGAGACTGTGTTGTTAACTCATGGACCTCTCTATGTTTCTGCTTTGCTGAATGTCTCTGTAAAGTAGTATGTAACCTATAACATCTGAGAACAAATCAAACTGACAATCCAAGCAGCAGTGAAACTAGATCAGCCTGTTTGTTATTCCATGGCTAGTCATGAGAGAAACGTGGAGCTTGTTTCACAAATTGAAACATCCCAAATTATCAGCAGGCCTGTGGCCACTCTGCATTTTTGTTTTTTATTGGCAGTTAACTGAAGCCAAACAGGACCAGACCAAGCCTGTTACTTCATCTCTGCTTGGCTGGAAATGTCGCTGTGGTCTGATTGTGCTTCTGGAAATATCAGACATGGCTTTGCATCGGAGGATGCTGGATCCAGAGGCAACGATTTGTGAGTTGATCCTACTATTTGTAGGATGAACTCCCTTTGGAGTCTACTGCTTGCTTTGGACTTTATAGGACAGGCATATGTGAAAGGAACAGTGACATAAATGTTCTGGAGTTAACTCTGGATAATGTCTTCATGTCCAAATTTCCATGTAATCCCTACATTTTCAATAGTGAGTTTAGGAAGAAGGAGAAAAAAGTAAAATATGTAAATATTTTTAAAAGGGAGGGAGACTGGCTCCCTTCTGGTTGACATATCTGTCCTGCACAAACTGTCAGATATTCCAGGATAAGGAGTGAGTGCTCCTCCAATCCCTAAAGAGCAGATTTTCTTGCTGACAAGGCAGCAGTAACTGGGATGGGGCAGTAAGTGTTGTATTTTCCTCAGCTTCTCTTGAGAGATCATCCTGAATTTTTCATCCCTTAAACTCTTGTGTTTATGGCAAGCACTCTCCCTGTCATATATATATATATAACAGTACTGCTAGCAGGTGCATACTTCCATGACCAAAAAGCAGGTACCTAAATGTGTGTTTAGTGAAAGTCATTTCAGAGGACAAATTTGAGATTGCCTCCCAGATGCAGTTTTTAGGGTGAATGCAATTGTTACGGGAAATGCACAGAGAAGCCCTCTAAAGTCTCTGCCCTCCTGTATCTGGCCATAAAGTGGTGCATGCAGCCAGTCACTGGGGATTCATAGCTATGGTCTGACCAGCTTGTAAAACCTGACTTGGCTGTTGGTATTTTACCGCTGTTGGAGGAACCTGCCTGAGGCCGTGGAGCTCTGCAAGATACAGAGAAGGGCCCTGCCTGCGTTAATTCGCAGCCTCAACAGAAACACGCTTAGGAGAGAAAATGGGAGTCCCTCTCTTTGACCTTGACCCAGTTTCCTTGTACATAACTTGATGAGAAATTCAGTGGCTCAGGAAAGACTATGTTGTGGTGTCAAGGATGCTTTGACTCATGGGTGTTAGAAATGAAGCTCTCTCCTTTTAGGAGTTGCTGTTTGCAGTAGTTTACACATAGAAAGTGTAAAACCTTCTGTTGAAGTATTTTGTTTTACAAACCATGAGGCCTGACTGAGTGTCCCTGGTACCCTCCACTCATCATCCATCAGTTGGCGTGGGGCCAGGTGTGCTCTGGCTTTGTCCCGATGCCCTCAGAGTCATCTTTGTGCTGCCCAGAGCCAGAGGAGCTCCAGGCTATGGTGTGTTGTGGCCATACGGCTTTTGCCTTTGGACAGAGACTGAATCTCACCCTGAAAACCATGTCAGGGAAAATAACCTGCTTTTTGGTGTGACGTGACTCCTGAGTAAGCCTACCAGACCCTAGTTAGAGGAGTGTCCCCCATGGTGACTGGTTTCCCATCTGGCTGAGTAAATATGGTAGATAGGCAGTGTTGCAAGCACAGGTCATGACTGTGTGCTGTTCCAGCCAAAACTGTAAAAAAACAGCTGTCAAACAAGATCAGCAAGGGAGGATTTTGCTGCTTTGTTGCTCAGGCCATTTTAGGGGAGGGAGGAGTGAAGAAGCTGGGCTTGATCCATCGCAGGCTACCTGCATTCTTTCTCCAGGCTGGGTGCTTCACAGTGCAATTCCCTTACGCTCTCTTATCAGCAATGGGAAGGTGTTTTATTACTGGGTTGCTGCTGGCTGCTCACCAAGCACCCCTGAGACAGGAATCGTCACTCAAGCTAAATTAAAGAGTGCTTCAGTACATACACGAGAAAGAAAAACAAACTGTCAGGAACTGAATCCAGAACACCTGACATTCAGAGCTGCCTGGTTGACATCAGCCTTTTCCCCCTCCTCTAACCAATTGCCCCTCTTGCAGATGAAACCTGAGTTTCCAGAGCTGTCTAAAGGAGTTAGGCACTCATCTTCTTTAGAATGAGATGCCTAATGTCAGAATTCAGGATTTCTGCAATTTCCCCTGACTGTCACTAGCTCTTTGTATACCCTTGGGTACATCAGTTAACTTGCATTAAGTATCCTATTCCATGCAGTAATCCCCTCTCACAGTTCAGTGATGCTGCAGGCTGTGGAGATGTGCAGTTGTTCAGGCTTGGATATGGTGAATTGTGTAAGCCAGGGTGGGGTTATTCCTGCAGGCATTAAGGTACCTTCTGATGCACCAAGGCCATGGGAGCCCGGCTTCACACCCCACCTTCCAGCCAAGGGGCTGTGCTGGCACAGAGGTGGTGCACGGGCTCTGCTGTGTTTGCCATATGAGGTCTCCAAGAGCAACTGGGGTGAGATACTGAGGGGCTGTGGCTCCCCTCATTTGCAGACCATCCCCATACACAGCCTAGAGCAGGGCAGGGGCTGCCTTCTCTCAGGCACAATGGTTTGGAGCAGCCCTCAACACGAATATAATATAGGGATTTTGTTTTGTGGGAATTGTAATCTTCAGCTTCCGCTTCCCTTCAGGATGAGAATGTATGGACCTGGCAAGGAAGTGGACAGTTTGGCAGCTCAGCAAGCCTTCGCTGTGAATGGAAACAGATTGCATGGTCTGCATCAAGGTTCAGGCTGAGGAGGGATGGGGTCTGTCCATGCACCAGTGGTCTGGGAGTATGGTGGGGCAGACAGGCAATAAAGTGTGGTATGCCTGTAGTACTGAAAAGTCTTGGACATCTTATATACTGCCTGTTGTAACCCCACCAGAGCTTAGATTTATCCTCTCAGGGGAAGGAACAGTTGAGTTCCCTTGAGCTGTTGTTTTGCCTCCTCTCATTATATGAAGACAGCACCTGCCAGAAACAGGTCCGTATGTATCACAGAAGAAGCATTTTCCCAAGGAGAAAAAAGTTAAATCTTTAGTGTATTTTCCCACAATTTTTAATTTTAGGACAATTGGAGAAATGTATATTTACAGTATTATGTCAACAATTACTAATATTGTTGCAGAAAACATTATTTTCTGCTGAAAAATTGTTCTTTCAAATTCATTTTACTTACCCATGTATTTGTCAAATAATACCTGAACAACTGCCTGCACTGAAGGAGAACTGTGTGTAGAAAAAGGATATGTGGATGATCCATGGAGGGAATTTATCAACACCCCTGTTGAGGGAGCTGGATGGGTCCTTGCCAAATTCCCTGTCATCACAGAGCCCCTATGGCAGGTAGAGAAATCCCACCCTCCATTCAAAAATGTCATGCCCCCAGGCATTATCTATTCCAAGATTTTGAGACAGCTATTTAAACACCTGTGTATTTGAATCACTTGTCCTTGATAAACCCCAGCAAACTCCTTTGTTAAACCAGCCCTAACTTTGACCCACATCTCTGAACTACATGAAAAACCAGCTGACATCTGTCTGCAGCATGCAACTAGCATGGAAATGGGAAACCATCAGGGCTTTGGATGGGTTGGCTAGCCACTTTTTCCTCCTGGAGGCACAAGACCCCTCTGCTGGTGGTGGTGTGTGCTCTGTGGCTGTGACAGAGCTTTATGAGTGCTGGCTATCAGGCTTTCTCTGCATTTGGTGAGCAGCTTAGTATCACAGGATAAATATCTGGAGACAACATCTATCATCATGACAAACCCTCTCTAAACTCCCCCAGAACTATGCTCCCTCTAAGCAGCATTGGGCTCCTGGTATGATTCAAGCCCACACTCAGCCCCTGATCTGTTTTCAATTTGCTGATAATGATGTCGTTTATTTCTTGGTCTGGGTGCAATTGCAAATCAAGTTGGCTCCCTGCAAGTGTCTTGTTCTGGCTCCTCCTTCGGTGATGTGCTCCTCTGAGCAGCGATTTGGTCTCACCTACAAACATCAGTGTGCAGTACAGGACCAGGAGGGATCATGACAGCTTTCCAATTCCCTGCTAATATGTTTGATTTTGGCATTTGAAACATGCCAAGTTTGGATCCTGAGCAGAGCCCAGGCAGCACTAGGACTGAAAGGGCTTTGGCAGGGGAATTGGGAAAGGCTGCTGGAGCAATTAACACAAGAACAAAGCAAAGTGAAGGGTCAGGCAGGTTTTGAATGAAATTGGGAACTGATCACCAAGGTCTGGGTGTAGAGACAGTATTTGCAGTCAAGGACACCTCTCCCCACCACAGTTGCAGCAGAGGGGTGCTGTGCTTTACCCTGTCAATTCTTGCAGGGGTTTGAGCCCTTGGGTTTGAGAGATACAGGAAATGTGCCTCTGTTTCTGTCCCACGAAAGCTTGGAGTGAGGATGGGTTTAGCAGTGGTGCCAGGCCCACAGGACATGCCAGGGTGGAGGAACAAAGCAGCATCTTCTGCTGCAGGAATGCCCGAGATGCCCAGTTATGCAAATGGCTTATTTTTGGGCTCTGCAGGGACTAATCCCTCAGGAAAGGGCACTAAACTATCTGATTGTCACCTGGTATGGAGTAAAAAAGGTGGTGATTTTTCTCTAGTAACAGCATGTGCTATATTTTCCCAGTTTTACAGCATCTTGCTTGCTTTTCCCCAGCCTGGGTCCTAGGATGCTATTTAAAATCTCTTTAAATCCACTTCTCCCCTACTATTGGTAATGCCTCTAAATTAAGTTTCATCTGTGAATTTATTTCTTCCCCAAAGAAATTGCTTTCTTTCCCAAAGGATGCAGAGTTTTTATGGTGACAGAATAAATATATAAAGGCAGATTCCAGGAGCGAGTGGAGACTAACAAACTTTGTAGAGTGCTTTGGAGTATCTCCAAGGTTGGACAAGAAACCTGGATATCTAGGGATAGTTAATTGGCTGGAATGCTCCAGGGACAGGGAGTGTCTGAACATTTGAAGACACTCAGATTCCTGTCAGCTCATTCTTCCAGAGCAGAACCGAATCCAGAAATTTCAGCAAAGGACTTTATTACTGAATTAAAAAAACAGGCTGCAGAAATATAAATGTAACTCAGTAATAAAGTACTGCAAACAGTTTTTCGCTCTGCATGTGGCTTGGGGAGTCCAATGGCTCTGAGAAGTTTGGTATTCAGGGCCAAACGATGGTCTCCTATGGACACAAAGTGTGCATTTGTATTCATTTGCGTGTATATTGTGTATTTATCAGTTTTCATCTGCTAAACACATACTAATCTGATGTGTGCTCAGAAACAAAGGATGGAATTTTATCGCTTGTCAGCTTAACCTCCCTAAAGCTGGAGAAGTCATAGGTGTTGAGTTTTTCCTGAGGGCCAAAGTTTATACGAAAAATCATAGATTCATTATAATCTTGTAGTGCTGGAATGGGCCTGCAGAGATCTCCTTCATCACTCTGCATTTAGGCAGGAGGATTACTTCTACAAAATGCTTATGGTTGTTTGCCTGACTTCTTATAAAAAATCCTCCAATATTTAACTACGCTGATAGACATAAAGTGTTCTTAATAACCCCTTTAAATCTGCTTTGCTTGGAGTAAAACTGATTTTTCTTCTCTTCCTCTTAGGGAACCCGAAGAGCAATTGATCATAATCTTCCTGACCTTTTAAATGTGACGAGATTGCTATTACATCTCTCCTTAGTCTTCTCTTTTGTAGACTAAACAAATCTACTTCCTTTATCTATCCTTCCTGGGCCATATTTTCAATACCTCGATCCTTCCTATTACTATCCTTTGGAACTTTTCCAGTTCTCTACATCTCCTTTTAACTGTGGTGCCCCAAAATGGATACAGTATTCCAGAAGAGTGAAATCATTGCTCTTGTGTTATATACACATAACACTTGTGATAATACATCTTAGAAGGAAATTTGTCTTGTTTGCAATGGCATCACACCATTGACTCACTGAGTTTATGACTTGACCATTCTGTGCTGTGCAGTTGCCTGTGCAGTCAGTGAATAGCTCATCATTCTCTCCTCTGTCTCCGCACTTGATTTTTCCTTTTGATGGTAATACTTTGTACTTGAACTTCCCAAATTTCATGTTGGTTACGACTATCTGTCCAATTATCAAGACAATTTTTCATTCTCATCCTGCCTCTCCAAGGAGTGGCAGCCTCTTTCAATTTGTGATCCTTTGCAGAGTCTAAAACTGAATTCTTTTGGCTGGTATTCAGAAAGTTAAGACAGAGATGTTCATTCAGAGGGGACTAGGAAATTGGTTGAAATTTATAAAGGGGGGGAAATTGTGGGTTTTTTTCACAACCCACTTGTATGTGACCACTTAAGCAGCTTCTGGTTGTGATGTCCTTTCATTTTTGAATTATTAAAATAATTGGCTTTTTTTAGCTGTGTGTTGCAGTTGTACACTAGAGACATCTTGTAAAAAATGTATGAGTACTGATATCTTAATGCTATTTCCTCACAGAGCTCTCATCTCTTTTCTAGTCACATTTGTAATAGCGATGTATTGACTTTTCAGGCCCCATATGAGATCAGTTTTCCATATTATTTCTATTTAGGGAAAAGATTTGTTCTTTAGTTGAGAAGAAGTTACTGCAAAGGCGTCTCCCCATTGTAAGAGAAGAGACTTGGGGGCTGTGGTCTGTGATAAGAACTCCATCTAGATCTGTAACTTGTCAGGCTTTGTTTCTCTTGTCCACTGAAAGGTCATAGGGAGTATCTGCCCCAGAAAAAATCTAGTTCCTTCAAATTTCCCCTTCTATATGTCACCAGACTTCTTCTTGTGCAGCCTCCTAGTATCAATCCCCCTCTTCTTACTCTCTCTTGATTCCATACTAATAATGCCTCTACCTGGGCTGATGATAATGGAGTTCTCAAAAGTGGTGGGGAAGTGGGAAGATACTTAACATTAACCAAAGGAAAAGGGATTTCCTTGTTCTCATCCTTACAAATTGCTTGCTGCAAGCAAAGTTTCTCCAGGAGGCCCTGCAAGCAACACGTGCAGCAGATTCCATTTCTGCAGCATATTTCCCTGGCAGTGTGCTGACAGACACTGCTCTGACCAGCAATCCTAGTAACATCCCTGTCTCCAGCTGTCAGAGGACTGCTTGAGTATTTTCAGAAAATCAGCTCTAATAGTCTCACCATTTCATCTGTGCAAGGTTGTTAGTCCCCAGGTAACTATTGAGACAGACTGTAATTACCTCCTGTCTGCTGCACTATAAATCCTTATTTTCACTCATGGGTCTGCACTGGGGCCAGTCTGAAGCTTTCCTGTGATGTGGTGATCAACTTTGGGGAACAATCATCTCTCCAATACTTCTGAGAGAGGATGTCTATTCTGAAAGCTACATCCTCCCACCTAGATTTTGTTTGCCTAGAGATAGGAATTGCTGGAGAAAGTCCTCTGACCAGGATGTGTGTAAGTGTAGTGTAAGGAACAGAATAGTCCCTGGTGGCTTTGCTATCTGTTGACCTGTTACTCTTTGACCTGGATCATTAGGGTTTGTATTTAGGGACTGCAAAGCCTCCTGAAACAGGCAAGCCAGAGATGGTAGAGTTGGGAACTGCTGCCCTCAGTTCTCTCCCTGTGCAGGTACAAATAAGGCACCTCCCTCAACTGATCCTGTGGGATGTATTTGGCTGCTTACCTTGGCTGGTTTTGCCTTCTCAAATGTTTGGTTCTGCTGGTGTTTTCTGGGCTTGGTTGGTAAGTGGAGGGAAGACAGCACAGAGTGGTGCTACCTTTGCCACTCTTTTGTCCAAGGATGTCTTGGCTCATGTGTGACTGAGAAAGCTCATGGTGCCCCAGTCAGCTCATCCTCACTCCTCAAGGGCAGAGCAATGCAGGCAACTCCCTCTCCTTGCCAAGGAACATCCAGGCTGGGATTTGTATGTGAGAAACAATTGTTATCTGCTCTCCATAGTCGCTGTAAACCACATGCATTTGGAGGCACCTAGGGCTGGGGGAGCCTGTTGTACAAGTCAAGATGAATTAGGAGGATGTCAGGATGATCTCTGTACATAGTAAGGAGAAAGAAACAGGCTGAGGAATATTGGACAAATGAAGAAAGGGAGCAATCAAGGAGAAAAGCTAGTTCTGGCCAGGGATACTTGGCTTGGCTGTCTTCCCTGAAGGCTTGTTCATTAACGTTTGGATATTCAGCAAAAGCTGTCTTTGCAGAGGTAAAGAGATAAGCAGAAATCTTTAGTTTAAAAGCAGCAGAGCTCCAGGTTTCAAGTGCATTCTGGCTGGCTTCCTCCTCCTCCCTCAATGTAATACTCCGGCTTTTCTGCAGCAAAATATGTGAGTGAGCCTGGGACATGCCTGGGTTCCCTATGCACATGTGGTTCTGCTCCCCTCTTCTGATTTCATCCAGCTGTCTTTTTTTATTATTATTATTATTAAACTGTGCTGCTATTAATAACTTGGAAGTAGGATTGCTCCTCTGAACAGCAACTGGATACAAACCCAGAACTTCATTTAGTCTTCATTTAATGCTGGCTTCTTCCTTCCTTATTTACCATCCCAGTACTAAGGAATGCATTGTCCAAAACAGGATGATATGAACCTTTCCTTTGCACCTCTGAGCTGACACCTGAAGGTTGCTGTTATTGTAGTGGTTATACTCAGTGCTATGTATTGTTATGAAAAAGTCACTAAGAGCCAAACCCTCACAGGTGTGTTGGCTGGCTGGTGGGGCCAGGCATGTGAAATCAATGTGATGATTTGTCTCAGTTGAGGTCAGAGTATTCACCATCTCACAAAAATGAACGTGGTCTGTAATCACCCATAGTTCACAGTATGCACGCAGGAATTTGACTTCACTCAGCATGCAGAGGTCCATTGCCTGGTCCTCAGCAGAGGCAGCACATAGGCTTACATGTTTCATCTCAAATATCAGTTCCACTAACTGCAAAAGGCTGCTGCTGAGTTTATATTGCAAATTTCAGGGCATGTCTGGAGGGATGCCACCCCTTTGAAAGAGACACTAGCTGTCCACAGAAGTTTTGCTGTAAAGAAATCATGCTGGGTTCACTGCCTTGCCTGCACCTTTGTCTGAAGTCATGAGGGGCAGGAGCCTGTAAATGGCAGTTTAGCTTTGTGGGTGAGACCTCTCCATGTCAGATATGAGGTGGGTCTGATGTTTAGCATTGGCTACACTACTGTTTTCAAACTTCAGAGGTATTTTTAGACACCTAAATTGGTGGCCCTACCATTGAGTTCTATGAAGCATCTGCAATTCCCTTCGACTACAGGTAGGTATGCTGAAGTTTTGGGGCCTATATGACAGTGATCATCTGTTGCCAGTTGATATAGAGAAACCAAACATGAGCCAAGACTCTAGGAATCATGTTGTGTGGTGCTGTGAGAAGTGAACTTGATGATCTAGCAAGTCCTTTCCAGGCCTTCATTCCTTTGGTTTTGAAGCTGGAAACATGAAACATGGTGATTTCTGAGGACCTTATTAGCTTTGGCTTTAAGTGGTAGCATGTATCTCCTGAGAACCACTCATAACATGAAAAACTTTTCTTTTTTCTTAATGGTAAAAACTAAACACTTTGCTCAACAGTGATTTAATGGGTGGAATATTCCCTTTGTCAGGGTCTGATGCTAATAATAGACAGATGGCTGGCAGTTTGAAAATCAGTCAACACAAAACTTTTGCTATATAAAACCCAAACCATTCAAACTTGAAAAAATTGAACTGCTTATTCCATGGTCATATTGTAAATGAATTGACAGTAAATACAATCTACTGACAAGATATGTTTATATTGCAGAAATCTTGAAAACACATACAGTGTAAAATGGTGCATCTGATGTTAAGTGAATTATACATACAGAAAAAAGGAGGTGGGAAGAAGGAGCCTGACAGAGGGTAGAAGTGAAGCAGTGATGGGAAACAGCAGAACCAACAAAAAGGGAAGATGAAATTCACTGGCTTGTTTCTAAGAGACAGTTCTGCCAGATTCAGAATTAGGTAATAGTTATACTTGGTGCTCTGTATTGTTTAGAACAGTCACTAAGAACAAAGCCCTTACAGATGTGTTGGTTGACTGCTAGGGTCAGGTGCACAATCTAATAGTGTTAGATGGTCACTGATGTCCCTCCTGTTACTTCTCGGGAGCAACCATCTCAGTCAGACTGATAACAGTTATGTCACAGAGCCTGAGTGTTTTGGGGAAGCTGAGGGAGAAGTTGCATCTGGAGGTGTTTCTAAATTATGATAGCCACCCTTGGGTTTGGATCATTTATATTCCAGCCCTTTGTCAGGGGTAGTTCTCAATCCTCAGTTCATTACTGTCAATCCTAAACCCTGATTTCTCTCCACTGTTATCTCTAGCTTCACAGGCTCTGAGATATAAGAGCACAGTCTTTGTGGGGAGCCTACTGAATTCACTGCTTGGGATCTAGACTAGCAGGAATTCCCACAAGAACAGGAAATTCCCTGGCATTTTCCACTGCTACTTACTGCCTGAAACAAGGCATGAAAAACATGCAGAGTGTGTGTTATAGCCCCTCTTCACTGATGTGTCTCACTGTCTAATAGTTATGATAAGGAAGTCCCATGTGAGGATAGTTACATTAAACAATTCTCCAGACAAGCACCAGAGAAAGAGGCAGCAATTTGAAGATCTGTTTTGTTCTTGCATATGGGGAAAGGGCAGGAGTTTTCATTGTCACAGAAAGATCAAGGTGTAAAGTGTAATACACTAGAGCAACTTCAGGGCTGCTCTTGGGGCTAAGAACTTGTTTGCCATCCACATTAAACTGAATCCTCACACTGGGGAAGAAAGAGTGGAAAATACCATATTGAGAAATGCTGTATAAGAGAGAGCAAGAGAAACTGGACTGCCTGGATTTATAAAACAAGAAAACAATCTGTGTAACAGTATTGCTTTTCTTGCAACCTGTCTAAGGGATAATGAAAAGCCAGAAGGAAGATTTAGAAAGAAACAAAGCAGGCTATGGAAGAACTTCAAGCAGTCTGTTACAAAGAGTATTTATGCAGTAGAATATTATTTGTCAGCACTTCATGAACAAAAAATTTCCATTTTGAAATAACAGCAATGATTAATCCTTAAGAGGAAAAGGTTTCAAATTTAGTGAGTGAAAAAACCCCAGTGATTCTTTAAAAGATAAGGTGGAAAGAATATGAGCTTAACAACATCATTGGAAATCAAGAGGTGCAAAATAGTGACATATACCTGCAAAGGATTCAGTTTTGAACTTAACCTGAGTGTGACGAAAGGATGGAATGGATCTCTTGAGAGCATTTCAGAAGAGTCCCTGAAAATAACTAGTGTAGCTTGGAGGAAGACTTGGCCTGGGAAGCAAAATAATTACTTCTTAGTTTACAATGAAAACCTCCAGTTTAGCCAGGGAGCTATGATTTTTTCTGCCATGACCTAGTAATGCAGATCAAAAGGTAAGGTAGACTCATTTTTGTTGTGCTAAGTCTGGTCCTTTCAGGTTAGCTAGAGAGTCTCTGGAGGCAATTACAAGCTGCCTGTTCCAGAAACATCTGGTAGAGACCTCATGTAGTTTACAATATCAAGCAGATACTATGGGAAGAGTTTGGAGATTTACATATTGCCTCGATCCGTGTATCTGTTTACATCTATTCTTTGACACACAGGTTTTTTGACCTCTAAATTATTACATGTTTTTTTTTCCTTTTGCAGCATGAAACATTTGAAATAAACTACAAATATATGTCCAATAGTAGTGGCCCTGCCACCTTGAATGCAGGCTGTGTAATAACACAGTGTATCTGTAAGATTTCCTTGTGCCCATTTGGATTTCTGGAGTGGTAACACCACATTGACTATGGCTGGGGACAGGCTTTTCCTAGCTGCTGTACCCTCACACATTTCCAGAATCCAGTCATACAGTTCAGAAGTAAAACATAAATTACAGCAGAGGCAGAGAGCAATTGACAGGTATGGGGAAAGGGGAGAAAGGACCTATTGTGTGAGAAGTAGACAGCTCTGCTGACCTGAAAATATATTATTCTATGGAAGCACAACCAGAGGGTTTGTGGAATTTGTTCTCAATTCACCATGAAAATGCTGGGCTGGGGCAACCATCCATTTGATGCGGGTGGTCCTTAATGCATGTCATAATTTACACTTAAGGCATATATGATCCCGTGAAATTCCCTTCTTAGGAGGACCATAAAAGCAGTGTTGCATGTGGAGCTCACTGGAGGTTTCTGCAAAGCTCCCCCATTGTCAGACATAAACACATCCTATTATTCTAGCTTAGGTCAGAGTTCAATGACTCCCCAAAGCTTATTTCAGTCCTAAACTGATCCCACTGCAGTCCGGGTGGGCAAAGCAGAAGTGTTTCCAACACAGCTTCTTTGCTCTGGCTGCTCTGCTCCGCAATCAGAAGCAAACCTGACTTCTCAGGCTGCAGGTTAAGGTACAGCTTATTGGTGAAATCACCCTTGCTCATCCTCAGGCTGTTTTCTGAAGGATTTTGCAATCATTACTGCAGTTTCCTCTTCCCTGTATAGGAGATCCTTGGACTATCATTAGCCTCACCTTCAAGAACAGGAATCGGAAGTTAAAAGACTTTATGCAGGGAATCCTTGTTAGCACAAGGAATAGATCACAGATGTGCCTTTGCCTGTCTGCTGCTGTGAAGGCAGAGCCCAGCCCTTGCTGCACCCCGAGGGGCTCAGCCCCTCGCTCGGACACAGATGTCAGGGCTGTGCTGCCGTGCTGGGCACTGCCCTGCTCCTGCACAGCCATTGCCACAGCCACTAGTTGGGGGCCTGGGTGGGTATATCCCCCTCCTCTGGGCACTGTCCTTGGGCCTGTCTCCAGCTGGGCAGCAGCAAGCAGTCAGGGTGAAGAGCAATCCACTTGGTCCGAACACGGCAGTTCCCTAGACTGATGCTACTCCCTGCTCCATGCATGCCAAATGCACTTTCCAAGGACATTTGTTTCTTGCTTGTGAGCATGGGAGTCACACAGCAATATCTCCAAGAAAGACACTGCTGCCTTTGGGGATGGTGACCCAGTGGTCAATGCCTAGGACAGGGCTCATGGATGGCAAATCAGGAAGCCCTTTCTCTGCTTAAAAGGATGAGATGGAGCTGTAAAAGGGTTTACACTTGGACCAGAGGTCTGGGCTGCACAAGGTGGGGGGAAAGTACTGCCTCCTGCCCTGGGAAACTAATGGCAAAGGTTTTACTCTGTACTTCATCTCAGCTGACAGGAGGTAAGGCTATCTCTTTGAACTACATGGCTCTGTGGTACAAGGAATGGCTCTACAAGAGCAGGTGAGAAACATTTGGGCCATAGCTGCTGTTCAGAGATTTCAAGAGCCAAATAAAGCAATAAAAGAAAAACGGAGGAAAAAATCTGACTGCAGAATAGAAACAGAATAAAAAGTGCTTCTTGTTAGCATCTCATAATAACTGGACCAGGAGAAAACCAGGATATTTGGCCTAAATTTGCAGTGTGCATCAGTATTTGTTTCTCCCTTTTAGTCTTCTGTCTCTCAGAATCTGGCAGTTTGTATCCTTAGATACAGCCAGCAAAAGACCAGAACGGCAACTCAATTTGAGAGATCGTGTGGCTGGACCTGGCTTTTGGTAGTATTTTACCCCTAATGGAGAGAAAACAGCAGTGACAAAGAATGAACATGCAGTGTCTCTCCCTCCTGTGGTCTTCCCAGGGGAGCTTTCCCTGCTCAAGTCGTGACCAACAGGCTGTTTCCCCTCTCTGAAATATTGCCCATTCCCTTCACCAGAAGTTTCCTGTGCTGACTGAAATATTAAAAAGGCCAAACAACATGGGGGAAGTTTGTTTATTTGTAGGGCTGCATATTCATTCCTGGTTTAGGCCCCTTCTGCTGAGGAATTTCAGCTATTTTGCTGGAAATCTGGGGTGGGGGAGTTAAGGCTCTGGTGAGAAGGTGGGGCTTGTGGTGATCCTGGTGACAGCAGTGAGGCCCAGCTGGTCAGTGATGTCTCCATAACACAAACAGGGGTCAGTGGAGAAAGGAAACTGAGCGGGAAGCAGACTGAGCCCAAAGGAATCAGCTGCCGGAGGGGGTGAGTGGAGCTGAGGCTCATGGACACCACAGGGGTCACTGAAGAAGCACATAAGGTTTGTGCACCCCTTCCCATGCCCATCCAGGCTCTAGTACCTCAGTTGCACCTGGGGATCTCCAGAGAGTTTTGTTTTCCCTTTGAAGATCCCAGACCCAGCCTCCACTGGAAATTATTTGGGAGCCTCCTTGCAGGGGAAGGCTGTGCTGGGACCTCTGCTCCCCATCGCAGGGCCCTCACCATGGTCCATGAGGAGGGGGTGTACAAGGAGAGTAAACAAGGCAGCTGCTTGCATCCTGGGGCCACTATTTTTAAAAGCAGCATAGCAGTAATTAATGCTCAGCCTGGCAGCAGGGCCTCTCTCTGGAAGCCCGGCTGGTACAGGCTCCTGTGGGGCACCTCCTTGTGCCCTTCCCTTGTGGTGAGGGGAGGTGGCTCCCCAGCTACGGTGTCTGTGGGCAACAACAGCCTCTGCGGCTTCCCAGGCGCCTGCTGTTAGGAAGTCTCCTTCTAGATCTTGGGAAGCATCTGTGCTTCCTGCCACTGTGGGTTCTCAGTGTGGCTGTGTTGGCCAATAAAACTCCTGCCCACCACCAGCCTCACCAGGAGCAGGGACATGGAGAAGGTTCACAAGGACTAAACATTGATTTGCCAAGCCCTCGGGAGCATGAGGTGGCACAGGCAGCTGTGTCTATCTCTGTAAGCAGTTGGCACAGCAGGCTGTACCAATCCATTTCATACAACAGTTCTTCTCCAGGTCCAAAGGAAATATAGATTTAAAGTGTTGTCTTTAAATAGAGAAGTTAAATAAAAATGGTAGCAGCAGAAGACTGTCCTGTGCTTGAAGATTGTGATGACTGAAGCATGAGACCTGGCAAAGATCAACATCCCTCTCACACCAAGGGCTGCAAGGACCCTAATAAACTTACAGCTGCTTTTCTCCTGAAACTGTAGAGAGACCAGCTTGTGTGAGTTTCAGCACAGAACCAAACTGGGATGATGGGCTTGCTGTGTCTGGTCCTATGGAGTCATGCTCTGGCATGGCTATCCACTGAGAAGAGAGGCTCACCATGCTGCAGACAGTTCACTTACCTCCTGAGTTTGGGGTGCCTTTGTCTCTATGCTGGCTCAGAAAGCTGAGGATATTGGTTTTGCATGCTCTTCATTAGTACTACTTCAATGTTCCTTTGTTTTGCTGACAGTTTCAACAGAAAATATATTTTTATTAGAAAATGCCGTGACATTCCCAAATTTCTAGTGTTGGATGACATTTGAGATTGTGCATACTTTTCAATTAAAATCTTAAATGGTTCCTAGAAATGAAAACAAAAAAGAAAAACCTAATATTTGAGAAGGGAAGGATATTTTCAAAAGAAAAATTAGCTGTTGCTTCTGCAAATTGATTTTCTGGCAGATGATTATATTACAACCATTTTTCATTAAAAAATAATCTGCTGACCAGCTGTAGCACATTCATGTTTCAAGAGAAAGAGGAAGACCTCCACGTGCTGCAGTTTGGCTTGGACTGTCAGAAGGTGGGAGGGGAAACAGTAGTCCTGAGGTTTTCCTGAACATTGTAGAGCGTGGTGCAGGCAGAGCATGGAGTGGTAGGCAGATCCTGCTGGGCTGACCATGTGTGTGGCCTCACACTGAGCACCTGCATCTACCTCTGGCACCCCAATACAACACTCCCTACCCCGGAAGGCTGCAGGGACACAAACCCCACAGTCTGCAGATGTAGGACAGTGCTGCCAATCTGTTATGCCAGGCTGAAGTCAGGATATCTATCCCTCCGGGGGGGAATTCTGATTAAGAGGTTAAAGAACATTAAGACTTGGAGAGGGAAAGCATAAATGCAGTCCCTGAGCTCTCCAGTGACTCTCTGGAAATCACCATGACCATGCACAAGCTTGAAATTCTGTTGCAGCTTGCAAACATATGATGGAAGGTGATGTGGAGGCGACTTTTGAGGCACCACAGCACTAAAATTAACACTGGCTGAGTGTACAGACAGCAGTGGCCCAGCTGTGAGAGCTGCTAAGAAGTGTCTGACACCCAGGAGATACCCAGGTGCTGAAAAGCAGCTGCAATTTCTCCAGTGTGCTGCCAGAGCTGAGCACTGCAGAATGTCGCGGGATCTGGGCTGGAGGCTCATCAGGGCAGGGTCAGGGCTGCAGCAGTGGGGCTGCATAATTGGCAGCTTTCTCTTATCTGAAGTTCTCGCTTTATGTTTGGTTTCTTTTCCTACAGCCCTCTTTCCTTCTCTGTCTGAATGAAAGTGAGCATGTGTAGCTAAGGACCCCAAGTTAAAGGCCGCTCTCCTGAGCATCACAAAGCTCAGTCATTGCTTTGTCCAATTCCTCCACACAGGAATTTTCCAGTGGGATTTTAGTTTGCATTCTAAGCATCCTGGTACCTTTGGGTTTGTGACAGAGCGCCAGAGTTACAGAAGAAGAAAAATACTGACCACCACAGTTTTTCTAATCACTTACAAACCAACATCCAACTCGACCTCTATATATTTGTAAGCTAGTCTGTGTTTGCCCAGAATGTGTTAACAGACTGCTGAGGTCACAAGGCCAGTGACTGTGTAGCTAGAGAGGACTGAAGAGGCCAGTTTGTAAACTTGCTCTTTTTTGCTATCCTTCCTTAGAAGTCTTATTTCTGTTGTGGTTTTTCACAGAAAGGCAATAGGTATGTGTGGCCCATTCTAACTGTACAGGGGGTTGAGCCAGTCCTGCCCCAGTGAATGTCTGCTAAACCTTGGGCAAGTGTGAAAAACGAGCACAACTCTCTTGCTGCGAGGTAGAAGATGTTTATTGGTAGCAGCAAGCGTCCGAGTAAAGTCCAAAAGAAAAGCCGAGAGAAAGAAAAAAAAAAAGAAGGCAAAAAAGAAACCGGGTCCGCGGCGATCAGACCCCGGGCCACCGCACGGCTGCCCTAGGACAGGGAGCTGNATTGGCTGCGCTAGGGGATGTCTGTGTCTCGCTTGGTTTTGTAAGAAGCAACTAACTTTAATAACTTTTTGATTGTAAAACATGAAAACTTTGGGAAGAAATGGTTATTCCTCTGGGAATGTCTGGGGTTGACTGTGGTTCTAGGAATAACCTTAACAACTTTAACTATACTTTAACCAGTTAATAACTGTGCAATTAATAACCAACAATTAACAAACATGTGATTAACATAACATATGAACTTAATCCTCGTCACAGGTAGGGCAAAATAATTATGCAAAAGATTAGCCATGATGTTTATATATGACAGCAAGCAGCAAGTATGAGTGTTGGAGTTCAGGGAGCTACACCTTGGGCTTGCAAATAACAGCAAACTGTGCCAAGGCTTTAGCCCCCTGTTCTCATCCAGATACAGCCTGCACTGTGTGCAAAGGGCTGGCATTCAGAGAGCTTTACCTGTTGACAGCCTACTACAGAATGTACCAAGGAATTCCAGCGTTGCAAGTGAGGGGTACATTGGTAATGGTACCAACATAATACCAAGCAGTCATGCTGCTGGGTTGCATTTTGCAAATGGGAAAATGTTCCACCTCTTCTTTGTGATCTGCTTATCAGGCTGGGGAATCTGTCCAGGAAGAGAAATACTGAAATATGAGTGCGATAAAAGATGGGAAGCCATGCTGATGCTATTCCCCACACTTACTTACTTACTCTCCACAAATATTCATGCAAGTAAAATTCAGACCACAAAAATGCTTGTAGAAAGCTCAGAGCTTCCTATCAGCACTCCAGGAGTTTATCTCGTGGCCAGTTGTCTTCTGTGCTGTTTGCTTCGTTGAGAGCAAGTGGGCACAAGTAAATGGAATTGAATCCAGCAATGTCACGGTAGGAATCAGTTTACTTCCCACGTACCATTATGCTCCAGCAATCTTCTCAGTGCTGTTGGTGGAGTGTGCTCAGCAAATACATGCCCTCTGGCTACATACAGCAGTTGAGTATTGGCACTGGGCTACCAGCGTGAAATCAGGTGTTGACCTGTAGCCCACCTCCCACTATGGAGGCACTCTGCCAGCAATCCTTACTGAGCCACGGGCTTGGTGCCAGAAGTTTGCTGTCATGGAGCTAGGAGGTGCTCAGCAGATTTCCCAGGCAGGAGCAAAAAGCCTTATGTCCTATTCAAACTCCATTTAGGAGGGGGGATCTCTCCTGATGTGGGCTATTGTCGGGGTTAGCCAGCACTTCTTCCCCCTTCACTCTCACCATGTATCACATGAGCTGCCAGTCAGCACCAGAGTTGGCTACCCACTCTGGTTTGCTAGCACTTGGTGCTCTTTAAATTCAGACAAACTTGTAAGAAGATGGTTTTTCCAGTCAATCAGCATATCTGAAACCCATTTGTGGTCTCTGTGCCCTGTACCATCATGTGCGGGAGGAAACAACACTTCGGAGGTGGCAGGGTCCCAGAGGACTCCGGCTTCACTTGTGTGGGGCAGTGGCTTTTTCTTGCTGTATCTGTACAGCATCAAGCACAGAAAGGGACCTGGCCTGAGTCTGGTGTACCTATGTGGCATCATAGTAGTAGTAAATATAGAAGCATGTGATATTTGTCAGGGAAAAGCACAATAATCTACTCTGATTTTTTGTATTTAGCTATATACATTGCTGGAAAATTTGCAAAAACCTAGCCAAAGGAATTGTATAAACTGCCTTAAATGTAAACCAGATACTGTCAGTTTAGGGCATTTGTAGTGGTGGTGTAAACTGAGCCAGAAATGCTGAGCTGTGAGTCCAGGAGACAGCCAAAGTCTTTTCTCTGTGTTTAATTTAGTATAAGTGTGACTGGATAGGTACCAAGCCGTGATCCTGGTCACGCTCTGTGTAGGGAAACCTTAGGAGAAAGTGACTGGGGACTTTTGGTGAGAAATCACAGATCTGCGATCGAGTTTTATGATGAGGTAACAAAAGTGGGTGAGCTGGTACCTGGAAAACCTGCCCTGAGGGTTCCTCTGTTATGTTTATCTAAGGATATGCCTGTGAAGTGATATGCAAATAGAGGGGAGTTCAATCTGCCCATGCCTAAGCAGGCTGGAAACTGTGGGAACAGAAACTGGATGACCTTATGCCTCAGCTGATGAACTTCACTACAACCTTCAGTTTGGTACTTGTAAAGCCCTGAGGACTGAAGCTGCAGGGATGTGTCACGACACATGGGCCATTCTGCCTCCCTTGAGTTTTGTATTTGTATTTAAACACCTGTGGATGGCTACTGTCAGAAACTGTGTGGGAGTGGTCTTTGGGCATCTGCCTTTTTTTCCTGGTTGGCTCAGCACACGTGGCTGTGTGGGAATTAAGCCTTTTACAAAAAGAATTTGCAGATGTAGTTCAAGCAGAGCTTTAAAGGTGACCAGTTCCAGTGTTACACGAGCTGCCAAGGGAGAGAGCTGCATGCTAGAATGCTTCTCTTGGAAGTGTGGTCCAAGCAGATCCATAGGACTGGAAGCCAGATAATTCAGCATGGAAATAAGGTGCAGATTTTTTTACAGTGAAGAGAATTAACTACTGAAATAATTTACTAGAGGCTGTACTGGGTTTTCTACCACAAGTAGTTTTAAATCAAGACCAGGTGTCTCTCTAAAACACATCTTTCCTCAGCAGAAGGATGGGCTCACCACACCACAGGGGATGATGTTCTCCAGCCGGTGTGATGCCAACCAGCTTGCTTAATTGACATTTCCTTCTGGATTTAAAAACCAATGGATCCTGTGGACAGAAAGAACTGTGTACTCTGTAACAGGGAACATCTCTTGCATCTGGGGAAGTCTGGCAGATTTATGGAGTTGCCTCTGGCAGTTCATGGGAAAAGAAGGTGTTCCTGCATGTGAAAGACCAAAGGCTGGATAGTGGCTGGGCAGGGCTGCTGAATACTGGGGACCTGGGTGTTTACAGTCTAAAGGAAGAGCTGAGACATGTTGATGTACCCCAGCTGCCTGCTGCTCCAGCAGTGGATGGCATTGAGAGGGCTGGTGGATTTTATGGATGGATTCTTGTACTGGAATTTCCTGTGCCAGGAACTGCCATGTTGCTGTAAGGTGATGGGGTAGAAAAACATGGCACCTTCTTGCCTGCAGGTCAAGTCTGCCATAAATATGTGTGAGAGTGAGGGTGGGGGAAAGACAAGGGAAAAGGAGACACAGCTCAGAGATGCACTGATAACAGGTCTGAGTTTAGATGTAAAGTTTCACTCTTATCAGTAGCACTGAAACCAGCTCGGGAGGTAGACATCCAGAAATGCATGTGTAGCTGGGTTCCTCTTACGCTGGGCAACAGCTTGACTGCTGCAGGAACTTTATTAAACTCAGGATCACTGATTGAAGCTGTTCTGGAGAGAAAATAAAGAAAAGCAAGGAAGGAAAAAAAGAATCCTTCCCCACCAGAAACTGGCTTCTCAGAGCAATCTCATATGAGCTGCAAACTCCATGTAGTCAGCAGTCCTGGTTCCAGCTGCCCTAGTGCCTGGAGAGGTGACACTGTGCAAACTGAGCTGCGAACAAGGCGAGAGCTGTGGGGCACAACACGTGCTGCACTTGCCAGGCACTGGCAATCCCTTTGCAGAGCATGCTGAGCAGTCAGCAGTGTAGCCATGGTGTTCTTGTTATATTCCTACTAATTGTGCATTTCTTTCAAAGCTGATTGTTTATCCCTTGGCTGACTGAGGACATACACATAAACCGTGACAAATAATTTTGATTCAGTGAGCAATCTCTCATTTAACTACCTCTCCCAACCACAGCTATCACATTGGCAGGCTTTGCTGACAGATAATGCTCATTTGGCAGACAAATTCCTGACATATATAGCTTCTGCTTCAGTTCCAGTAGAAACAGCCTGTATGGCAACACAATCTGACTCCAGTGGGTTGCTGGCTTAGCTCATTATCATTAGCTGTTTTAAATGCAGCCTCTAAAAATCTCTGTGCTTCCCCTCTCAGAACCTCATGGTGTGAATGCTGTAGCTGGTTTACAGATGGGCAAAAAAGTCACAGGAAAACACAGACTGCTTCTGGGACGCTTCTTCACAGTTATCACTCATATTGAGTAGGTGTCTGCAAGCTCTGTCTGAAGCTGGGGTTATGTGTGAAGACATATGTCATCCCCACGAATTCCAGCACCCTGCCCCTATGCATGAAGTGAAGGAAATTTTTTACCACCTTGCTTGAGCTGGCTCGGGGCCAGTGGGCAGAATACTGCTGAGCATCTAAAAATCACAAACTGGAAATGCTGTGGTTCCCCTCTCCCAGTGGGCAGTGAATGGGCACTGCTCACTACCACTGGTAGTTAATGTCCCTTCCACACTCCAGCCCCTCTCTGTTCCTCCCAGGGATCCATTGCCAGGCTCAGACATGCAGCATCTGGTGTGTGCAATTCATGAGTGCCCATGGGCTGGCCCCACTCTGCCTTCAGTCTGCTGCCCCAGGAACTGTGGAAGTCAGGAAACACTGGCTCTGATGTTAATGCTTCTGACTTACTTGCTTAAGTGCATTCCCTGGCTCTGGATCACTCTTAAGTCTTAGGGAACTGGATCAGATTTCCCAAGATGTTGAAGTGACTACAAATGTAGGTGGGCTCCTACTGGAACCTTCAAATATTCCAAACTGGCAAGCCAATTACCCCACAAAATCTGCTTTTTTTTCTGACTCTGTGGGGAGGGGACAGTCTCGAAGGAACCAGACAGTTCAACATTTGCATGAAATGATGAGCAGCAGGTAAGAGCTGATTGTCTGTCCTGTTCTGTAACTCACCTGTGTACCTTACAGCCACAGCTATTGCAGTGTTATATCATACTTGCTTTTTAGATGCCTTTATTCATCACCTTGGACTGATTAGCACCTGATGTTGAAATCATGAGTTCAAAGAAAGATGTGCACCCTAAGAGCACCTTCAGGCTGTGACTCCAGACCCTGAGCCTTCCAGATCAACAGACTCCTTTAACCTCCATTGTTTTTCTTGTCTTTTATGCTATTAAAATGTTTGCTTCATTTTTAAAACCAGATTAAATAAGCAATCCCTGTATTTTCTGATGGTTGTTTTTGAGCTTTTCTGAAAAGCACAGAAGAGGCCACCAGAAGCAGCTTTTTTCTTTGTTTTTGCATCACATTTGAGCCTTGCCTGTGATCACCTGACAGATCAGAGTGATCAGAACTTCTCCTGCTGCACAAATTCTTTCTCTTCTTTGCTCCTCATGTCTTTCCTGGCTGAAGTGCTCCTTTGGAAGGCAGGAGACCAGGAATGCCCATGTGAAAATGACAAGGGTTAGGAAGTACCAGATTCCTTGCCTGCCTTTTCTTCTTGCACCAGCTAATGCCCAGAAATATCCCCAACAACAAAGAAAAAATTTCTCAGTCCAAAACTGAAACTCTTTTGAATGAAAAAGCATTACTTTAGCTGGAAATCATTCAATTAATTAAAAAACCCCCTTGTACAGATTTCTAGTTTTCAATTAAAATTTTTCACCTGAATGGAGACTTTCATCAGAAGGGAGAATTTCATCTCTACTGAAAGCATATGCCACTCCAGTGTCTGGCCATGTCTGACTCTGCCCTAATATTAGGAGCTGTTTGTTGGATTTGCTTAGGAATCTTCAGAGGAGAGGTTTATGTGCCTTGTGTCCAAATGCACACTTGGTGGCCAGGTGCCTATGTTGCATCATAGGACGGGGATGCTTTTTGGGCTGTCCCCAGGCTGAGCACTGGCCCCTAACAAACCAGTCTGCTGAGCCTTTTTTTTCCTCCTCCTGAGGCTTTGATATTTGCATGTTGGTGTTTTTATTATTCCTGGGATCTTTCCAGCCCCCTACATGTTGTCTGGCAGAACAGTCCCTGCACATTCCTGCATTTATAGTTTCTCCTCCATTTTCATCCTGACCCTCTGAGTGCAGAAACATTTTCTACAGAGGACATAAAACGTGTGTGCCCTGAAAGCTGCAAAGTCACAGACTAACCAGAGAACAGTGAAGCATATCAATATCTCTGCATAGTGTTTTCTGCTGCAAATAGACCAAAATCAATGGACTTGAGAACGTTTCTTTTATATGACTTGTCTCAAAGGCAGGACTAATAACATTTTTACATGGCAGACGGGTTATAGTGCTTTCATTTTGTTTACATGACTGGGAATGTGACCCATCCTACTTTTCACAGCTGCCATCTGTTGGTCAAATTCATTCCAATGCAATCAACCAGTATAATGGTCATGGTTTTGGTTTGTTGGTTGTTTTGTTGTTGTTGTTGTTTATTTATTTGTTTTAATTTGTTTTGCTGTGGTTTTCATTACTGTTTTCTCTGGGAGTTTAATTCTTAGCTTTTGGATGAGTGAGTAGAAAAAATGTTTTCTTCTGTCTTGCAATGGATGCTTGAAAGAGCTTACTTACTGGTGGTAGAAAACATTCTCTCTTTCTGCTTGCTTGCAAGTTTTTCAAAAAAATGAAGCAACCAAAACCAAACCTTTGAACAGGTGAGCACTCAGTCAAAGTAGTGGAATGATGGATTTGAAGTCTTCTCACAATGCTTTGTCCAGGTCAACAGAGGACAGTAATTAAAAGATCCATATCAACATGGCTCGGGTTTCAAGCAAATTAAGAATTCTTCAGGCTGAAGAATGTCAAGAGCCTCTTTCTCTTGAAAAAGAGAAAGGTCATATATTGTTCCCTAAACTAAAGCTTCTCTCACAAATTCCACTACACTAAGATCACATTCACTCCATTCTTACAAAGTAATGATTTGCTTTGTTTATTTTTATCAGCAATCCTTTTCCCTGCCTTGTAATTTTGTTTTCATAGAATCATTAAGGATGGAAAATACCTTTAAGATCATTGAATGGGATGGGCACGGTTTGTTAACAGGAGGTTCTTTGGGAAGAGGGTACCAAAACTATTCAAATGCCCAGAGTAACTCTGTGGACTTTTGCAGAAGAGCAAATAACACTGTGAAAAGAAGAGTTTAAGTTTCTGTGGTGGTAAAAATTTAGGAGTGATTCTACTGCAGACAGCAGAGTCATTCAGATACCGGCAAGACACAAATTGTGCCCTCTCTTTTCTCAACATGGGCAACAAGAATGTGCTTTCTGTCCCATGTGGCATAGAAGAACAGGATGGAGAGAATTGGTCTTTGTTTTGAAAGCACTGGAAATCAGAGACTTTCAAAGCATTTGCAGGGAAAAGCTATAATTTAAGAAGATTGTAGTAGAGTTTTTGGTTAATTTAGCTATTCAATTACCTATAGAAAATGGAATTTACTATGTAGAAAAAAAGTTGAAAGAGAGAGAGGGAAAAAAAATTCTTAAAAGAAGCTAAAGATGTTGGTTGATGTCAGTTTCAGAGTGATCTTATTTTTAACTTCTACTGAGAAATTTGGACTGTATCTGTGTATTTGTACAAAGTCCTTAGGGATCCACAGCAAATTTCTTGTACTTTTGGGGAGGGAATGTGATTGCTTTTTTTTTTTTTTTTTAAGCTAGAAACTGGTCATATACAGCTTATTAGTTTTTAGGTGCATTTATATTTCCATCCAACAAAGTTCTGTTAATTACTATAATAAGACCTGTGTTTATTTTGCCAGAAAACCCTATTCTTGTTATAAAAAGATCTCAGAGGAAAACCATCTGTTTTGGAAAGAGAAAAAAAAAAACAAACCTGCTTGCTTAAAAGTGTTCAACCTTTTTCAGCCTTTTTAAGAACAGGTTGGGAAAGAGTAATTGAACTTTAAACAATGTGGCCAACTGGAAATAAATAACAGCCTCTTAGACTGGCTACATATGTGGGGGGTGGTGATGGTGGTGCTTTTCCAATGTAAGTACAAATTACTCCTGAGATTTCCTATCTTTATGATCTTTGTTAAGGTAGACCAGCACCTTCATAGGAACCTGCCCAAAATACCCAAGCACAACTCTTCCTCCTTAAAGTAAACGTTCAGTGCAGTGAAGCTGAATTTCACACAGCCAGGTAAAGACCAGTGGAGAGCTCACCCTGCAGAAACCGAGGTCAGGTTAAACAGGCCTCTGTCTCACATTTCATGTAGCTCCCCTGTCTGTGGCTTGGCAGAGGTGGGCACCAGATGAAAGGAGAGGCAAAATGGTGAAAGGGGTGATGACAGACAGACAACACCCATACATTCCCCTTGAGATGCATTTTCCCATCTGTTTGGCATTTCAGTGGCTGTTTTCCTGTGAGCACCACTGGGAAACATCCAAGCAAGGTGAGATCCCACACTTGAAAGGCCAGGAAGAACAGTTTACCAGGAAGGTACATTGGACACGTGTGGTAAAGTGTGGCTGTGTAAATGAAAAGGCTGAATGAGCCTCCAAAGAAATATGGACTATCTAGACTCTATACCAAAAACAGTGGGGTTCTTGGGTTTTCCTTTTCTCTCCCAGGCAGAAGGTATTTTTGCAGTGGCCTGAACTCCTGACCCAAACATTTGCAGATCTGTAAGTGGATGTCTTTTGTTACTGCTGAGATCATACTATTTTTAAGATCTGGATCATCTATGGAAAATAGGACTTAGATGCTTAAAAGTCTTTTCAGGAACTCTGTTTGAGGCAGCAAAGTGTGTGTCTTTTAAAATTTTCTTTCACCCTGTGGGTGTTGTTCACCTGTAGCCTCACAAATAAAGCCATGGCTCTATACATCCTTGCATTGCCTTATGCCTGGTTCTGCTAGCCTGCAACGCAGTGTGCTCTGGCATGAGGCCTCCAGCCCCAGGAACATCAGTGGCTACCAAATGTTGCAGGGCTCTTCCTCTGCAGCTCAGGGTTGAGAAGCACATCCACCCTGTCACATCCTATGTCTACTGGCATCTGTAATGCGGAAGAAATGAGGGACAGAGGCATTTGTCCAGAAACTGAGCCTTAAAAGTGCCTTTTAACACCGTACTGAATATCTTTGCTCTCTGACTTACCAGTCCTGTTGTAAATGCAAAAAGCAGCAAAGATCTTTTTATGAGAGTTTTCAGTGGATTTTAATAAATGGAATAAATATAAACATGTAAAATTCAGCAAACACAGCTCTGTGACTACTCTATAACAGCATTAGGAGAGTACAATAGGCAAATCAATGTCATAGCTGAATCTGAGTTATCAGTGAGGTATCAATGAGCTCAAGCAGAAGGTGTCCATTCAAACCATGGGATCCCCACACCAAGGAACACTTGTGTGGGTGCTTGAAAGAGATGAGTTATTTCAAATGGGTGTCTCAAATATGGTTATGCTCTTCATGGGCACAGGACATGGTGACCTTTAGTAGTTTTTGCATCGACCCATGGAGGCAGCCCAGCATGTGAAAACCAGGTCAGCCCTGGTTAGGGCATTAGAGGAGACAGTAACAGGCTGATCTAGCAAGAGGTGACCTCTGCTCTGGCTCCTCTGCTGATACAGTAAAGCAGGATCTTCTGCATTGTCATGTATTAAAAAAACCCCAGTTGCTTAGCCTTAGAAAGCATCTTTAAGCTTTGGGATCAATTAACGTTCTTACTGCTTTAGGAAACAGATTTGATCTATTCAACTCTCAGTACATAGGTGGGAGGCCCAATAACTCCTGACAGTTTTCTTTCAAAATCCACTATTGAAGTGTCATGAACAGTATTTCTTCCGTATCAAAAATGCTGAGCAAGAACTTGCTCCATGGAAAAAAGAAAAAGCCATCCATCTTGGATTGCATATAAGGTTTTTTACCTATTAATGGATTTTCTGTCATTACTTTCTTAACTCTTCAAAAATATTGCCTGGCGGGAGATTAGGGAAGCAGCAAAAGTTTATAATTTTTCCTTTGATATTTAACACAGGGCTACCTTTCCATTTTTGTTCAGGATAGGAGCCACTTAGAATAAAGAAATACAAGACTGCTGCACACCAGACACAGGCCATATTTGGGTAACTTTCCTCATGAGAATCAAGTATGAGTTTCAGACTCAATCTTCAAGGCACGCTGTGGCATGGATCCATCTAAAAGATTGCCTGTAGCTCTGGAATGAACACAGTGAAGGAAAATCCTTTCCCAAACCACAGTGAGACTTTCTGGTTCTCAAATAGAACTCCTTTTTCTGGTGATGCCTTCTCAGGGATGGAGATCTGTTCATGCTGTCCTCCATGGCAGCAGGGCCTCAAACACTGCAGTATTGCTGCTGGATATCACCAGGCTTTAAAAATTCCCGTGACTCTTTGACAGGTGAGGTCTACGGGGATTTTACCAAGAAACCTGGAGTTCTCACAAGGATTTTAGTTCAGTCAGTTGATGAATAACATAAACTTTGGGCTCAGAAAATAACAGGAATTAAGGTGATCAGGGATTTACAGTCTGCATTCCTAAAACTGTAGAGGGCAAGGTATTAGGTGGAGGCTAGAACCATTTATTTTAGTTCTATTAAATGGAAACTCTAGACACTGTCATTCTGCCTGTTCCTGATGCTAACACCACCTGGCAGAAAGGTTATATTATTATTATCTGCGGTTTACTTCTCTCCTTTTAAAAATCCTTCAGCCTTCCAATCAGAAATAGGCACAATGCCATGGGCTCCAAGAGACCAGGCTCAAATGAGGAAAACCAATCAGATACGGAAAGCGGTTGCAAACATTTTTTCATCTGGCTATCTGGGTAATCCTTGGAAATGCCAAAAGGATCCAGATGAAAACAGTCTGCTGCAAGGGATGACAAGGAGTATTTTGCACAAAGATACAGAGCAGCTGTACTCATGAATCTGCAGTTCAGGTAAGTGCTGGCTTACCCCCTCCTCCAGCCCAGCCAGCAGCTAACCAGGACGGTGGGAAGGACCATGCCCAGGCAGTGGGCACCAGGACACCACGCTCTTCCAACAGGTCTGTGATCTGCTCCAGGGCACTGCACACTCCCCAGGCTCTGTCCCTCACTCTGTTCCCTTGTGGTAGAGTTTGGGTAGTTGGTTGTCGCGTGGGGTTTTCCCAGGTACAGGGCAGTTCCAGTGAGAATGGTAAGAGTTCAGTAGGGCTGTATCTGGGATTGTACAAAGCAGGTGAGTGCATAAGGAGCAAAGAGCTGCTCTAAACCATTTCCTGAGGCTCTACAGTTCCTTACAGTTCTGTCTCAGGACTGACTCTGATGCATTTGCAAAATCTGCCACCCCCAAAGTTACAGATGAAAGAGGAATACAGGAATTTTCCCTATATTACTGAAAAGCCTTGAGACAGCTCCAATGTTCAGCATCTTGGGAGAAAAAAAATCCTTGTAGGTATATGACTCTCTTCATTTACAGCACTATGAAGTGAAAATGTTCTAGGAGGTTTTATGCTCCCTTTTGGAGGCAGGAGATGTGAATGCCTACTTGGGAATGGCAGCTCATGCCCCATTGTGTCTGTGAGAGGATCACTGTATTGTTTCCTGTTGTTCTGTATGCTCAAGGTCTTTCCAAGCTGCTGACCTCCATCCCACTTGGTAAACCAGGGAGGCCAAAATTTTCTCCCTGGTTCTTCCTGTAAGGATGACACTCACAACACCTCTTTTAGCATGCTACAGCACCACACCCACCAGGAACATTAAATTAATCCTAAAAATAAACAGCTGGCCATAAAAGTGTCCAGAAAAACCCTGGCCTCTGCTCTTCTGATAGCCTAGGGGTCTCAGTGCAAATCACCCTTGCTATCTACCCCCAGTGAATATTCCCTGCTTGTCAAGTTGGCTAATTGTTTTGGAGTGGATGCAATACATCTGCCAGGAGAGGCTTGTGAGGCACATGATGCTGTAAATGATCTTCTGTTTATCTAATCTCCTCTCTTGCTGCTATCATTGTACATATACACAAACTGCCTTTACAGCTTCCCTCCAGCCACGGCTCTGGTTACAAGCTTAAACTAATCCTTGCTCATTTTAGAGCTACAGGCTTATTGAAGGAAATGAATGCAATAGCACAAGGCTGTTGTGGTCTCCTGGCAGGTAAAGTGTTGTGTTGTCCCTACTCAGCGTGCTTTTCAAGGTAATGATCTTTGCAGAAATTTCTCTCCACTGGACAGCTGCTCAGCTGGGACACAGGTCTGCTGTTCTTTGTTCATTTCACATATGCAGAGACAACACTAGTTTAATTCAGCATATGCAAATAAGACATAAAATCAGATTAACATACCCAATTCAGAGGAATATACAAGAAACATGTCACCCAGGAGCTGGCTCCTGATTTCTGCTAATGAGATGGCAATGCAGCTCACTAGAAGACACTCAGGCAAAGTTGAAGCAAGATGGGACATGAACACACAATCCGACACCCAGTGAACATTCCTACAACAAGGGCTTAAGCCACAAGTGTGGCTTAGCATGTAGGCTAGCACTAGAACTGACCTTTTCTCTGTGTTGCCAGAGAGAAACATGAGACCAAAGGAGGTTTCTATGACAGCTTATAATCTCCCCATCACTTCTGCAGCGAGTGAGTGGGCAGGCGATTAAGTTTTAATTGAAAAATTGGAGGGAATGGGGAAAAATCAGAAAAAATAAACATTCAAGTCAGCAAGTCACATTAGTGACAGCAGCTAATGTTTCTAACATGAGCTTTAAATCCTTAAGCCTTCCTCCAAAGCAAATATATTATGCATTGTTCATAATGCTCTTTATTGGAAATATTTAGCCATCCAAACAGTAGAAGTACATTCAATTATTTGCTCAGAGCCTGAATCAATATCAGTATTAATAGTTCATTCTAGGGGAGATATATTTAGTTTTCATTTTAGAGATCACCTGCGCAAAACAGTTTGAGATTTTAAGCCAGGCATCTTGGTTTCCTGAAACCAATCTCTGAAAACAAGATGCTGGCTGAAGGCATCAAGGTTTGTGATGGTGGGGAGAATGCATCAGGATATTCCTGGCAGAGAAAGCACTGCTTCAGCCTGAAGGATCTGTCTGAAGGCACCTGCTGAAGTGAAGAGATTTACTCTCCCATGGTGTACAAATGGTGCAGTGGGCTGCAGCCTCTGCTTCAGGCCATGGGGTGCAGTTACGTGCTTGCATCCCAGGCTGTGGCTGTGTCCTTTGCTTCTCCAGGCCCCTCACTGCACTGCCCCATGTGTAACTCCAGGAACAGTGCCCAGAGCTTCCTGAGTGCTGGGCAACTCTCAATGGCCTTGACCCACCACCTGGCTGAGTTTCCCCATCTACTACAGACAGCCATTAACTGCGAGAGATCGTAAAAAACAGTGATGTACAAGAGGGGCAAGGCTCTTTAAAGCATTTGCAAGAATTGCTGGCACTTGTGGCAATAGGAAATTACATTTTCAGGGTAGAATGAAAATTATACATTCAGGCATTCCAGTCAACGAGTCCATGTCAAAACACATCCACTGCCTGTGAAGACACATTTGAAGAAAATCCAAACACAGTAACCAAGCAGCTCAATTTTTTTCTTTCTAGGAACCAGCCCAAATCCAGCTCATGCTGGAGATTGTTTGCTGTCTGAGAGCAGCCTGTGTGAGATCCCAGCCCCTGTCCCACCACCAGGTGTTGGCAGCATGAAACACCCACCCATTGTTCCAGCACTCATGGCTTCAGACCCCGAGAAGAGCCCACTGTGGAGAGAGTGCATTTCTCTGCATGGTTCATGTGTTATGAGGGTGGTAAGGGCTCTGGCTAGGGACTGAGAAAATACTGAGCTTGTAACAGGCTGCAGCTGCCTGATAATCAAGAAGTTTACAATGTTTTTCAGTGCTTTTTTGTTAGGTGCCTCTTATATTATCAAATCACCAAGGAATTTAACAGGAAGGCTGCTTCTGCACTGAAAGTATACATGAGAAAACCTTACCTTTTTACCTTTGCACTACGAACCAGTTTTTGATTCCAAATGGTCTTTTTTCCACTCACTTATTCAGGAAATATGGTGATTTTTCCTACCATCCTGGGTGAGGGAACAGGAATAAAAATTATATTTCTATATTCATAGAGAATAGAATACGACAAATGCAATTTCAAGCCATTTCACCCTTTGCTGTGAATCTTTTCACACATCCCTCTGGGTGCCCCAGATACAGATGGGGTCCACAAACTGCTGCTGGGGCTTCTTATCCCGGGCAATACCATGGTCCAGGGTTAGGAGATGTATTTGCCATCTCAGCAGTTGTAAAGAGGACAGAGACCATCCTGGGCAGGGAGTGGCTTGTGATTCTCTGCTGATAAATAAACATCTCTGTTTCCTTTTTGCAGTATGCAACTTGATGGTAAGGTTTCAAAGAAAAGTTGAGCTGACATCAAAAAAAAGACTCTCCAAGGCAAATAAAGAGAGATTTATTTTCTTATTCAGGATTCTCAAAGGCTCCTTCTCTGTGCCCTTTCTGTACACAATGGTTTTCAGCATTCAGGAATGCTTTCATTTAATGTCTGAAATAGCTTATTGTATCTCCTGGTATCTTTCTTTAACTGTAAAATAAATATTCTTTCCTTAACAGGTCTGAAGATATGGGGTTTGGGGCAACATGTAAATAATTGATCCAGAATATAATTTTTTTTACTCATTGCACTTTTAGACACTTTTTCATCAAGCTATTCTCCATGTCCAGGTCTCCTCATAGAAGTTTGGTCAGTATAATTTTGTAAAGATGTAATTTTGTATTAAAGTAGTTACATCAACTCAGCCTTAATGTCAAGTATGTGATGTCTTTTGTATTGGCACAGCTTATTTCCCTTGCTGTGCAGGAGTACAAAGGGCAGGATGTGCTCCCTTGCACTGGTATTGGGGTAGCTGCCGTGGGCAGGGCTGTGTTCATGCAGGTCTGCTGGGGCGGTTATGGGAGCAGGTAGAGCAATCCTAATTACTGAGCGTGATCTACTGAGGGATTATCTCAGAGCTGCTTCACCAGGTCCACACTGCTCTTGGGAACAAGATATTTGGCAAGAAGGACACACGGCAGGTGTCTTGATCTAAACTTTATGACCTTCTCTGAAGTCTGGGTTTTTTTCTGAGAAAAAAGAACAAACCCTTCCCAGCCCTCTGGCATAAGCAGCTGCCACTAGCATTATTGAACAAGGCAGAGTGTGCCTTGTGATGCTGCTGATTTTGGAAATTTTGTTTAAAATGAAATTTAAAAAGTGCTGCTACAACGATGCTGGTACTCGGGCGTATGAAGCTGCAGGCACTGGTAGGCAGGGATGCCTGTCTGTGAGATGAATTCCTGCACAGCAATAATTGGTTATCGGGATTTCCTGCATGGCTGCGTGAATCGGGGCCGTCTGTCAGCAGCTTTCTGTGGTGACAGATCGATGCTGAAAAGACAGATGGAGGGAATCCGAAGTGAGAGACCTTCCCAGATGTAGGGGAGGCTGAGCTGGATAGATTTACAGTCTGCCTGATTCTCTTTAGGAGTGATGCTTTCCTGAAATGTCTTTTCTCTGTACATGTGATATTTTGGCATTAGGTTGCTCCCCAGGTGCTGCACGAGCTGCTGGGAAAGAGAACTGCAGGGTCTCAGCTCAGGTACACCCTGGGCAGCTGTACCTCAAAACTTGCCTGAAGGTGGGAGGATGTTTTACCCCAGCTCTAACTTTTGAAGTCTGAGGAGAAGACAAATCAGAAAGATGCAAAGGGAGCTCACCCGATATCTGCAGCCAAAGATCAAAGCTATAGCTTAAAAATAGCTGCATTGTGCTCTGACAACAGCTTATCAAAATATGCACTGTATTCCCCTTGACTAAATGTAGATTTCAGTGTTTTTCTGTGTTACCCTACATAACTAATTTATTGCAATTTGAGTACACCTCTGTTGGTTTTGAACTCAAACAAATGGTTTTAGTGGTGATTTATGTTTAAGAAATAGGAGCTGCCTAGTGCTGGAGAGCTATCCTACAACAACAAACCAGCCCAGACAGTGCAGTCCTCATAATAATGCTGTTTTGTGGCAGTATTGATTAGATGTTCAGCCTTTCTAAGATTTCTATGCTTTCTTTGTGGCACTGGAATTGCTGAAGATGAGGTGGTTTAAGGCTACAAGCAAGGCAGGGATGCTGGAGAAAAGCAGTATCTTTTATTACTCTTCACTAACTGAAGGCTTGTTGAATTTCTCCAGCTATGCCATTTAGTCTAATAAAAGATATTGCCTCCCCTTCCAAGCCTTTGTTGTGGAGATTTTAAAATTGGGCTTATATTTAAAGAAACTGAAAAATTAGAGAGGTTGCAGTTGAAAGATACACAGTCCAAAAAAACATCTATGGGGTTTGATGGCTTTGCACTACAGGAATTGGAGAGCGCAGGCTACTTATCACACTAAGAGAGATAGTGGAGCCCTGCTGGTAGGTGTTTCGTAGGAAGAACTTACCCAGTTGTGAAGGGTTCTTTACTCTTGTGCAGTCGCATCAAGAACCACTGCTGGACACAGCATGGGAACTAGAAATAATGACATTTTTTACAGTACATTGCTTTCTATGAGCTTTTCTCTACATTCAGCTTGCAGGCTCAATATGACAAACTGGCAGTATAGGACCTGTACATCACATTGATGGATCCTTTCCCCTCCTATAAAGAACAAGTTTACAAATTAGTTAAAAGAGCCTGGGATTAGCTCCAAGGAGCCAGAAGTCCTGCAGTGCCTCTGAGGCTAAGGAGGACACAGACTCCTGACTCTGTTTGCCATCCTCCTCCGGCGGTAATGAAATACCCTACAGCCAGACACATACTATAAATAATGAATGACCTAAGGAACCAATTGGAGACCACTAAATGTTGGAGGGATTTAATGGCTGGCCTAGGATTTAAGAGACGTGCATCAAAAGTTCTGCTCTATCCAAGGGAGTTTTTAGCTCTTCCCTTCCCTCACATTTATCTGTGAAGATAAGTGCATTAAGGCTTGTAGGAAGCTCATGTGCTGCAAAGCCAAGGCCAGGTGCTTAAGAACTAATCAAAGGATGTGGACATATAATAAACAGGTTGGCAGCTGACTGGGAAAGGCTTTTAAGAGAATCCAAAACCTTTCCACTGCAAAAAGCAGAGGGAACATTTTTCTTACTGACTGCTCAAAGAAAAATTGTCCAAGCTGCTCTGGCACAGGCACCAGCCACATTCTGCCCTGCCACCTTCTCCTGCTCGTGCTGCAGTGCACTCGCTCAGGCAGCAGCACCAGCCTGGTGAAAGCATGGAAATCATGGGGAGAAACAGCACAACACTGGCTGGGAACTGAAGAGCATCAGCCCATAGCCTTGCATCCAGTTAGCAAAGCCCCACATAAAACCAATTCAATGTGAAGCAAGAACAAGAGTGTGCACTTGCAAGTTTTTCTTCTCTTCTGATTTTTCCCTGCCTCTTGATTTCCCTCATCCCCAGGATAACTTTGTTTTGAAAATAATCAAGGTCCTTTGGACCACACACATTAACAGCCTTGTAGAGACAGAGCAGTTTGACACCCACAAATGCTGAAACAAGTAAGTTGCACCAAATGGTCAGTGGCCCACTTAGGAACCTGTTTCCATCTGACTGTGAAGCTGGAAAAATTATATTGTCTGATGGACTTGGCTTGCTGAGGACCAGTAGTGCAATGGGTAACACATCTGACTACAAGGGCTTAGGAAAGTGTCCCTGTCCAGGGTAACCTTTTATCCACCTCGGGAATATGAGGTGAACTTCCTACTACTTGGAAGATTTGTTTGGATGGGATGGTTGGTAAGAGATCTCATCCAGTGAGGGAGAGTTCTGGAGACCTTGGTTTGCATGTTTGTATGTTTTAGAGGACAGAGGCACCAAGAAGGAGGGGTGGGATAACTAATGGGAGCTGCTCTCAGTTCAGTCAGCAACACACAGTCCCTAGCCCCCAGAGCAGCTCATGCTAGTGGCTACGGCTCAGCTTAAGGCTCTGCCTGGCTGTTATTCCCAGCCTTTTCAGGGAAGGTCTGATCCCCACCCTGCCAAAATGAGCAGGGCTTCCCAGCTGAGTGGTGAGATGTGGATCGGGCTTCTGCTCCCAGGTGCTGCCAGTAGTGAAGCTCCAGCAGTCGAAGGGAGCTCAGACATACCGGAGCTCATAAAACAACCCACAAAGACTGACTTCCCACTCGCCCTCTCCTGCCAGGGAGAGGCCCCTCTGCTGCTGTGCTTCTGTTGAGGAGTGTCAGGTGCCTGCTAATTACAGCTAATGAGGAATTTAACTGCCCTTCAGCACAGGGCTGGCTGTGCAGGCTGTGTATCTGCGGGCACGTGCTGGCTGGGGGGTCTCCATGCTCTGCTCAGCCCACACATGGTGAAAAGGGGCCCTTCCCCTGCCCTCGGCACAGGGGGCTCTGTGGGGAGGGGCTGTCCCAGACCTACAGCCCCAACCACAGCCACGTGCCCTTCTAGTCTGCTCTTCTCCATCTGGAGGGCCTCGGATGGGATAACCCTTCCTGCTGGGACCTGCCCCCTCTGCTCAACCTGGGGACTTGTGAGGGCTTCCTGGTAAGGTATGTGCTTCTGCAGGGGGCTTGGGTTTGTGCAGTGGCTGTTTCTATGAGCTGTGTGGGATGGTAGGAGGCAGGATCCTGGTGTTCTTAAGTGGTGAGGGGCTGGTGAGCCCCTGCTGATAGGCTGGGTCCCTCGCTTTGCCATGTGATGGGTTTGCTTTGATCCAAATGGTCTGCTGGGTTTGTGTGTTTGTGGGATGGAGCCAGGTAGGAAGGAGCTGCTTGCAGAGCATGCACATTGTATGCTAGAAGAAGCCTAGCTTCTCTTCTAATCATTTAATAACTTAAAAATACTCTTTCCCAGTTTACCAGATCAGTCACCTTTTTCTTTAAAAACAAAGGCAAAACCTCCCTCAAAAAGTGCAAGTCCCATATTAAAGTTGCCCTCAGACAGTTTACAATTCTGCACGTGGCCTTTTCTTTCCTGGAGGAAGCTGATGTGCAACCAGGATTTTATCAAAAACCATCGCTGAACAGCCTAACGGGAGAGCAGGCATTTGGTTGTGTGACTGAAATAGCTGTGCTGGCTGCAGAGCATGGCTGTGGGTTAGAGCTGGGCATGATTCACCCTCAGCAAAAATGTCTGGCTCCAGCAAAATGTCCTTGTCTGTTTGATTTCATATCAGTTTAATGTGTTCACAGAGACTTGTTGAAAACTGATGAGGTTTGGATTTAGTCTGACAGGACACGGCCAAGAGCATTTTAGTGCTTTTAGCAGCTTTTTTTTTTTCACTGCTAAGAAATTCTGAACCACCTAATCTGACTAGATGACTGAGTTCTTAAAAAAAAATTAAAAAGGCAAGTAGTAAATGGAAGGAAACAGGATGATTTCAACAGCTACCAGCTGGTGGGTTACATGGGATCCAAATGCCCCTATGTTACAGTCTATGTTACAGATGTACAGCAGGCAGCCCAGCTAGTCCTGGGGGAAAAGCTACAGGCCACATTATGATTCTGGTCTTGCTTGTGCCTTTCAGCCTGGAGAAAGTTAAAGAAATTGTTTTGAGCAAGTCAAATGCACTCTTTCAAGAACCCTATTTTGCAGGCAAAATATTGCAAATGCTAAGCTATAAAGCCTGCATTGAATCTTTGCTTTCCTGTAGAAGTAGCTCATTCAGTCATGTTTTTAAAGCTCCTTTCAGTGGCTGGCAGGCCAGAGCCGTGCTGGGGGGCTGTGCAATAGCCCTGCTGCAGTTCACTTCTGATCGGTGGCATGGGCTGACACTGTTGTGACACACAGGCACAGGGGGAGGCATGAGCTTTTATCTGCTCTGAATGCAGGGCTCTGGGATGAGTCTCAGATGAGTGCACCTGCAAAATGCAGGGGCAGCTGAGCACCACAGCACAGAAAAGAAAGGGAAAATCTTCCCCGCTGCAGAGATACTCCTTGTTGAAGAGTGCTCCAGTTGGAGACAGATCACCTGCTTCAGTCCCTTGTGTTACTCCTCCCTCCAATAACTCTCTTGGACTCATTCTACACACTGGCCTTGTCCCCTTCCTGCTCTGGAATGAGTTCATTTTTAGCACTTCCATTCTAAAGGTCACCTGTGGTTTCTGGCTTTGGTGTGTGCAGTTGGTGGAGGTAGCACTGGCAGTGTACAGGGTGGGAGTCTGTAAAGGCAAATACATTCCTCTGCTCTCTGGAGGACCTACAAGAGGTCCCAGAATTATTTGGTGCCTCAAATTTCCCATCTGTGGGATAGAAATTGAGAAGGCAAGCACCTGCATGTCAGAGGTCATGTAATACACTGTTTCCTTAGGCAAATATAGCTGGTGCAGCTTAAGGTGATGGTACCAAGGCTGTCGTGGATCACTCATGGCTAATGTGAATGTGTCTGCAGTTAGGGAGCACTTCCACAATGCCCCTTCCTAAAGATGAACTCAGCCCAAGAAAGCTTAGGTAAAGTTTGGAGCTTGTTAGTGGTTCAGCCTCTCTTGACAGACATGGAAGGAAAAGCAAGCTCAGACACTGCTGCCAAGACTGACAGGAGGGTACTCAATGTGTGGCAGAAAAGGTTGCAGCCCAGCATCTCCAGAGGCTGACACTGAGCTGCCTATGGTTCCAGTGAGAGAGGGATCCCAGACTTATCTGCAGGATGAGAACTCTGTGGCCACTTCCTTTTCCAACAGAGAGTGTTTGAGCTTTGACCTGCATGTATCTGCAGGAAACAAGAAAGCCCACAGCCTCTCAGCATAACCATCGGCACTGGCACTGACCCTTGGCAGCTCAGCCA
The DNA here is from genome assembly GCA_013397815.1 of Aleadryas rufinucha. NCBI lineage: Eukaryota > Metazoa > Chordata > Aves > Passeriformes > Aleadryas > Aleadryas rufinucha. Next base: position 123,026 of record VZTH01002171.1, read on the forward strand.
TTGTGGCTTGTAGGTACAAGCAAATTTGTTTGTTAGTGGCTGCCACATCCCAGAGTGCCTTCACATCTCAGGTGCTTCTCTGTACACCCAGCTGCTTTTGAGCATCAGGGCTACAGTGACGTGGACATCTCACTTGGAAATGCTTTGTGGCCATCCTGGCTAGTAAAGAAAGAACAATTTATTAAGGTAAAGTCAAAACTCTGCAACAGGCAGAAACCTGACATGTTATTCACATGTCACCTAGGTGACAAGTGAGCAGCTGTCTGTGGACACCGGATCTGAGCAGCATGGGCCTCCCTTTCTGTGTTGGCCTGGGGCTTTGCGCCCTGTCACTGACAATCTGTCATGTTACACGTAGATCTGGAAGCTGACCCTGTGTAACACGGCATAAAGCAGTGCAGGGAATATATTGGGATGGGGTGGATGCTAATCAAAAACATATGTGAAGTATCTTTGCTCTAGTCAAAACTGTCCTGTCTGGAGACATGTCTGTCAGAAGAGAAGGCAGTTCATTAAATGCTGAAGTATCCCTGGGATCCTGAGTTGGTGGGTCCTGGAGCCTGAGAAATGTAGGACCTGAATTCCCCTGTTTTACAGCTGTGGATATGGTACAGAACAAAGAGCTAAGACTAGGGTAGATCTGGGATAGCAGGGAGAGGCTGGTCCTGGGAATCAGACACTGGGACAAATGACCCTGGCATGACTGCAGCTGCTGTCAGTACTTAGGATGATGGCCATGGAAAGACCTGCTGTTCCTTTTATCCAGCCAGAGTGGGGAGAACTGTGAGACTAAGGAGTGATCCTGTTACTGCCCTCACCACACCCACTGTGGACTTGCAGCACACCCTGGTTAAGATTTGAGCACCTGCAGACTTACCTTTTAGAAGACAGAGCTTTTTAAACCGGAGGATGTGCTTATGGTCTCAAAGATTTATGCCAGCCATGCTTTCCTTTTGTTCAGGTGATACAGCTCCAGGCCACCCCAGGAGAGTGTGTGAGCTATTCTGTTCGGCGTTTCTTCCTCTGTGTGACTCCTCTGGCAAAGAACGCTGTGGCTTCCTGGCTCTCAAGTTCAGGGGATTTTCAGCCAACGTGGTTCCATTTAAGAAACAGTAATTAGCAGCAAAAACTTCACACCACTGTCCTGTGAATAGGGAGCTTTCACAGCTGTTCTGTTTCAGTGTAACATCTAGAATACGTGGTGTGAAGAGGGATTGCTGAGGCAGAACAGCACCTAAACCTCCCTGTCCCACCAGGCACTGGAGCACTCGCAGGCAGGGCTGAGGCTCAGCATTGCTTTAAGGGAAGGATATAATTTCAGCAAGGGAGATGGGTCTCTTCAGAAGTGTGCCAGTGCAGAGTGCAGATCCCCACATTTTGGAAACTGCACAGCAAGCTTTCAGCTAAGATTCTAAAGGTGATTAGTTTCAACCTGGTGGTGTCCCTCTCACCCCTCAGGGCCGTCTGCCAGAAGCAGGTGCTGTTACTCGAGCTGTTTTAACGGCCAAAATGTGGATGGCATCTGCCCAAGTAATAATTAACCATGAGTTCAACCCGGCTCACAAACAACTGTGGAAGTTTACTTCTCAGAGAACTCAGGCTTCTCCAGTGCCAATCCTGGACTCAATGCAATGCTCTTACAATGTAGCAAGCCTCAGAAAAGTCAACCCATAGAAGCCAGTGCCATTTTATCTATAACTTCACAACCCTCAGCTAAAGTGGCAACTTCTTTAATTCAATTTTCATAGTGATTTTTGATGTACTTAGAACTTCTGAGATAAGCAGAGTTTAGATGCGGGGATGACAACTTTGACTTATTAATTGCATGGGGATAAAGAAAGCATTATTTTAGAAAATATTACATCTAAAAATTTGCTGGGCCATAGAACTGTGGGTTGTTTTTTTGGGAGGGGGTTGTTAGTGTTTGTTTCACATGTGATTTTTTGAAGAACATCACAGAACTATGAATATAGACATAGTGTTTATTGACTTAAACAGAATTCAGGGATTTAAGCTCTTCTCTTTAGCTCAAGAGTTCCATGTATGTGCAGTGGAGCTGCTACTGAGTTGATACACACACTTGTGGAGGACCTCTGGCTGTATGGGTAGCCCTGTAGGAGTTATTGCTCTTCCATGGAAGTGTTTGTCCTGCCAGTATGTTAGATGTCTGCACAGCCTGGGCAGTATTTAATAAAGTTTCTGGCTGAAAAAACAGCTGATTTCCAGGGAAGCCCAGGTGTGCATTAATCTTACCTGAACTGGGCAGTGCAATTTTCATGGAGCTTTAAATATTTAAATTGAGATATTATTTTATTTTAAAATTATTTAAAAATTAATCCCTTTATAAGGAAAGACAGAAGCCACTGTGAATTGGTGTCTAACTCTATTTATTCAGAAACAAAATGCTTCTCCTAGGTTCCAAGGTTTTTTGCATTTCCAACTGAGAGCTCTTTACAACTTGTCAGTTTTGTTTCTTTAGACCTAGAAGTCCTTTTTCACTCTTCAGTCCCTCCTGTATGGTTACCTTGGATTTTTAAACTCATGAGATTTTTATTCCCTTTCTTAAGACTATGTTAATATGTTTTCTTATGTGATTAATACAGAATAAAAAATTATAAAACATATGTTACTAATGTACTGCTCAATGTTATGGAATCGGATAAGACTTTTTCAAATGACTGACATTACATATGTCTTTCAAGGATGTGAATCATATGTAAACCATATGTTTCATCTATTTCAAAGATTGTTAAAGAATAAATATTGTAATGCAATTAACTTACAGTCATGGTTCTGAAATGTATATGTAAGTATTGATAACAATATTTTTCAACTGTTCTTTAGGTGGAACTGAGGGTAGCTTTCAATTTTGTTTTTAGGATAGCATTGTGGTTTAACCCCAGTTGGCAACTCAACAGCACAGAGCTACTCTCTGACTCTCCCCTCCGTCCCCCAGTGGGATGGGGAGAAGAATCAGAAAAAAAGGAAACCCATGGGTTGAGGTAAGAGCAGTTTAATAATTGAAATAGATTAAAATTTAATAATAATAATTGCAATGAACAGGGGGATAACAGGTTGATGAATAAACCCCCAAAAAGACAAGTGATGCACAACACAATTGCTCACCATCTGCTGACAGTACTTTCTTAATTTCTAATTTTACCTAGAGAACTGCTTAAAGCAACCACCTCTTCAGTTTGCAACCTCACACTTTCACTTTTCAGACAAAGTATCTTTTTTTTTCTTTTTTTGTCCTTCCTGGAAAAACAAAACTGTCAAAAAGATGTTTTTTACCAAGGAAAATGTGGCCTGCTATTATTTCTGTGTCAGGGAGAAGAAAATTGGGGCAGAATGAGACTGAATTATAGTGAAAATGCTGAAAGCCTCAATCCCTGACTTCTGCAAGGTTCCCTCAAAGAGCTCTCATGTTTTAAGGCGTTTATATTTCTTTGAGGAGAACTTTTTTAAAATAATGGGAATTATAAGGATGTTTTTGCAGATGGAAAGGTGTTGAGCTGAAGGTTTTATGCGTCTGCTCTTTAAGCATTTTCTATAGCTGCTCAAATATTTTTTTTGTTCATAAAAATTTAATATGGAACATTAATGAGGAGCTGGCTAGTGAGATGATACAGTAACTGTAACCAGGCTAAAAGTGGGTTGTCAGCTCTGGACCTTCCCAGTCCAATAGGTAATTGCAGAACTGTGTGAGTGAGATACAAAGGGAGGCTCTGAAAGGTTCAAAGAGATTTATTGAATACTTCAGACCACAAAAACACATAAAACAAAGTCCAAAAAAGTTTCAGTAACAGGACAAGTGGGACCTGTTGTCAGAAGCAGCTTGTCATATAGTTATGATTTACTGTCCTCTCCCAAGTGATCTGTACAATCTCTGTCAGCAGCCAGGCAAACAAATAGTATTCAAGGGGGCTTGAGATGAGGGTGTGGGAGAGAAGGCAGCAGTGATGACGGCCACTGCAAGCTCAGGCAGTGAAGCCTGTCTGAGCAGAAAGCACAGAACACTCTTTTCACCTCTCCTTTCACTGTGAAAGAACAAACCCAGGTCAACTAAAGGAAGTATCAAAATATAAAAAGAATTTAACTTTGAAGTCATTCCCAGCTTGCTAGGGAATTCAGGTAGTTATTAAAATTAATGGGATGGTGCATCTGAACCATGGTACACTGTAACTTTGAAAATCCCAGTCTAAAATTTTTCAAAGCCATCCCCTTCTCCATTTCCAAGTTTTGTTTGTTTCTCCTTCTAGCCAGATGTGAACTTGTGCTTTAATGTGATTTGTATGTGAAGCAAAAGTCAGGTCTGTTTAGATTGAGTACTTTGGGCTAATGCTTCCATCTCCACAACTTTTAAAACAGACTTGATAAACTGTTTTGCTGATGATCTCCCCCCATTCACACTGCAGGCTGCATAGAAGATTTCAATTAATGCAAAAAGCATGGAGGTTTGAAATGCATATATTTTTCTTGATGTAAAGGAAAACCATCCTGATAGTCTGTTACTGTATAAAACAAAACAAGCTGACTGGGGTTTCTTTTGGGTCTTGTTTGCTTGGGTTTTTTTGGTTTGGGGTTTTTTTTTGTGTGTGTGGGGGGTAGATTTTTCTTAAGTGGACTCCAGAAACTAGTAAGTGAACAAAGTGACAAATTCTGAAAAAGTCCATTCTGTGTCTACAGAGTTGGTGCTATATGCTTGGCCAGGAGACCCTAGAAATTTCACAATAACTCATCTCACTTAAGAACAGATATTAATTATGATAATAAAAGTAATCTAGCAAAGGATCCTCCTTTATTTGTGACTCAACCACAGGTATATTTCCTCTTGTAAATATCTTGCCCCAGGCACGTGTCTGTGTTTGGGTGGTTTTAGAGAGGCTTCTGCATTTGGACATCAAGGCATGGTTGTCATATTACCAGTAGGGCTGCTGTAGTCCATGTGTGCTATTCAGCATCTCTGCAAGCACTCCTTGCCTCCCAGGTTGATGCCAGTATATCTCCCCATACTGAATTCCTCCTTCCACATTCCCCATGTCCTTTCTCTGCCCTCCCCACTTGTTCTGTCCTTCTCTTTATGCCTGTTCTTTCCTTTATCTTTTTACAACTTACTCTTTTCTCAAGGATATTATTCCAAACCCATTTTGCTACATCGTAGACTTTGTCTTGGCCTTCTCAGAGATCTCTCATCACTCCCTTCTTCTCAGGAAGCCTTTCTTTTCAAAGCAGCTTCCTTCTGCTAGCAGAGAGGTGTGTTCCCATGTGCATCTATGACTAAGTCACATGGAGCCATGGCCACGGGCAGGACGGGCATGATTGGCTGTAGAATTGGCTGAAGGATGGTCAGCAGCAGCAAGGAGGAAGGCAAGATTTGAAAACAGCCTTATGACTTGCTTTGATCTTTATAAGGACAGCTACTGATGTTTTCAAGGGAGAAACCTTTCTTCTTCCAGGGAAACTTCAGGAGAGCAGTCCTGTTTCTCCTATCGGATGGTTCCTTTTCACTCTGTGGAAGAGGACAACTCCCCTCTCCCTCTGGATTTCCAAGCAGGCACTAATAACCTGCACAATGACCAGCTCCAGGCAGTGCATTCAGCACTTTAAAGGTGGATGCATCACTAACATCCCTGCTTTATGCTATGCAGCACATTTCCCTTTTACGCAGGAAACGAAGCTCAGCAGCCCCTCTCTCCTTGGGCTGGCCTGCTGGCACACAGAGCCTTTGTGGGGAGAAAGCTGGAGCTGATAATCCCTTTTAGAAGTAGGCTTGGTAAGTGCAGTCTTGGCATTCCTGTCACCAGCTTGAGGTGAGGGCAGGAGCTGAACAGCCTGAACAGCTGGCAGTGCCCATGACACTTGACTACCAGCCCAGCGTGCTTCAGATTCCGTGGCACAGGGCACTGAGGGTATTGAGAAGCTTGGCTGCGTCCCAAACTTGCCCCTGGCAGAACTGGCAGATCACATAGCTAGTGTTCCTTTCAAGGACTTGGCCAGGCATAACCCACCCCTCTCCGTCCCTCACCTCCCCTGTACTGGGCTTTGGGCTGTGTTTGTTCAGTGGGTTGGCTGCCTCCTGACCCGTGCATTCACAGGGCTTGAGGCAGGGTGGAGCGTGTATCTGCACAGTAATCTAATTCCATCTTTCCAGAGACATGTGACTCAGTATCAGAAGCTGCGTCTTTTTAAGTTGATTTTTGGCTGTAGCTTTTGTAGGAAATATCTATCACAAGGTATAAATCCAGTTAGACTTACAGCAATCTTAAAGCTAGCAAAACATACTTTAATTTTTGTAATAGAAATTAGAGCTAGAGAAGTTCCAGAGATAATGCAAGTGCTCATGGAATGTTTAGGCCAGGACTGTTGTCAGTGCCACAGTGCACTTTTCTCCTCTCTAATATGCAACTCCAGCACAGGACTGGCATTGCCCTCCCAGACTGTACTGTTGGGAAGAAAAGGTTCTCTCTCATACCAAGTTACCCAGACTCTTCTGGGACTGAACACATTCTGTACAGGGGCTTTGAGTGTCTCCTCTGCACCCACACTGTGCAGCAGCACCATCTTCCTTGTGCAGGCCATGAGTGAGCTCCAGAACTGGCCCTGTCTGAAATGGAAGTAGCTGTTCTAGCATTTGGAGCCTCTAAACACTGGGGCTGAGGTTGTGGCCAACAGTCATCTGTGTTTCTGGTAGAAAGCAGAGAGCCAGGGCTAGCTGATAAATTTCTGGTTCATCAGTGACTTCTTAGAAAACTCCAGAAGGCTCAACCTAGGGCATTTCATTGAAAGCAATCCTGATTTGGTTTGTGTGCCCTGCGCTGGGGGAGTGTCACTAGGCATCACTATTTCTCTTGAGCATCACTGATTCTCCTGTCTCCAGGAGAGCAGGGCCCTGGGGGCACCTAAGAGCTGGGTGCAAATAATCCATCTGGATAGCACTTTTTACACAATGGGACCCAAAATTTTATCTGAATTCTCCCTGCATTTTTATGAGTTTTGGAGGATGCTAAATAATTAGCAGCAGCAGCTTGCTAGTAACTATCAGAGAAGGTGTAAAAGGTTTTGTTTTAGGTGAAAAGAGGTTGTAATTAGCTACTTACATTTACATTTCAACTACAGAAGTGAAGTAGCTCCAGCCCAGCAGTGATGCCTGTGAACCCTTTGATTCAGGGTCACAGGAGGTATCAGCAGGCCTGTTACAATCTGTCACCAAAGCTGTCTAAAGGGCTGGGCTTGGGCAGCCAATATACAGTGCTATTGTGTGTACCACAGCCCTCCTATAAAAGCAGATGGTTGGCAGATTTTTATCTTTCTCTGGAGTGAGAGACATCTTTTTCTTTTGAGGAGCAAAATGTTCCTGACTTGGCTCTGTTACTTACTGGACGTTTCCAGTATGCTTTCCTTTGGAATGCTACGTGCAGAGACGAGACAGCTGCGCTGCTTTGGAGTGCACAGGTTTCATGTAATATGTTGTATGAGAGTCCTAATTGCAGATGTTAGAGATAAGGGGTGGTGGAAAAGCCTGTTCCCCTGACTCCTTCATGCTGAGGTAGTCACCAATATCTTACCACAAGCCTGGTAAGAACTGCCATTTATAACTAACCAGGCTGCTGAATATTAACATTTTGTCTCAGCAAAGTTATCCTTCCCTTTCCCCCTCATCCACATCCCTGAACATGGTCTTGTTTTGGTTCTTGTGGTCCCTTGAGCATCTGGATTTGGCTCATAATTCAGGAGGCTATTTTTCTGTCACGCTCTCAGAATTGTTTAGCACAATTTTATCCATTTGTGGCTGTAAGCCCAATTGGAAACACGTGGGCTGGTTAAAGACAGGTGGAGGGATTTCTTTTGTTAATTAGGCTGCAAATTCCATTGTGTTCCCTGTAACCAGTGGCCAGGCTCTGATCTCAGTAACACCAGACAAACCCCATTAGTGAAGGAATAACCCAGGATTTGAGCTGCTTATAAACCTCGTAAGTTTGTCTGGGGTTGTGGTGTTTTGGGTTGGTTTGTTGTGTTTTGGGTTTTTTAGGGGTTGTTTTGTTTGTTTGTTTTTGCCTTTGCTTGAGACATTTTTAGAAAAATCAGTGCCACATGCAACTAAAAGCCTTTTCTAGCCTGGAGGGGACAGAGAAGCTTTCTAGGGCTGGCAGGGCTGCAGAGCCAAGGCCAAGGTGCTAGGATCAGACAGGAAAAGCAAGGGCTCCTTTCCCACCAGCATGTTGCCCTCCCTCCCCCACCGGCCCATTTCCCTTCTGCTCTGCACCCAATCACTAATTTAATCTCCAAATCAAGGGGCTGCCATTTTGCACCAGGTTGGGAGCTGCTGTTCAACCCCCTGTGGGCTTCACCAGTAATTACAGTAACACCTTGTGTAGTGTTTAAGCAACAAATGCCTGTAGCTTCACCCCCCTCAGCTATAACTCAGCTTCACTATCACCTTAGAGCTCTGTCAAAAGGTATGGAGGGGTCAGTCTTGTTGCAAAAGGGAGTTACTCTTCTTCAGAGTGCGTATGTGTGTTTTGAGAAGACAGCGCGGAAATAAATAGGCTTTATAAAAAGTTAAATAGAAAGGTTTAGGTTTATTTCCTCCTTGGGAGGCTGGGTGAAAGCAACTGTGCAGATACCTTAGCTGTCTCTTTCCTGTGAATAGAAGACCTCAGGCTTAACTCCTCAGCCACACTTGCATCCCCATATTCCTCCATCACAAAGTTTCACTGTGAGTTATACACCTTGAATATATTTACTGATTTGCCTGTTGAGCACTTGTTGCCCATTAAAATTGACACATCTTACATGAAGAATGTAAATACCTCTGAGGTTTTCCTCCTTTATCTTTTGAGTTTTCACTACAACACTATGTGCAGGAGTTGTTGGTTTTCTAGAAAAGCTGCTGTAGCTCTAAGCCTCCAGGTTTTGGGAAGTTTCATGGTTGCCACCTCTCTCTTTTGGGTTGGGGAGCTGTATGTGCCTCTGTGCTGTGGTACCTCTGCCATGTTCCTGACCCATTAGATGGGACTGCTGTTAGCTGCCATCTCTGGCCATGGAGACAGTGGAATTTGGAGTGCCAGTGCACAGAGGATGAGGAAAGAGTGAGACCAAAGTTCCTTGCTTGGTTTTGGTTGTTGGGTTGTTTGTATTCCTTGTCGCCACCCCCCCCCCCACCCCCCCTTTTAAAATTAAGACCATTTGGAAATTTTCTTGGGGGCTCTGGGGGTCCTTGCACTGCACCCAGTGCTGAGTGCCATCTGGGAAGGGTGATGTAAGTTGTCAGGGCAGACTCCAGTGCAAGAAGAATAATCCAAGGGGCAGAGAGATGTAGTCACCATTAACACTGGGATGGAGAGGGCAATATGACTCTGCCATTTGAATATCAGACTCCAAATGCTGAGGCTCTTTGTGGATTGGACTAGATAAAAAGATAGCTAAAACAGCAAAGTTTTGTGATGATTCACTGCCAAGTGCCAGCCAAGGCACTGAGCTGAGCCTGCTTGACAGGAGAGCAACAGTACAGTAGTGAAGGATCACACAGGTGCCAGAAATCACAGTAGGTGGGATTTTATTTGCTGGTGTTTTTACTTAAGAGGCCTAAAGCAGCTATACATTTCATTGCACTGACCCTTAGGGAATTCTTGGGGGCTGAGTCCTGCTCCCAACCTCGTGCTCAGGAGAGGAAAGAGGATGCTGAAGTCAAAACCTTGCATCCTGTTTCTCCCTGCTGTGTTACCCAGTTCCTTCCTGGGCTGTTCTCAAGCTCTGGACCTCTGGCATTAATGTTAAACAAGTAATGACTTATCACAAATATGTACCCTCTCCAGTGTGAAAGCTATCATCTTTTCCTTCCTCTACTTTCTATCTAAACTGTGAGGACTGTAGAGTTAACAATCCACATTTCCAATATGCTTACCCAATACAAGGAAGTGGTTGAAAGTTTGCCTCAAAAATACTTTTCTGTGTTGAATTTGTGACTTAAACAGAAAGAAAGTTTCCAGCTGGAGAAAAACTGTCTGCTTTCTTTAGAAATTTCTAACTATATTTGCCAAAATTTAGAATGCTTGAAAATTGAAGCCTCTTAGCTGTAACATCCTTGCTAAAAGACAATATTCCACTTTGAAATGCTCTCATAGCTTCTTGTGGGAGATGCTGGCTTCATGTGCCTGTGCAGCTCTGGTGTAGGTGCTGTGCTCAGCACACATGGAATCATAAGTCTGTAGAAATAACAGGAGAAGAAATTTTCATCTAATGGGTCACCTAGGCATTCCCACTGCCCTAAGGTAAGATTAATTGCACCTTTCTTCACATGTATTTATCAATCTGTTTCTAACAATCTGCAACAATGAAAGGTTCAAACATCCTTAGGCTATATATGCCAGTATTTGTTTAATTATGGCTATTGGAGATATTTTTTCCCCTCATATTATTTTTAAGACTTGTGGCCTTCAGGTTTTTCTTCCAAATATTAAATACTAGTTTTTAAATATTTTTCCTAATGTAAGGGGTGGGAGTTGAGTTGTTTCTTTCTTTGGTTTTTATTCTTCTGATTATTACCGCTGTTTTTAGAGAAGTCTCCCAAAATTATCTGCATCCTCAGTTCAGTGCCTGAAACGGCAGCCCCTATTCCAGTTAAGACCTTGCCACTACTGAACAGACTGAAGACTTTCTCACAAAGTCTGTCATAGGGGACTTCTTTTTGTTTCAAGTTGGCTTTTCTCACAGCAGGGTGGGAGTGTTGGCTGACTTTCAGATTTTTATCCACTGCAGTCCCCAGAACGTTTGCTGCAGATTTGTGCTCTTGGTCATTCACCACGTCTAGATTTTTTGTTTAGTTGGTCATTTCTGCCTAATTATAGTATTTGACCTCTGTCAATACAGACTTGCAACCAGACAAGCCACAGATTTTCTTTCTAATAATCATTTAAATTGGTCGAGGTTTGGTGGTTTGGGGTTTTTTAACTTAATTACAACATCCAACCTTTATTCCCTCTGTTCCATCTCATTACTTTGGTATCATACTTGAGCTTTAAAAGGTAATCCCTATTCTACTGCCAAAATCATTAACAGAAACAAAGAGTAGTGCCAGAGCCAGGACAGACCCTTGAGTAATCCAGTTCCATATATCTTCCTAGGGTGAGTCTAAGCAATTTAAAACTGATCTCTAATTTTTTTTTATCATTTTGGCATCAAGTCTTGAGAAGCTTCATTTGGACTGTGTTTTCCTCACTGTTTCTGAAAATGTCACCTGGGACAATGTCATAAGCCTTACTGAACTCAAGATATGTCACCTATCGCTTCTTGCATTGGCCTCGAGGCCTGAGAAGAGAACAAGAGGAGAGAAGATCATGCATCATAGCAGATCTAGCCCGACCTGGGATCATGCCCAGGGGAAAACAGGAGTGTGAAACACATGAAATACAGCTCCCAGAAGGTTCTGCAGGGCCTCCATGACAGAGCTGTTATGATTTCCAGCCAAATACTTTCAGGTTTTGAAATTTTAGCATTTTAAAAAAGTGCATCAGTAACATTTTTCTAAATGGCTATAGTGCATTCCTGGACCCCGTGTTGTTATTAAACAACATACCCTGTACTAGACTGAGAAGTTAATTAGCACTCTGATACACAGGGTCCTTGGTGTCTGGTAAAGTGAAGTACAGATTGACACACAAACCTGTACCGAGAGCCTAGCTGTGCTGCCACAGGCGGCAACAGAGGTGTGGCCAACATTTTCCTCACCATGGACCTGCTGATGTGCATACACTTACTGATCATTTCTGGCTGTATCTGGGGCCCAGTGATTCCATTCCTGTGGTAGACTATCAGATTGAAATTTATCCTTAAGGCCCACACCTCTTCACTTGATGAATCCAGGTGACTCTTGAAGTAAGTTTCCCTGTCACTGAAAAGGAATGCTTGTGCTGTAGGGAACCAATTCTGCTGAGCAAGCAGTTAGAGGGGTCTTCAGAGGTACAGCACACGTTCTGGTCATCAGAGGTGTCCCTGTTATTCTTGCTCAGTATCTAGATGTGCAGTACCTTTGGGACACTCTCAGTCACTTGATCCTGAGTTTTAATTTGGAATACCCTGGAAGATTCAGCTTTTCACATTCAGGAGAAGGAAAAAAGACTACTTCCTGCCCTATCAGCTTGAATGCTTTATTTCTAATTACAGAAAACAGCTGAGGAACAATGACTTTGAAAGCTCCCTATCAGTGTTATAACACAATATTATTCCCATTTTCAATCTACTTGCGTTAGATAAAGTTGACGCAGATATGAAGGCCAGGAAAAGTAGTCATTTTAGCTCCCCATCAATTAATTTCTCTTCTCCCTTAGGCAGGAGAAACATCAGATTGAAGTAGGAGATGATTCATATGAGAGCTTTTGTCTGTTATGTCCTGTATTTAACTAGTGGCCTCCCAAGGTGGCTTCTTGTAAGCATGAAGGTGTGTAAAGAAATAGCTCAAAGACAAGGGCTCCTGACTATTGCCTTTCTGTTTTGACTGCATGGGACCAAAGGGACTGTTTGCAGAGGGGTGCTGATCCCTGAATCTCCTAAGGATGGGCAGTTGCTCCCTGCAGACTTATTTGTCTCCTGGCATTTCTTATTTTTCAAATAAACCTACCAGGGAAGTGACACACATTGAGAGCATGAATGGAGGGGGATGCTCACATGTGAGTTTATTTTGCTTAGCGGGTAAGATCAGAAGAGGCCTAAACAAGGCTCTTTTTTTTCAGCAGCACGGATCATCTGCTTTGAAGTAAGATCCAAAGAAAACATACTTCCGCCTTCATGCCAATTAAAAAGCAATAAAGACTATCTTCAAATTTTAAATATTGAAGGTAGGATATCTGCCAAGAAACCCTTTTCCTTTATAGAGGGGCAGATGTCAAATATTGTGAAGCCACTGCATGCTCCTCTGGTGTCATGCAGCATCACTCAGTTGAAGTCAGTCAGTCTGAGTTGTGCTGCCTAAATGCCTGGCTCCTTGTCGGCAGTGCCATTCAAATGTACAGCTCTGCAGAGCTCATGTGCAAACACAGTATTTAGAGATAATGGCCCAAATTAATTCGAGCAGTTTTACTCAGCAAATTATATGACCTCCTGCTTTTTGGTGCTCTTCTTAACCTTGAAGTGAAGTGAAGAAGTTGGTGGATGTAAGAGAAGGGGCTGGGGGAAGGTAGGAAAGGAATGATAGGAGCAATCTATCCCATTGTCATGGAAGACAGAAAAAAAGTAAAAAATGTTTGCCTTCTAGTTTTGTGACTTCATAGTTAACCACAGATGGATATATAGGACTGTCTTTGAAGTAGGAATGGGTCCCAATGCAAGTGAAGCACTCTCCCACTGTTTCTTTGCATCTCTTGCCTCTCTTTCTGGAGGAAGAAGAGAGCAGTACAGCTGCCCAGAGTGGGATAAGTCAGGAGGACAGAGCAGCACAAAGGAGCAGCCAGAACTCTTTATGTTGTTGTTGTAGAGGTGTGTAAATGCATCTCCTATTTATCCTCAGCTTTATCAGTAGCAAACTCACTGGATTCAATGGGAGAACACTGACTTAAGGCCAGTCTGGGAGGAAAGGCCAAACAAAAGGCCACTACTGCTGTTCTAAATTGATTCCTAACAGGAAACAAGATCCAGTCTGATCATGTTTTCTGAGCCCCTACGGGGTTTTCTTTCAGAGAGTTTGGATCATAATTTGCTGCTGCTTCAGGTGTTCTGAACTCAGCAAAGAATAAAATGGCTGCAGTAAATCTGCTTGATCTTGTATTATGTGTTGGACATGGCTATTGGCAAATCAATGTATATGTTAAGCTCACCAATTTCTAGAATCCAAATCAAGCCCTGTTCTTCTAGTTAGAGCTGTCCTGACTACAACTCCCTTCAAGGAGGAGAAGAGGCAGTTGGTTCCTTCCCTATCCAGGCTTCTCTTCTCCATGTTAGAAAAACCCAGTTCCTTTAGCCTCTCCTCATGCTTCATGTTCTTTAAACTCCCAACTGTTTTATCAGCTTTTCTTGAGACTCTACAGTTGTCAGGATGTCTCATAAAGTGTGGCACACAAGTGAACTTCAACGTGTTTCAGCTATTGATCCAGACCAAATGACATCTGAATTTTGCAAAGTTTGCCCATCACTTGCTGCATGAGGAAGTCTGTCACACTATTTTCTTCCTTGTCTTATTTTATCTTAGGTTCTCATGAAAATGTTGAGGAAACCTAAAAAAGATAGATCTATGTGATTTTATTTTTTTAAGCTACCACTGGCCTCTGCACTGATAGTGTCACTATCTTGCATATCTCTACTCCCTATGGAAGGGGGTGAACCCTGGTGTTGCCCTGAGATAAGCAAGAAGATTATCAGACCCATAAACTGCATGGGAGACCAGGAAGCTGTTTGGCCCAGGCATTCCTCTTACCCCCAGGCTACTTCTTTCTGGAGGAAGCCATTGATCTTTGGAAGGCAGACACGGTTGGGCATTCAGTCAATCTGTCAGTGACAGACTAACATAAAACAGTGGCAAACAGCCTCCAGTGGTTTTGGGGAAGGGCTCCTTGGCTGGAGAAGCACAGATTCAGCATTCATTCAAACTAACTTTTAAGGCATTTTTTATTACAGGAAACAACAATGATAATAATCTGGGGAATCTCTGTCAAGAAAGAGCCTTTGGATAATCTCAAGAAAAAGATATCTAGGCAGGAAGCCTGACTTGGTTTTGTTCATTTAACAAGATCTTGCAGGTCTCCAGAAATATCTTTTCATTTTATTCTAAATGGAATTTATGGTGGAATACACGGTAGTAGCTCAATGTTATTTAATTCAGTTTTGCATAAATTTGAATGAACACTCCCAGGAGAGCCTGAAATTTCAGAGAAACCTGGAGATGATAGACAGCAAAGTCTTCCTGGGATCTTTCTCTTTCCACCCTTGGAAGCTGACTCCAGATTGCTTTTTCTGCTGTATATTTTAAATTTTTTTTTTTTTTTTAGTTTTTTTTTTTGTTTTGTTTTTTTGTGTTTTTTTTTGGAGAGATGTCTGTATTTCAGAATCTAACATCCAGTATCTTGGGAATGGAAATGAGGAGCTGAGAGAGCTGCTGGGATGGTGTCCCTGTAGCCATGTGATGTGCTACATAGTATGTAGATCTCAGGATTATTTAGGTGGAACCATATTTTTGATGGAAAGGAATGTCTGCTGTGTGGCCTATGGTTAACACAGTTGTGTCAGGAGATGTTGATGTTT
>VZTH01002171.1:138647-222604 GCA_013397815.1 Aleadryas rufinucha
GTAGACAGCAAAGTCGTTCTGGTATTTTTTTTTTTCCACCCTTGGAAACTGACTCCACATTGCTTTTTCTGCTGTATATTTTAAATTTTTTTTTTTTTTTTAGTTTTTTTATCTGGTTTAGTTTTATGTGTTTGAAGCAGGGAGATTATTCCTCTGAGTAATATCAGCAAATTCCTCCTGACAGCCATGATGTCTTGTTAATTTCCTTTCTTTACCCCTTCTTATTCATTTTTCTGGCACCTCAGTGAATTTGCCTGTCCTCCGTGGTACTTGCACACAGGCATTCAATTTCTGCAAATGACTGCAGTGTCTCCACACCTTCCTTACATCACTTTGTCAAGCTAAGCAGCTCCAGCTTCAATCAATCTTGCAGCACCACAACCACCCCTAAAGGATTACAAGATGAGTGGCTTTACTAGTTAACATCTTCTACTTCCTACACTTCTGGATTGCTTTTACTGAAGTTTAGGTCCATCCTTCGGTGGAGAACATTGGTCAAGTGTACTGAGCTGTGTGTGGCCATGCATTGTCCCCTGCTCCCACAGCTTTGGACAGACTGCACACTCTGCAGAGACAGCTGTGCCTTTAGGGAGCTGTGTTGGGGCTGGGCTGACAGGGTGAGGTTATGTGGTGTGTCTCCAGATGATACAGCATGACTCCCATCCTTGGGGAGAGTTGCAGGACAGTGACTTTCAACCACTTTTGTGCCTTCCCAGCCTCAGACTGCTCCAGGAGCTGGATAAAACTGTGCTGGAGCCCAGGCCAAAGTTAAGACAGCCTGGCTGAACACGTCTTCTAGACTAACATGTAGCTCAGAATCATCTCAGTGTTGTAAACAGAATTTTCACACCAGAATTTATCCATCATCCCCAGCCTGAAACCCTCTGTGGCAGATCCTGGGAGGCAGCAGGTGTCCTGGGACCACAGGCCTCCACCACTGGGATTGTTGTTGGCCCAGTCATACTGCTGTGACCATCCTCTGTAGGATGTACAGATTAGCACTGGAAGAAAGATCTCACCCAGAGTTACTCCTTGTTTGGGCAGATACTGGAAAATATCAGTATATAACCCACTACACTGTAACCTGGCTAAAACTGGCATTATTTAACATGTTCTTCCCTCCCCCCAACAAGAGGTTTGCTACGTTATTCCACTGAACTCCCCTTAGATCTTTGATTAAAAGGCCACAAACATTGTGAAGCCATGGTTGGCCAAGAACACCTAAGGAGATGTTGGTGCTCAGCATGCATTTCTAATGCCACCAAACTCATCTGAGAGGTCTCTGTTGCAGAAGCAAGGAGTTTTGGGGCTTAGCCTTGTTGTGTAAGCAAGAACACAGTAGAGATGTGTGTCTGGTTGGAATTTCTGGGCTAGAAAGTGGCTGTGTTCTTGTGACCAGCTGAGGGGTCATATGCAGCCCATATGGCAGAGGATGAGGGAAGCTGTAGGAATCTGAGCATGTTCTATGCAGTGCACCAGCTTTTCCCTCAGCAGGCAAGGGCAGGGGATCAGTAGGTTGAAAGCTGAGGTGTTCCCTCAGCTGCTAATTTGTGAACAGGATGAAGACATTGGCTGGTGAATTGATGGGTAGAAGTGCCCTCATATTTTTAGTGGGTTTGAGAAATGGACTAATCAGGAAAGAAATTCCTAATAACAAGCAAAATCCTGCATTTATGGACAATTTCAGCCAGTGATACTGGTAAATAGTAATTTTATGTCTTGGCATTTTTTTCAGCTTTTGACTGAGACAGCCACAGTCTGGTCTGTGTATGCAGACACACATTTACGTACTGATTAATATTCTCTGCTGATGGACTGAGTACCTGATGGCTCTTCCCCATCAGTTCGGAGGCCAGTAAGCTGCCTGTGCCTGTGATCTAACATCAGAAATAAAATGGTATCACATTCTCACTGCACATTTGCAGGAAAGAAACTGGTTACATTACACAGACCTGTGGGATCCGACTCCTTGGAATATGAGATTTGTGTGGGTGAACTTGGCCAGTGTGGCAGCCAAGAAGACAATTTACTAGCCCACCCCTGAAGAACGTGATGGGACTCCAGAGGATGGAATCAGAGGCCCATACAAATACTTAGAGAAGTTATTAACTTTTTGGGGGTATTTTGGTGCTAGAATTTTAAGCCTCATATCAATTATCCTTCAGCAAAGAGCGTTTTACTATGGAAAAACAATTACATGCATAGTGGGAGCTCTCCTGACTCTAAACTGAAGCAGCAAGGGTGTTAAAATTTTAATGAAGACCTTTGTTTCATGCAGGGTTTCTCAGGTGTTGAGTTAAACCTCTACTAATAAAAAGTGAACAAAACCAAACACAAAATAAAACTGCATGCCAAAACCTAAGTCCACTGCAATTTCAGAGAGAGACTGACAGGGCCAAGAGAGAATCTAAGTCAAGTGACTTTGGCTCTATTTGTTTTCAGTGGAGTTTAGGAAGTGTTGACTGCCCACGTTATCTCAGCACCGCTCAGGATCTAGGACTGCAGCACTTGCAGAAGTGTGTATTGGCTCCTACAGTGTCTAGTGGAGTCTTTAAACCCCTGGGCTGGTGTGCTCTGCTTGCCTGATCTTGAAATTCTTGTCCAAAATTCATATTTCTGGTGTTCCATCCCAGTCATCTTAAAGGAAAGAGGAGTTTTCCCTTTGGCTCCAGTGAGGTGTGCGTGACATTCCTTACAGAGAAACAAATTGGAGAAATAACTCTAAGTCGAAAAACATTTCAGGTCTAATGTATCCATAATAAGGAACAAAAAGAAAAGATAATACCTATTAAATGGCTGGTTTGTTTGTTTGTTTTTCCTCAGTTATTTGTAAGCAATAGGCTTTACTAATGTACTTTAAAGATGTTAGCTGATTCTGAGAAGAGTCTGAAGAAAAGATCCAGGACTCTGAAAGCTGTCAGTATATGACACTTTTGTCATATACTCTGGGTCATTGGGTCATTGAAGTGCCAAGGAAAGCGCAGTGGTTTTAAAAGGGTAATGCAGAAATAACTTGTGGAAATAAGTGCTGAATTCACTTCACTGGGATCAGACAGAGACTTTTCCATTTCCGTTTCCTCCCTAATCCTAAATGATGATTCATGTAAAAGTGAGGCTAGGGTTGATGGTGGTATTTGTCAAACAAAGCTCTGCAGTCTCTCCAGCCACTGTGTGCTTAACATTTTTAAGTTTTGCCATATCCAAAGAGGATTGGGCTATTAAATTAATTATGCACCTCTGGGAAGTGATCTATACCTTGAGGCTTTTGAGGCAGGGAAAATTCCACAGTTGCACCTGGTCAAATGGGTACATGTGAAGGAAATGACCCCTTGACCCTTTTAGGTGCTCTGAACATAAAACTTGTTTAACCCTCTCTTACCTGCAGAGCTATGAACAGTATTACTGCTCACAAATCTATGCAGCCACACCCCCTCAAAAAAGAGCAATATTTGACTGACCTTAAGCAGCAGAGATTCTTCTGTATGGCATGAGAAAGAGCTTCAGAAATTAAAATTGGCTTAATCTTGGCTGTACTATACAGTTAGGAACTGGCTACTCAGTTTGTGGGTGCAGGCTTTAGCAGGACTGTTTGGGAAGTCCCTGGGGTGACTGATGCAAACAGTGAAGAATCAGTAGTGCTACAGCTATGCTCTTTGTCATGAGGAGAGGGCTGTCTTACTACTTTTTCCCTATATGATGATGCCTTGTTGTCAGGGTTTTTTTGTCTTTATGTGACTGAAGGCAGCAAACCAAACGATTGTTCCACTCTGAATAATTTCATCTATAGTTTATGGCAGCACTATAACTATCATAAAGCCTCTGCATGAAAAAGCATTATCATGCTTTGTTTATTGGGAAGATTTACATTGGTAAAGGAAGGTCCCAGAGGGAGTTCAGATTTGTGTGTGTCACACCTTCATTCCAGCTCCTGATCTTGTATGACATGGGAGAGGGTCGCTCTGGACTCTTCCATTATTACTTCCACTTTGATTCCTTTGTATTACCTCTGAATTTGACCTGAATTATCTGTAAATTTAAGGGTAAGAGTGGTATCATTCATAGCTTAGCGCAATATATCACTTGAGAGTGAGAGAAGTAAAGAGTAAAAATAAAAAATAAGTGAAGCATGCAAAAGATACCTGTCAGAGACAGGTTTTCTATCTGCAATGACGCTTTGCTTTGCCCTAGATATGTAATGAGTGGTTTCCATATCTGCCTGGGCCTGTAGATAAGTGATAAGAAAATCATGAGAAGTTGATCTTATACTATCTTGTACATCAGTGTTTCAATGTGATGTATGGGAGGAATAGGAACTGTAATTACTATTACTAGAAAGAAAAAAATTGTAAAGAAAAGCCCATGTTCTCCCACCCAGCCCAAACATATGCCTCAGAATAAATATGAATGATGAGGTACGAAAGGGCGGCAGTCAGGAGAGAAGCTGTGGAGCTGTGTCAGCCCATCACAACCCATTCGTAAGGCTGGGCACTCGCACATCGGGGTTACAGGTCTGCAGTTTCCCGTGGGATGGGCCGTGTTCTCAGCTGCAGGGGAAGAGCCTGCCACTCTGGCAGCATCAGTCCTGCCTGCTGGATGAAGGCCCTGTCACTATGCCATTATTTCTATTTCAGGGCACATTCTGTCTGCTGAGATGACTTGTCCGGGCACAGGGGATCTTGAGCCAAAGGCAAAACATCCTTTCCAGGGGAATCTTCCATAGAACAGATTTTTTAAAAATCAGCATCCGTTCCCACTGCAAGGCTTTCCCCCTACAACCTGCAGTGACATCAGCTGCAGCACCTGAGAAGAGCATTGGAGTATAGGAAAAGCATCAAAACTGAGGGGGAGCAAAGTGGCCTTTTTTGTATATGGCAAGGCTTGCAGAGCAGATGGCACCTGCTGAGAGCTTCAGGCTTTAGCAGATAATTACCAAATCTCCCTGGTGCTCTCTTCTAGCTGGCTATGAGACTACTGAATGAATTTGGAGTGGACGCTGTGTAATGGACATGATGAGAAAAGCTGCAGCTGAGCACCAGGACAGTGTGACTGGGCTGATCCTTCCCAAGTACAGACTTCTCAATGCTCTAAAGATGTGCAGCCCCTTTTTCCCTGGGCAGCCTGTTCCAGTGCTTGACAACCCCTTTGGTGAAGAAATTGTCTCTAATATCCAACCCAAACCTCCCTGGTGTAACTGGAGGCCATATCTGCCTGGGGCTGATACATCTTGATCAAAATCAAAGAGCATGTGTCCTAAAGAGTTATAAAATTATAGCTTATTTCATGCATAGCTTTCAAATGCATCAAGACAGTTCAGAGAGAAAGTGAGGGAAGATGTGAAGATTATGAATGTGGTAGAGATTGCTCTGCATCTCAGGTGAGAACCAGCACCTTTACCTGTCCCAGGGCTGAACAGTGTCAAATCATTTTAAAAATTCTTCTGTGCCTTAGCACAACGTTGTGTAAGAGAGACAATGAATACAACTAATTAGCCAGAGAAATCAAGAGCTAAAGGAGTTAGCACCTTTATGGAGTGGCAGCATCTTGGGTGCCTTCATGGGTCTCCAGTTAGACAAACATCTCTCCTTCACTGCTAAGGACAGCTGGGGTCACTGCCAGTCCTGCTTCAGCTGATGTGCACTGTCAGAGAAATTATGTGAACTAAATGGCTTGTGATGCACTAACAGTGAACACAGGCTCTGCACAGCCCTCATTTGTACAGCATTTTTTGAGTCCAGGATTGAAGACTTGGAGGGGTTTAGAAGATTTGGAAGGGTTTGTGAGGTGCTTTCCCAGAATTAATTCCTCACTCAGTGGGAGGGAGGAAGATTGAACTCTGTCTTGTGTTTGCTATTATTAAACATCTCTTCCCTTTGATATGCAGCTTCAGTTCAGAGGTGAGGGGTATCTTTCTTGTGATAACAAAAAGGAGCCCAAAAAGAGAGAAAAAGAGAAATCTGAAGACTGGCATTTTCTGCTTAAGTAAGCCCTAAGTGTCTCAGCTTTCATAATGCCCTCTCTTAGTGCAAGGGCAAAAAAAAATAGCAGAATATTACATCCCTGAAACCCATACCAGGTTCTGCTGTCATAAAAGCAAAATTTGAAAGCAAACACTCACATTTCCACCAGGAGACACTAGCTGTAACAGAGACAGGCAGCCAGGCTTCTTCACAGCCCCAGTTCCAGTATCATCTTCTTTTGCTGACCAGGGATGTTTCCCAGCTTGGAACACAGACACGCCAGCTGGCTCGACTACCACTGTGAGTGAATACATTTGGAAATGACTGTGCTATCTCAACGCCTTACGAATACATCAAAGTGTGCTACAGGCACAGCTGGGGTTTGTCTCCCTGCCTGCTGCCAGGGGAAGTTCCAGCTTCTTCTCCTCACTCTCTTCACCCGTGTATTCTCAGTCCTTCCTTCAACCTTCAAAAACAAGCTAAATGGTATATTATTAATGATCTTTAGTTTAATAGCCACGCTATTACAGAAAATCTGAAATGAGATAATTCCACACACCAATAATCTGTCCACTGATTCTTCTCTTTTAGTGTCAGATGAGCATGCAAACTATTACTATTCTGGTGAAATTCAGTTCTCAGGCAAATAAGAGGCCCTGACTAGAGCTGAGGGATAGTGCTGGCAAGTGAAATGAGAAAGGACGAGGCATTTCGATCCCAAACTTCATACTTAGCAAGTGATATCACCTTGGGCTGCTGGCTGTGTTAGGATTGGTTCAGCAGCCAGGCCTGGGGAGGAAGAGGATAGCTTAGCATCAGGGGATTCTGTTCTGGACCAGGCATGGAAATTTTCAGGTCTCCTGTAAAATCTGTTAGAACTAGATTGCAGAAGATTTCCTGTAATCTTTATGACACAGTTTGTGCTCCAGGCTCTGGAGAATCTTTTTGTCCAAAATGCTTCCCTTGGTGAATTTCCAGTGATGCAGCTGGGAGGCAAACCCAGTCCATCTCATTGGTAACAAAGATTATTGCAGTCTCCGTTAATTCATGTTTCCTGTGTTAATGATTTCTTTCTGACAAAGTGCTCTGAGAATTTTTCTTGCAGCATAAAGAGATAAAAAACCACTCCCCACTGCCTTGGATCTGTTGCCAGTTTCTGCTGAGACAGAATGAAGACAAAAGCAGAAGGTTTTTGTCATTCTGAATTTCTTGTACAGTGGGTTTTTTAGTGTTGTTTTGCTTTTCTCTGTATGGTTGTAGGATACCTTTTACCCATTTGGAATTCAAGTCTCCCTGTTTCCTATGCTGGTGATCCTGCTGCCTCCAGCTGGGATTCTGCAACACAAAGTATTTACAGAATTAAATACTGGAACCAGGAGTCTTTAATTGCCTGCAGATGCATCTTCACCCTCTCATCAGCATTAGACAAATGCCTGAACTACGTAAGCTTGTGCAAACTCTGAATTGATTTTAAGTGCCTACACAGACCTCCCTGACACTAATTTTTGTCTGGTTCTAAAGTAGTGAGAATGGTTCTCTGCCCTCAGACATCCCCTGTCTGACCAGTCATGGAGAGCAGGGCAGGCAAGCCCTGGAACAGAGGCATGTGTCTTAGGAACTGGAGGGGGAAGATCTCCAACCCCCCAGTGTACAGAGCTATTTTGACACTCATGAGGAGCCTTTGCCATCCATGACCATGGGCCATTCTGGCCCAAATCAGTTTGATTATAATCACAGCCATTAAGGCAAGCGTTCATAAATTTCCTCTTCTTGTAACCAAGGCTGGCAGTGATGTGTAAGCCCCAGAGCTTCCAGGTCAGGGCTGCCTTCAGAGCACTCTGAGAGTAGATAAAGAGATGTCAGCACTGGATATGCTGTAGTAACATTGCTGTGGGTTGCTCAGAAACGTTGTAAAGTTCATATTTCACAATCATTAGCCTCAGCAGTGCCCATCTGTTAAGCACTGGTAACAATTGAAGTGTTTCATAGCAGATGTTCTCCCTGAACAAGTGCCTGCACAGAGTTTGCTGATTTCCTGGATCACAACTATTTATCCTAAATAACTCTGCAAATAATTGCCAGAGGTCAGTTGAATGTCCTGTTTTCTGGGTTTACACTGGTTAGAGCAGTGCAGAATTGCACCCGCTGCACTTTAGCCCTGCTCTCAAACACTGGTACAAATCAAGAAGGGAGTCAGTGGAGTGTAAAACAGATGGAAGTGAGATCAAAATAAATCCTTCCACTTTTACCTCATAACACTTCAGAACACAGATGGGAGCATTGGGATGCAGACAAAATATGACAGGAGGTTACTTGAACATCTGGAGTCTAAACAAATGCTTCTTTATACAAAATAATGTTTAGCAAAAAATGCCTAGGAAATGTGAAAACTAGACCCAATCCTGGTCCCATGGAAGTCGCTGCCAACACTCTTGTTCACGTCAGCAATTCTGCTCTGATGACATTACAGATGTCATGTCTGAGTTACATCCGATGGCAAATGGAATTTTAAAAGCCTTCCCTGAATCTTTCTGGTAGAATTGTCTTTGCCAAAAAAAACTTTGCAAGGATATTTAAGGCAGGAGCCAAATGTCCAGCATTTGGATTCTCTCTTCAAAGCCACAAATATCTGTGTGGTGCCCAACTTGCCATGGGAGCCACTGAGAAACAGGCACTTAATTCTGCTTTGTACCTTTGGAAATGTCCCATCTGATTTAGGTTTTGACATAACTGTAAAAAGGCCATGGCGATTTAAGGTAACACTTGTCCAACCATTTGTCACTGAGCCTCTTTCAGTGAGAAGAGATTCTCTCACATTTATCCAGCTGTGAAACAGAGCACTTGCCATGCTTTAACTGCAACACCAAGCTGCTGCTCAGGGATGGCATAGGCTGATCTGGTCGACTTTGCACTGGAGCTGATCGAGCATTGGATGAGCTGTTTGAGACTAAAATAAAAGAGAATGTCACAGAATCAAGGCTGCTGAATGTTAGAATCTCTGCAAGTGACACTTCTGTTCTCACCCAGATAAGAACATCTACATGGGGCCTCAAAACAAGCTTCTTTGGGATCCTGGTCTTTTCAGTTCAGCTGGGAAAAGATGAGAATAAGATGAGAACAGAAGTTAGTTTGTATAAATTTTTAGGAAAGGATGTTATAATAAAGAAGACTTTTGGATAACACAGGAGGAATCTGGAATTCTTGATAGATGATTAGAGTGGACAAGCTCTGGGTATACGAGTGTGTGTTTATGGTTCATATAATGAAGGACAAATAGGCAGCCCTGCCTCTATCCAACTGGAAATCTGTGTGTGATTAAGGGAGGGAGATGTGCTCTCTTCACTACCATTAAGTAGAGTTCTCTCTTATATCACTGTCATGGACCAGGATCTGATTTAAACCACGTGCTGTAGCCAGTAACCTCAGATAAATCAGCACTTTGTGCCTTTCTAAGGTATTGTCTGTCACTGCGAGGACATTTAACAAACTGCCTGTGTGAGAATTGCTTGTTTAATCTAAAGCAGAAATACAGACATCTTGGGGTGGGAAGGCAGGAGTGAGACCAACAGGACTCAGCAAATATGTGAAAAGTATTAAAGTAGCCAAGACCTTCCACTGCAGGTGGTGGTCTGCCTGCACATGTAGGAGGGAAGTCCTCTGTATGGAATGTCAGATATACAGTGCAGGTGTACATGGCCAGATCGCATCAGCTGGGCTCAGTGCTTTCTGCAGGGTAAGGGACACGGTGACAGAGCTTCCCATAGGTTCACACCACCGTGTGGCACCTTGCTGACCCAGCTGGAAACTGGAGCCTAACCAGAGCTACCCCAGCTTTGGTGATGGTCACACTGCTCTTTTGGGTGCTTCTGGTATTTTAGTAAGACTGTGCTGATCTTGTAGATCTTTCAGGCTTGGGTGATTGTTTGAGCTTTTGGTGGGATTGGCTGGGGGATTATATACTTAAAATTCACAGATGTCTTTTTCATTTTGCTGCAGACTTAGATAAAGAAATTTTATGAGATGCAGATTTCAGGCAACTTCAGATGAGCAGTATTCCAAGCTGGGATCTCAATCAACTCTTGAGAAGGGCAGGGACGGGGCATCACAAGATGTTAGAATAATTTGGCTTGAAAGAGACCTTTAAAGTTCCTAGTCCAAACTCGCTGAAATAAGCAGGGACACCTTCAGTTAGATCAGGTTGCTCAGAATCCCATCCAACCTGACCCTGAATGTTTCCATCAAGGGATGGGTCATCTACCACTTCTCAGTAGACTGAGAGTGTATTTATGTATATATAGAAAATTAGTGGGGAGAATTGGGGGTTTTTTGTCTTCTGCCTCTTCAAATGTAAAATCCTCACCTGTGATCCAAGGGGAGCAGTTGCTTTATGTTCAGGTGCAGTACAGGGGAGACATGTGCCTGCTCCTCAGACAGCTTCTTGGTTGTTCATTCAGATACAACTGCAGCTGTATTTTGCATTTCAGCTGCTGACTATTTTAAGCAACCAAACTTAAGTGTGCCAAAGCCAAAGGGGTGTCATACATAGCATGTCTAGAATAGACATGCTATGTACAATGCGTGCCTGTTGTTAAATGCTGTTAATTGCCCTGGCTGGGCAGCCTGCTGTTCCCTGGTAGGTCTCTGCTGGGATCCCAGCCTCTGCTCCTCTTCTGCAATGGAAACATTTCTCCCTTATTTATTTTTGCGTGAGAAAACATGTTTCCATTCTGAGCCTCTAGATACCACTCGGGTGCCCCCCTGACCTCTCCTCATGGGCCCAGCCCGTGTAAATGACCAGACGAAGGAATGTGGATGAAGGAAGTGCTATAAAGTAGAAATATTGCTGGCTCGTAAATTCCCTCCAGCACAGCAAGTTTTCAAAATAAACAGAGCTACAGTCACATAGGACAGCATAACTCAGTGGTGCAAAATTCATCACTGGCTTTTGCGAAGGAGGGCAGCCTGACACCAAAATTAAACTCCTTCCAAGAGTGCTGTCTGCCCTGGCAACAGACCTGCATTGCTTTTCCGTACAGACTTCACCCAGCTTTGTTCTCCAGGTTATTCCCCTCTTCAAAACTTGTACCAGCTGAATCCAGGGTGGGAAGCTGAAATACAGTTCTTACTCAAGTCACTGGGATTTGGTGGCCTTCATATCCTCTGGGTGGCTTTTATAAAACTTCATAAGTTTTGATATTCCTGTGCTCCTCCAGCCTGAGGCATGAAGGTATCTGTATCTCCAGTGCTGGGAGTCCAGCCATGAGTACTGCCTGCTGCTGGATGTCAGGATTGCTCAGGTGTGTTTGCTGCCTTCCTGCTGCTGGATCTGCTTGGCTGCAGTTCACGCTTGCTTCTGCCCCAGTGACCCTTCTGTGTCCGTTTATAAAGGCTCAAGACCCCTTACTTCTGAAAACAGACTGTCCAGAAGCCGGGTAATTTCCAGGTGTTTGAAGAAGCAGCTTATGCACTGCACAGACTGCATCTAAGTGCAATATTCTGGTGTTTGCCACACTTAAGAAAAGGAAGGTTTCTCCTTGGATTGGGAGCTTTTTGAAGAGGAAGGAGCTTTCTCCTAACCCACTCTGACAGGTAGTGCACAAGTGGCCATTTGACAGCTTGCCAAAACCCATACCGTGTCAAGAAGCGGGGTCAAACTGAGAGTCCTTGACACAAAATTTTAATTTTGGAACATAAGTACAAGCACATATCTCAACTTCAGACACCAGTTCCCCCTCAGAAGCCTGTCTTAGGGCTCAAAGCAATGGAGTCAACAAGATTGGCAAGCAGATACAGACTGTTACTTTTCAACAATTTTTTGGCTTGATGTTGGAGATTTTCAGAAGTTGAATTTAAGGAACTTTTGATGAGCTTGTACTGCATGTTGAAATATGTTCCATTTTGACACAAAACATACTGCCTTTCCACTGAGACCCAGTATCCTCCTGCTCTTCTCCCGACTCTGCTGTTCTTATCTAAAAATAATTTGGTTTGTTTACTTAGTGAAAAATTGAATGTTTCCAAGGGCACTGAGACTTGTTTCTCTTCACCAAGAGCTCAAATATCTGCTGAAAAAGCTTTGATGAGAAATTTTCAATCAGATTCAATGAAAAAAGAGATGGGGGAGGAAATGATGACTTTTTTTTTAAAGCGCACAAGAGAGTTCCTTAAGATCAGTTGTGGGAATAAAGAAGAAAGTGACTGCCTTTGATCTGAAGGGAATCCTATAGTTTTCCTGAATTCTGCCAGCTGCTCCCATTCTGCACTTCCACTGAGACAAAACCCTACATTATGATTATGATTGAGCCTGAAACCAACATAAACAATCCTCTGCCCTTTTACCCCTGCTGTAAGAAGATGGAGTATCAGTGGAGCTGAGAATTTACTCAATACATCTAAATGAAGTGTAACCTTCCAGAGTTAGATGGTACCAGCTAGACAACCCTGTTCAAGTGGAAATAGATGAAGGATGACACTGAAGACTGCATGATGGGGCTGTAGCTGATAGTCTTGCTTGTGACTTCTGTGCTTACTGCACTGGACACATAAACACCAGAAGATTTGTCCTTACCAAATCTGGAAAAACTTCCAGAAAGACCAGCTAAAAGTTTTGTCTGTAAGTGGAGGAGAAGAGATTCATCGTGCCATAGACTGTATCATGCAAGAACAAGTTACTGATAAATGGATGAAGAATAAATTGAGGCCATAATTAAGAGAAAGTCCTTAATGTTTCAAGCAGGCTTTGAAAGAGTCTGTCAGCAGACTGGATTAAAGACGTGTGGAATAAGAGGGTTATTTGTGTGATTATGGGATCTGGACTCAGACCAGAAAATCTTTCCTTGTATTGTATAACCTTGGAGTCCACAAACCTTGATGTACTTTTTAACCTACACAGTTTTATAGCTTTTAGAAATTAAATGTTTTCTATGAAAATGAGAGAGAGGACCCAGTATTGGCCACACAGGGAGGCTGAAAGAACTGTCTGATACATCCCACAGACAAAGGACACAGACAGCAGGTATTTCTAAGCCCTCCTTCCTGAGGACAAGATGTCTTGGACACTATCTCCTAAAGGTGCGGGTTCCACATGCCCGAGGACACTGCAAGTGCTTACACATCTCTAATGGCTGTGTGGGACCCAGTTCTAGCAGGTGCTTCCAGGGGAGTGGAGCATGTGGGAGGAGTGGGATGAGAAAAAGGAGAGGCAGAACAGAGGCAGAGCAGTACAATGAGGAGAGAAAAGGAGGGAGATGAAAGGGAGAATTAGGAAGCTGGAGGAGCAAGGATTAAAAAAATGTGGAAATGAACTAAGAGTAAATGTGTGAGGTGAGCAAAGGGAAGGATGAGAGGGTGGCAGAGATTAAAAAAGGGGGAGATTAGACAGACAGGCCAGCTGCTGAATGTGCCATAAGCCACCTCTGGGCTTGAAGACAGTGGAAATTAAGGATGCTGACTTCTGAGTTGGCTCCTAGAGCAAGGACCAGGTAGCTCTTGCTCATCTGTGCTCCTGCCTCCCAGCAGTGTTCTGCCTTGGTGCTCTGGGATGTTTTGCCTGATGACCAAGATCCTCCCCCTCTCTCTTCCAGCCTCACAGCCCTAGCAGAGTAAATGTTTGGGAAATTCCTCTCTCTCTTGTTTTGTAGCATCTGGAGTTAGGGCTGAATAAAGCCCTTCAGGCTGGGAGGTTTTGGAAGGAAGCCCCACACTCACTGGGCCCTTTGCCAGTGAGTTAATCCTTTCTGTATTGACCCTTCTAGAAGCAGCAGTCCCAGGCCACCAAGGATCTGATAGTCTTGAACTCTCCATGCCTGGAACTGTGCTTGCTGCTTTTTAGTGCTGATGTCTTCCCAGCAACTTTCCCCCAGGGACCCAGGCGACAAGGTAGGGGCAATACAGATCAGCTACACCATTCTGCATTCTCTCAATCAATGCTCTGATGCAACTGTCATTGTGTCAGTCAGGACAGAAGTTGCTGTGCCATGTGCTTCAGCCACTTTTGTTTCTGT
Source organism: Aleadryas rufinucha (assembly GCA_013397815.1). Taxonomy (NCBI): domain Eukaryota; kingdom Metazoa; phylum Chordata; class Aves; order Passeriformes; genus Aleadryas; species Aleadryas rufinucha. The sequence goes on from VZTH01002171.1 coordinate 152,608, forward strand.
TGCCAGTGCCTTGCACGTCCATGCCAGGAACTCGACCCTTCCACACAGATACACCGGATACTTTGCCAGAGCCATTGGCTGTAAGCTGCAGAGGTCACTGCAGCATCCCTGAACCCTTTGCCCCACGTGTGCTAGGTGGGCCCAGGCTAGGCTTGGGCCAAGCTGAAGGCACAGAGCAGTGAGTGGTGCTGGCTGAGCTCGTGTTCAGTGGGGTGTGTTCATGGGGGTTACAGGCAGCACAGGCATGCCAGGGCGATTCACTGCAGTGTGCAAGAGCTGAGCTGTATGGATGTTTGGCCTGCGTCCCATGAGGGACTTGGGGTTGGTTCCATGGCTTGGAGTAGGTAAATGGAAGACAGGGAATATTATATCTCTGGCAACTTCAGAAAGTCTCCCAGCTTTCACAAGGAGCCATTGTAGCTGAGGATCACTGCAGCTACGGCAGTAATCTGCACCCCTTGAGAGCCTGGGCTTAGCCTTGCCTTTATTACAGACTTCTGAGTAATCCCAAATTCCATAAATAGCTCTTAGTGCCATAGTGCTCCTTGAGCAGCTGTTTTCCAAAGGCCGGAATACTCGCACCAGCCAGCTGGACCTGGCAGCACCCATCTGCAACAAACAAGATTTGGCCTTCCAGACACTGCTTCACCCCAAATTAAAGGACGCTTTTGCAGCTATTGTTCAGAATAACACTCTGCTTTGGTTCCTCCATCCTTAAAATGGGAATAAAACAGCAGGATAGAATCCTCTGTGGGGGATTTGGATGCCTGGATATAGGCTTCTGATGCTGTTTGGAACAGTTCACATGTGCAACTTGCCTGTCAGATGATAAGATGCTTGTAGACACAAGTATTCCTGAGATGGCAACTGGAGGCCAGGCAGGTACCCCACATACCTATAATGAACATGTCTCCATCCAGGGGACTGGGCTCCCTTTCATAAAGTCTGTGAGGGACTGAGACATCCTCATAAAGAACTCCATAGCAACATCTACATAGAGATATATTTCATACAGCCAACCCAGAGGCTTTCTTCTTCGCCTGCGTTGTAGCCAACTCTTGGGCAGGTTTGCTCTCATGGCACTTGTTAGGAGGAGTGCAGAGAAGCATCTGCCACCTGGGTTTTTCTTCCACGAATAAAAGCTAAGCCCAAGGGTTTTTATGACCTTTAAACAACTTACCCTTGCTCCTGCATCCCAGCTGCAGGCAGTCCACCTGGTCAGGGTGTTTGCTTGGGAGGAAAAAGCTACCTTCTGAGGGAGATCTGACAAGCTTTTGTTTCCACATCAGATCTCCTGTTTGAGAGCGCATGCAACACCTCCAAGACATGTAAAAGGGAAAACCACAGCCCTCACGGAACTGATGAGGCTGTAAATCCAGAGAAAATCTTCTTGTGTCATTTACGAGCCAGCACATCAGATACTGGCCTCTTGTGCAGAGTGGCTTGGTCCAGGCACATTCCTTCTCCTCATTTCCTCAGTTACAAGAGAAGGGAATGTTTGCTGTGGTGTTATTCTGGGAAAAGGGATTGCAAAAAACCAGGATCTGTGTCCTTAGATGGGCACACTACAGAAATTAATTTTATACTTCTTCACAAGAAAAGCCAGTTGGCTATAATTTGCTAACTGGACATAGGGAGAAACACCATCATAACCTCACAGATTTAGCATTCTAGGACCACACTTTGAAGCCTAAAATCTCTCTTTGCTCTGAATTCCCTGACTTTCTGGTGCCTGCTGATTTAACAGCTCTACCATTTGGGCTTTTCCAGTGAGGTTATTGATAGGTACTTTATTGCACAGGGATATTGCCATGAGCTCCCGCTGGACAAGGAAGGTGCAATACCATTCTTGTTTCCAGGTGTTCTTGACTTTATCTTCGGGGCAGACATTTACTATTCTATAAATTCCAACTGCAATTTTTCAGGTGTTGCAGGAGCTAAAAAAAGCTCTTTATAATCAGGGTGGGGTGGGGAAGGAAGCTGGATTGTGTTTTTTCAGGGAGAACAGTGCAAAATTTTTCAAAAACTAGAGTCTTTATGCACAGTTCTTTCTTTCTACTGAAGTTTCTGATTCCCTGCTAAAATCAAATGATGCGAGACCTGCTTGAAACTGCTGAAATCAGTGGGATGTTAGGAGCTTCACATCCTTCTTGGAGCTGAGCCCAGTCTCTGGGCCATGTGCCGGGAGGGCTTGCTGCAGGGAGCTTCAGCCATGCTTGCCCTCCACCCTTGAGCATCTGCTCTTGAGCTTGGCTGGAGAGGGGATTCTGAGCTACACAGACCTTTGATCTGAAATAATGTGGCCTTTGTTCTGCTCTCATGCATCTTCCTCTGCATCCTTTGCATCTGTAAATGTCACAGTGCCTGTCAGCTGGCTGTGCTCTGTCAGTGAAGTCTTCCTGCTCTGCAACACAAGCTCAGGTCCCACACCAGACCTGCCCCCAAACACCACTGAGGGAGCTGCACCAGGGCAGGGTGAGAGCACCAGGCAGACTGGCTTTGGGCACTTCATTGCACGTGGGGAATGTCCAGCTGCAAAGCTCTAACAGATGTCGACACCTCTGTGCTGTGTTTGCTCTATGACGTGGGAGTGGGGCCAAGGATCAGTCCCTCCACCTGGGATATACTGTCAGAGCTTTGTGTACACGTTAAATTAACACACACTAAAAAAAGTTGTAGTAAACTGTGCTACAGATGCTGGGGAATTGATTGTATGCATGTGTGAAGGGAGTGACTATGCCAAGTTTAAACACCTACTTTATTCCCTTGTGGGAGACTGACGTTCCTAGAGCTTAGCTTAATGTATATGTCACGTTCTTAGGGCTTAGCTTATTGCACATGTCACAAAACAAGAAGAAGGTGCAGGGGTTTAAATACATACACACATTTTGAGCTAGTTCTTTTTCCTGAAAATGTGAGCAGTCACTGTAGATTAGAAGAAATGCAAAACTGACAAAATTTCTCCTAAACTGCCTTGTTTAGATCTCAGTGGTTTTTACTGAATGAAGCAAGTTCTGAGGAACCAATTCCTGCAGACATATAGTTACGAATATACTGATTTTTCTGAGGTCAGTAACTTCAAGCAACTCCTAAAAATGAGGTTACAAGCCCCTACACAGATGCTTTGTCTAATGTTTGCTGTTCACACAATTGTGTTCCCGTCTGGTCAGTTAAAATCATGGCTGAACTTGTTGACATGAAATTCAGTCTGTATGAATCCCTTACCTGTATTGTCTTTGCCAGGTTGAAAATAACATTCAAACTGCTTTTGGTGAGCTAACAAAGACACAAATGCTTTAAAGTATAAAAACCACCTACACGTCAGCAGATGTCAGTGCCTGTTTGTGAACAGAGATACAACAAGAGCAATGTTTTTAGTACTCATGATGTAAGACAATGAAATAACTTGGGCATTTATCATTTGGCTGTGTGGGTCAAAAAAGGAAATAGAAACCATCTCCAGAGAGGAATATTGTAAAGTTGTAAATTACCATAAATAGATTTTTTACGCTCCAGAAGGGAGGATTTAAAAGTAGAGACATTAGGAAAGAAAGATTTCTGATGGTAAGTTGTATTGGACCACAGAGGGACCTCCTAGGGGAAGAAATAGAAGCTGAATCTCTAAAAACTCTTAAGCACCAAATGAATACAATGGCAATAAATCTTCAATCAGAAACAACCCTGCACTGTGAGAAAAAATGACTACATGGCTTTACTGTACTTCTCCATATCTTGTAACTGAATGACTCTGATGCTCTTTGTGGATGGTTGAAATTTTATAAGCAGCTGGGGATCCATTAGGTTGAATGATACCGTAGGAATACCAACTGGTCTTACTCCCTTTGTGTTTCAGTGTGAATGGTGATAATCTCCTGAAACATGTATTCAGGCCCAAAATGCTGAAGCAGAAGAGAGGGAGAGTAGGTACAGCCACAAGACCAGAGCTACTCAAAGGAGGAGAAATGACTAGCTGACATTTCTGCTACCATGCTAGGGGAGTGGCAGGTCCCATGTGTGTCCTTCAGGGACTCATTTCTGGCGAAGTGTTTCCCTCTAAGTGAGCAAAGGTTTAGGAGCTGGCTTTGAAAACCTCAGTTATGCAGTCAGCTATTGACTGTAAGATCCAGGAAAGCTCTGAGTAAAGCACCACTCCAGCAAGTGAGCAAATGATGGCATTTGATGTGTCCCAATCTCCACACCCCAGTTAGGCCTGGACCTGTAAGACACATGTTCTTGTCATATGAGTGGCATGTATCTTAAGTGATGTTAATGATTGTTTATTGCAAACTAAACATTTTTGCCATCTGGCAACTTTACACAACGAATGTCAGAACAGTTCCAGCAAATGAAATGTTTCCATCACCACAAACAATCCATTTGCTGGATCTTGCTTCAATGTGAGATTAATACAGTTGCCCGTAGCCCAGAGAACAAATCTATAAACTAGATTTAATTCATCTGCCTTATCAGCAGGCAGATATTCCCTGAATCTGCTGCCCAGGCACTAATGCCTAGCTCTGGGCACAGAGCACACAAGCCTTTCCCTCACACACCCTTTTTTTCTCTTGCTCATTTTTTATCTTACCTTTTACTCTGGGCTTTTATGTGTCATGACACTGTGGTTACTCTTGCCTTTTATGTGATGTAACTCTGTAGTTACTCTTGTCTAAAATGACTATATTCGTGGTTTTAATTGGCTCTGTGACTTTTGCAAAGCAGCACTAAAATAAAGGATTTTTTTAAATTATAAAAAGGCATTTATAAAAATTCAAATTTTCAGATTTTTCTGGAGTATTTTCAGGAAGAAGAAGGTTAAGAAAAAGGGGNCTTTTAGAAGTCGGAAGCGAAGTAGAGCCGAAGTGTGAGGAGAGGCTTTCCCTGGTGTTCATCCCAGCTGGAGCGCTCTCTCCAGGCACTAGAGGGCCCCCCAGGACACGCAACCGGCGGCACCCGCAGTCCGGGATGTCAGAGCGGTACCAGGGGTGCGGACCCGCCTGTCCGGCTCTGGGCTCGCTCCTACATTTCGGGTTTAAGTGGGATCCGGGATCTGCTTTTGGCGTGGACTTTTTGAAGCCCTGTCCGTATTTACTTTGTATCACAGAGCTGTCTCTGAATGTGTGAAGGAGATTATTTTAGGATGAAAAAAGTCAGAAAATGAACTCCAGAAGTGCAAATAGTCCTCTTGCTAAATAGCAATTCAGTTCTGAGAACAAGATTACAGCTAGACTAAAGAAAACCCGTCAAAATAGAATGGAATAACTGCTTTTCTCTGTAAATCTGTTATTATTGCAGCAGGCAAGTTGTTAATATAGACAAAACCTTGGTCTTTGTTGAGGGACGGTGCAGCTGGAAAGTTTGTTTCAGAGTCTGAAAATCCCTAAAGTCTATAGATATTTGGGTTATGGTGTTTTGTTCATGCCTATCTTAAATTAAAAGCAAATAATAGAAAAAAAAACCCAAGAGACATGTGACTCATATTTGATTAGCCAAAAGAAGGCCTGAAAGAAATGAGATGGGTGTTGTAAGGACCCCTGACCATTCTGACCTGAACACTGGGCTAGATCTTTTCCCTGCAGACTCTTAAAGCCGTTTCAGTTCTAATGCTCTCTCTCTAATGGTTGTCTGTGCATCACTTTCCCATGGAGAGAGTATAAAGGCAGAGCTGAGCTCGGCCCTGGCCAGACCTCCCAGGTACCTCCTCTTGCTGGGAATAGGGAACCTTTACTGCTGAGCTCCAGGTTCCTCGCAGTGGCCTGCAAACTCAGTGAACCTGAACAGTCCAAGCGAAACCCAAGCAAAGCCACACAGTTTGAAACACTCTTGGAATAAAATCCCCTCCGTGGTGTCAGCTTGGTGCTCAGAGGGAGAGGCAGAACACTGCAAACTTGGCTGTGTTTTACCCCAAGCCTTCAGGAAACTCCTCACAGCGAGGCCAAGAGCTATGTTCACAACAAAACTTAAACCCAAGCAAAATTTATCACGTTTTGAGTTTCTTCATGCAAGGTTAGACCAAGTTGGGATGTGCTCTGCTGGGATAAAAGAAGAGATGGAGTCTGCCCTTAAGGGCCAATTTCATATCCACTGAAATCACATGCAAAACTCCCAGGGAAGCAAGCTTAAACTTTTAAACACCGTTAGAAAGGCAGCTACCACAGTTCTCTGTCATTCTAGTTAACCATCTATAAACAGTTACTCACTTGACCTCTATTTGATCTCTCCCTCTGCCCTCCAAGGAATCTTTCAGGGCCAGCATACATTATAGATATCTCTGTGTACATGAATGTTGGAGGCTATTTTACTACTATGAGAACAGATTTCTTGCAATTCTATATGAAATCTGCTTGTTTGGGGAAATTGTTTTTCTTTCTGCAGACAAATCCAACAAGTGACTTCTCTTAGTTTATACAGGTTTGCTGCAAATACTTAATTACTAAAAGTCCTGTTTGCTACACATGCAAAGGATGAGCTTGAAACCCTGCCATGGGAATAATAAGGGAAAATAATCTTAGCACTTGAAATAAGAAGGTCAAAGACAGGAGTCAAGAAAGATCTTCAAGCCACACTACAGTTGTCCTTTTCTAGCTGCTTCTTGAATGTGCAGCAAGATGGCAAAACCTTCAAGATTTCACCTGATTAATAGTCTTGGAGAGAAAAAACATTCCGTAGGAATGTTGCAAGAGTAAGACTACTATTTAAAAAGAGAATTCTTAAGCAAAACAAGAATGACAGTAAGATGGAAGTAACTTAAGGGCATACAGTCAGTAACTAAAGGAAGAATTTTATATGGATGTCTTGGTTTGGTTGGGTTGCATTTTTGTTGTTGTTGGGTTTTTTTTTAATACTATAAAGAATTTCAGAGTTAAGTTACAAAATAATGTAAATACGTAAAAATATTGAAGCACTTAAAATCTGGAAGTACTCTTAACTCTGCACGTTAAGGATGCCATGCAGTAACTAATGTCAATTTTAACATTTTAGCACCTTTCATTGCCTTCCTGACACAGTATCATACTATGAGGAAATAAGCAGTATAAACATGCTTTTAAAAACATAATCTTGAATAAAAAAAAAAGGAGCTGCATCTAGGGACGATACTAAACTGCTAACTGCTGTAGCCATTATTGTGTGGGCTAGTAGATGCCCAGACAGAGAGATAAGGTCAATTTTGTATCTTTATTATGCAGTTCAACAACCTAATAAATATAGATTTCTAAACGTAATTTCCCTTAACTCTAGAATCCAAGGTAATATATTGTAATGTATTTTACTTGAAATTGTTGAGATGCACTACTGTTTTTAACTTTACTTAAACATAGATTTGGTGTGAACACCATGACCATCCAAAAAAGTGATGCATTTAGTTACAGATAATAACTCCAGGAAACTTTAAGGAAGATCTCAGTGAAATAGCATTAGTGAGAACAAGATGAAAACTAGGGTACTATTTTCCAACCTGAGGACATTCAATTTAATTCTTGGCTCATACAAAATTTTCTTAATAATAACTNGGAAAATAATCTTAGCACTTGAAATAAGAAGGTCAAAGACAGGAGTCAAGAAAGATCTTCAAGCCACACTACAGTTGTCCTTTTCTAGCTGCTTCTTGAATGTGCAGCAAGATGGCAAAACCTTCAAGATTTCACCTGATTAATAGTCTTGGAGAGAAAAAACATTCCGTAGGAATGTTGCAAGAGTAAGACTACTATTTAAAAAGAGAATTCTTAAGCAAAACAAGAATGACAGTAAGATGGAAGTAACTTAAGGGCATACAGTCAGTAACTAAAGGAAGAATTTTATATGGATGTCTTGGTTTGGTTGGGTTGCATTTTTGTTGTTGTTGGGTTTTTTTTTAATACTATAAAGAATTTCAGAGTTAAGTTACAAAATAATGTAAATACGTAAAAATATTGAAGCACTTAAAATCTGGAAGTACTCTTAACTCTGCACGTTAAGGATGCCATGCAGTAACTAATGTCAATTTTAACATTTTAGCACCTTTCATTGCCTTCCTGACACAGTATCATACTATGAGGAAATAAGCAGTATAAACATGCTTTTAAAAACATAATCTTGAATAAAAAAAAAAGGAGCTGCATCTAGGGACGATACTAAACTGCTAACTGCTGTAGCCATTATTGTGTGGGCTAGTAGATGCCCAGACAGAGAGATAAGGTCAATTTTGTATCTTTATTATGCAGTTCAACAACCTAATAAATATAGATTTCTAAACGTAATTTCCCTTAACTCTAGAATCCAAGGTAATATATTGTAATGTATTTTACTTGAAATTGTTGAGATGCACTACTGTTTTTAACTTTACTTAAACATAGATTTGGTGTGAACACCATGACCATCCAAAAAAGTGATGCATTTAGTTACAGATAATAACTCCAGGAAACTTTAAGGAAGATCTCAGTGAAATAGCATTAGTGAGAACAAGATGAAAACTAGGGTACTATTTTCCAACCTGAGGACATTCAATTTAATTCTTGGCTCATACAAAATTTTCTTAATAATAACTTGTGCTGGCCAGAAATGTCTTGTTTTGGACATAATCTGTGGGAATTTAAAACAGCTTCAAATAATAATGATTTCATTGCTGGGTTATGCCAGTCTAAAATTCTAAGTAACAGAAATGTTGCCATCTCCTCATTTAAGAGGAAATGTAATTTGATACAAACACACTAAAAATTTGGTATATTGTATTATTAAAAAAGGCTGTCATAAGCTGTGTTGAAATCAACAGTAGGTCTATTTAAGGTTTCTGAATTCATCCTTTCTTTGTTAGCATTCAGATAAAAGATTGAATTTACTGGCTATTACGGAGTTCTGGCTGCAGCTGGTTGGGGGAGAAGGGGGAGAGAGAGATATTCAGCCACCCAGATCATCAGGGGGTGTAGGCTGGATTTTTTGAGCATTCAGATAAACACTGGTCAATTCTGTGGGAGTTAACATTAAGTTGAAACGAACTTTTCAAGAAATTTAACACTTGGCAAGTCGTTTGACTTTCCTTTTAGATGTTCAATTCGTTCAGATCTCCCTGAGTTCCTAGTTCTAGTTTGGGGTGAGGGGTAAACCACGAGACTCCTATTGAGAGGGGGGAAAATATTTAAATATTTGTTACTTTGTTGCTGGTTAAATCTTAAGCTCACAGTTGTTGTACCGTAAGCAGCAATTTGTGCTTGACGGGAAGAAAAACCAAAAATCGGCGTTCATGAACATCGCTCGGAGTTCACTCAGATGAGCTCGGTTGTTGCCTGGAGATCTCTGCTTCACCCTGGAGCAGGATGACAGCGATGCAGCCGCGGAGGGCAGCCCCGGTGCGGGACTGCGGGAGTTGTGGGCTCCCGTCCCTCGCTGTCCCCAGGCTCCGCTCTGCTCGGCTGCGCTCCGACCCGACACTTCCCGTCCGCTTCGGGACACCGCCGGGCACGTCCTGCGCTGCTCCGGGAAATGGCCCTGGCAGAATAACCCCGCAGCCCGCCTGCGTGTCCGCTCCCTGCGCGGCGGGGAGCGCACCTTGGGTGCGCGCAGCGCTGGGCACGCGTCACGGGCAGGGACACAGCGCCAGACAGCCGCGGTTCGCCCCGCAGCCGTCGGAGCGGGGGTCCCGCACGGCGGGGTGGCCTCTCCGCCCGTGCCAAGCTCCCGGGGACTTTACCAAGCACCTGGACCCCCCTCCTTCCCTGTCCCGCCGGAGTCCCCCTCCCGGGCTGGCTGCAGGGAGTCCGGGAGGATGTAGAGGGAGGGTGCCGGGTGTGATGTCCCGGTCCTCCTGTCCCCTTCTCCTCGGAGACTTGATCTCCCATGCAGAGGTGGCTGTGGCGGAGGAGAGGACAGGACCTAGGCATCCTCCTGCCTTGTTGCTGATGTACTCAGCTACCCCGAGGTGCAGAGGGAGCTCTTTCGTCTGCCTGCTGGGACTCTTCGACTCGGCTCCGAAGATCTCTCCAGACATTTCCGAGGACCCAACTAGTTTTCACCTTCAGTTGCAACACGCCTGGCATGTCTCGGGATGCCGAGGAGGAGACGGCTACAAAGATTTGGCTCTGATTTCATTCCACATTTACCCAGCCTCTTTGATTAGATCCTTGAGATGTTTCTCTCTGTGGCAATAGCAACAGCAAAGACACGCTATTGCTTTAAGTGTTTTTACTCTAAGTCATTGTGGCTCTAAGTGTGGTGTGGACATAACAGTGTCTCTAAGTGCAGTGCGGATGTCCTCGTGTGCCAGTGGGAACACTGGTGGGACAGCAGCACTCCTAGCAGTGTTTGCAATTACCATAAGCTTCTCCCATCCCTGCAGAGTGTCACAGCTGTCACGGCAGCAGTAGCCAGGCTTGCAGCACTCGTTACAATTATTGGTCCTTTCAGTGCATCAGGTTAGTGCACTACTGTGCTGCCTCACCTAAAAGAAAAGAGGGAATCTGGGAGCAAGACCAGCCTAAACAAATTCTGTGCTCTTTGGTAAAATGGGACTAAGAAATACAGATAACTAGATTTAGGGAGTTGGATGTGTGTCTGTGTCAGCTGGGATCCTCTTCATCACCAGGCATCACTGCAAGGATTTCTCCTGGCCTTTAGAAACCATCTTTTCTCAGTGAAACATCCACAGGTTAGCACAGATGCAATGTTTGGACTCCTGTGTGCAACCGCGTGGGCTGTGACTGAAAGAATTAGCAGTTACCCAGGGTACAAAACAACCATGCTGGTGCTTTGATCATCGTGAACCTGTCCTTTAAACTGTTCCACACCAGAATTAGCTGTACCCACTCGACCCCGCACTGGCCCAACCCAACATGCCTGTTTTAAATGCAGATGAGGAGTCCAAATTCAACCGAAGCTTCGATGTTTGTTTAAAGTTTTTAATGGCAACAAACAGGGCCCCGTGGGCTTGGGCTGCAGACAGCGAGGACATGCTTAAGTCAATTACACTTGACAATACTGTAATAGCTGAGGGCAAGTGACACCCCTGGGCCTCCGGGCTCTGCAGGGCTACCAGGGCTTTCAGCCGAGGTGCCAGGAAGCCCAGTGGCATCTGCAATACAAAGGAAGTGGAATGTTGGCGGCAAATGTACTACTGGGTTAATTTAATTCGGGGAAGAGGTGGTATTTCGGGCCAAACATGCAGAGGCCAAAAATGAAAGCCTCTCTCTCCTCTTTCTGCCTTTTCTCCCCTCAAATGCCCACATAAACTTCTGGGAAGATGCTTCGTATGAGGCGCTGTACCCGATGCCCAGGCCGCCGGTGTAAATCTAGATTCGCACCCACGAGAGTGAGAGGGAAGTTTTCTTCTCTCCCCGGTGTGAACACTTAAGGGATGCGTTCCTCGCCTCTATCCCGGTTCCAGCAGCTCTGGTTCAGGAGCAGCGGGGTCGGGGTGCGCAGAAGGTCCCGGGGCTGGCGCAGTTTGGTGAGGGAACAACTTTCTTGCCCCAGCTGAGGCTGGATGGGGTGACCGGTGATGCCGATCCCCGCCGCGGACCCGAGCCGCTGGTCCCCCAGGGGGCTCGGAGCGCGGAGCTGGGGGGCCAGGCGCTGTGCCTGGGGGGAGGCTGCCGGGCTGACGGAGCGGAGCGAGGAGCCCTCGCTTTTTTGGTTCTTTTCCAACCATTTTTAGCAGAGGAAGGATGTAATAACATGCCACGGGCAATAAATCACAGTCTAGCTACTCCCCCTGGCTCTCCTCCCCCCGCCCCCGGCCCCTCTATAGCGGGAGGGGCGGAGGGGCCGCCAGCAGAGCGCCGCGGCCGCCGGGACGAGCAGAGCAGAGCAGAGCAGAGCAGAGCAGAGCAGAGCAGAGCAGCGCCGAGCAGCGCCTGCCCGCGTCCTCCAGCCGCCCCAACATGGACCTCCGCGCCCTGGCGCTGCTCGCCTTCGCCCTGGCCGTCATCTCCCTCTCGGAGGGTAAGTGAGCTGCGGGGCCGCGCCGCTCGCACCGCTCCTGCCGGGAGCCCGGCCGGGGGCGATGGTCCCGCGGAAATCCCCGCTCTTCCCCCCTCGCCTCGCAGCTACACCGCTCTCCCGGCTCGGGCTCCGGCCGCGGCTCAGATGCGTCTGGCGAGCCCGAGCGATGGCTGTGCTGAGCTGGAAGCAGGCAGGCTCCCATTCCTCCCTCTCCTCCATCCCTCCCTGGCTTTTTTCAAAAAGCTGGCCAAAGCGGTCCTCGCTGCCAAACTCGCCCTAGATTGAAGTCGTCTGGGGGAAGACTTTCAACAGCGCTCGGTCTGCAGGGAGGTGGTTTGGCTGCAAAATATGCATATCGACTTTCCCTCTAACAAAAAAATCCCAACCCTAAAAGTTACCAGAAATTAGAAACAGGCGGTTGTTCGGTTCCTCTTCTGTCCTCTGTCGTGATCTATCTTTCCTCAATCAGGGCAGAGCTGAGCCAAAGCGGTCACTCGGCAGGAATTTACCGCAACCCCGGCGCGGGTGCACGGGGAGGTTTCGGGGGCGCAGGGGGAGCTGCCGTGACGGGAGGTCTGGGGATCGCGGGCTGGCCGCAGTCACTGCAGCGCCGTCTCACAGCCCGCCCGCCCCACCCCCGTACCCGCGTGTCACCCCCGGAGCCCGGTCGCAGCGACAGCTGCCAGGCTTGCTTTGCCAGTTGCGCTCTGTGGAAGCCTCCACGTTCGGACAGCCCCAGAGATCGCGGCAATCCGCGTTTCTTGCCCCGCACCCCGAGGAGAGCCCTGGGCTCTGGGGAGCGCGCACCGCGCGGGGCAGCCGCACTCCCCACGCCTGGCTGGGCGAGGGTTCTGTCCTCAACCTCTGAGCGTCCTCCAGATGCTCCTCTCGCGGCTGGCTTCTCACCTGGCAGAGACTTGCCACCTCCTGTCCCGTCGTCGAAACCGCTCTGGCTGGGTAAAGAGCGCCCTTTCAAGCCTTCACTCCCGTCCTATTCTCCCGTTCTGGCGAACGAAACTTGGGTGTTTCCCACCAGGGAGGCAGAGGATGCCCTCCAGTGCCCTCCTTGTTTAGCCGGAGAGAGTTAATTTTCTCCCAAAATTTCCCCGATGCCTTTCCGCACAACAGCCCCGTCCCGCTGGAACACGGAGCCGGCACTGCCCTGGAGAGACTCCAACGTCCCGGGCAGGTGGCTCCGGCCCCCGCCGCGTTTGCCGTATCCATCACCTCGGGGCTGCGGGCTGGGAAGCGAGAGCGGCAGGTAGCGAAGGCCGGCCCGGGGGACCACGGGTGGCAGTGCCAGCTCCGGCCCCTGGCGGCCACCATCACCAGCTCTCGGCGGCTGGGGCTGCCGCTGCCCGGGTACCTGAGCGGGCTTCTCTCGTCTTTGCAGGCGAGTGCGGGTCTGCAGGCGCGGGAGGAAGGGGCCAGGGCTCAGGGTCTCTCCTCCCCCTTACCTCCCTCTGGCAGCACTGTGCTCAAGGTGGGAGGCCGGCAGGGCTTCCCGGCTGCAGCTCCGTTCGCCCCCAGCGCGGCTGCTCTCCTTTGCTGGCAGCGGGTGTCTTATGTCGAGATAAGCGTGTGGGGACCTGGCTACCTGAGGAAGGAAACGGCTCACAAGGGCTGGAGAGAAACTAGTATAAGGAAAGTGACCCCACCGTCTCACGGTGTTGAGTGGAGTTTTTTGCCCACTTTGCATGTCATGTAGTGCTCTCAGCCCTGATCCAGATGAGGGCTTGCAGGGCTACCTTGTACTGGGGGGCAGGTGAGCTCTGAATTCTTCTTAGTCACCTGGTAAAGCTATGTCTGTCTATCCCAGACCCGCTTTCCTAGGAAATGTTCTACAAAGATGTTCTACACTTTAAAAAGTTACCAGCCATCTCCTGATAATGACAAATGCACCCTAGGCTGAACAGAAGTAAAATGACACTTCCATCAAATGTTTTGTCTGCCCATGTCCAGCCTGCTTGCCTGGATAAAGATTCCCTCTCCGTTCAAGCATCCAGAGCTTCCTAGTCCACCAGTAAGTTACTGCTGATAACTTTGCAGCAGAACTGGCAACTCACTTCTTCCCTTACTGTCCGGTTTCAATGTGGGCGAAGAGAAGCAGATCCCTGTGGGATGAAGTAGGTACTGTCCAACACTGACAAGTGGCCACTCTGTGAGAGCATTTTGTGTGTGCTTTGTCTCTAGAGAGAATTTGTCAGCAAAAGTGGGTGCACAGAGCCAACAAAACTGAGCTTGAGTTAGAAAACAATAAAACTATTTATTGTTAAAAACATCCCAAAACACAAAACCCCCAAGTCCCTTCAAACTCTTCTAGTCAAGGCCAAAAGAGATGTTCTCTTTTTGTCTAAGTAAAATTAGGCTGAAGGAATGACATTGAGATGTCAAATAAGCATCTGGCTCTTCTGTAACTTTTGACTCTATTCATCCATTTTAACCAAATGTGCCAGACAGATAAAGGTCTCAAAAGCTTCGTGTGCCATCAGTTATATGTTTTCATGTGATAAGGCAATTAACAGACTACACTAATTTGCCATACTGAGAGAATGGCTTCAGCTTGTGCTCAGCATTTTTTAGACATCTGAGAACTCGCAGTACAAATCGGTAGATCCATTAATCAGCTAAATCAGCTCTAATGTACATGCAACACTATGTTTCAAATTTTGAAAGGAGATAAGGAATGTGTTTGTCAGCCTCAGAGTAAGAACAGAAATGTTCTCTTCCTAAATTGTAGCCTCCAAATTTCCTAGCCCCTTCCCTCTCCTACTTTTGGAAGATAGGGGTTCATGTGTTGGAAGATGCCACATGCACTAGTTTTCCCTGGTTTTCAGCCTTGTTGAGAGCACAGTGAGGCAAGGGGCAGTGGCAGGAGTTACTGATTCCCTGTTGGTGATACAGAGAGCTGACCCAGTCGGTGCCTGTGCTGCCACTCCCTGGTGCTCAGTGCCTGTTCCTGATCACCAAGAAAGGCGCACAGAAATACCAAAGGGATTCTTGAGCTAGGAGGGGATTTGTCATTCCACCTCACCTCGGTGTGACAGAACACTGAATACTGGGGCTTCTCCTCTTCCTTGCTGTGCTAGATGCCTTTTCTTGGGCAAGAAACAACTTTGGGACTTACAGATGTGTTTAGTCATGGTTAAACTTTCTCTGCTCCTGATTTCAAGTGGTATGGGATTAAAAATCCCACCTCAAGTCTGAGAGAGGACAGGATTGCATTATCAAATCATGGATATGAACAGTTCATCTCTTGCACGTTGTTTAAGTTAAAGCTGACTTAAACTTGGTTGGGACAAGTTTGCAGACACACTATTGCTGCAGCTGTGCTGAGTGGTGTTGTATGACTGCATTCAATTTCAGCCTCCCTTTCCAATACAAACTCACAGATGTGTAGCTATCAGGCACAGATTTGCAGAGGGAAATCCTAGTGTCTTCCTCACTCCTTTCCACATTACCACTACCCAGGCTAATCCATGTTCTCAAAGCTCACCCTGTAGCCCTCCTTCCTCCTCCCCCTGCAGATTATTAACTCATAGGTGGAATCACTGTTTGGACTGCTATAAAACTGATGGAAAAGTCCTTCAATTTTGTTAACCTATAGGCCAGATACTAGTGTGAATCAGGAGAAGCTCGACTCTCACTGATTAATTCCTTTCCTGTGAGATCTGATTCTGGCTCATGTCTTGGTAGAGACACCGAAAAAAGGGGTTCCCTCCTCAGGACAAGACAATTTCACCCGCTGTCTTTGATTATATGTGCTAGAGACAGGCATCGATAATTGTGCAATATATGTAGATCAGCTCCACTTGAAAACCTGTCTCTTTTTCTCACCTTCCTAGACAGCTGTTTAGGAATTCCAAGCCCTTCCCTGCTCTTTAGCTCCCCATTTGCCTTTAAAGGGAACTGGTTTTGGATGCCGCAAGCATTCCTGCGTGGCTAAACAAACAGGATGGCAGATTGCCATGTGGGATCTCAAGCCCTGTCAGATATAGATCTGACCATCTACAACATGAGCCAGATTTTAGAGGTTAGGTGTATGAATTTAATTCCTCCCAGAGGCTGAACACTGCTCCACTGGGAAGTTCTTTAAAATTTTAAGCATCTCTTAGACTTCCAGGCAAGGCTTCTGTGTTTGTATTTTACTGTGCATGGAACTTTCAAGCTTACAGTCCGAGTGAAGACCTTACTTACTTACTTGCTATTTACGTGCACTTGATTGCTAGTAATTAAGTTGTCCCATAGAGAAATCGGGTAGCAGAGGCTGTGATGGGCACCAGGCTGCTTTTCTCTGTCCTGCATGCATATACATGGCATATTTTTAGCCTAGGGGGTTAAACTCAATTCTGTCCCTAGTGATGCCAGTGACAGAACTCTCATCCAGTCTGGTGGCCCCCGAATAGTGTATTGAGGATGCGCTGGCTGATAACTGTCTCCTCAATCGCCTTACTTAGCTGCAGGCTAAAAATTCAAAAGACTCCGAGTGTCCTATGTGAAACCGCTGGGATCTCGCATCTCTGAGCCGCACCTCCTTGTGCGGGTACCTCTGCTGGGAGTCAGGGCTGGCTGCGGTGGGGAAAGGTCAGCTGGGCCCTGGGAACGCCTGCAAAACCAGAGCTTTTCTGTAGCCACTAAGTCCCCTGTGAAAAGCCTGCACCTGAGCCGAGCCGTTTTGATCTGAACTCCCTGGAATTCAGCGCTTTCTTCTGGCTACCTTCTAATTTGGCCTAGGGTCAAAATCGTTTGAGTAGAACAACACCGAGGACAAGTGCCCCCTCTTTTGGCCTTTATCTTGTCTAATTACCAGGAGCATCCCTGCACAATGGTGCAGCTCCTTATTCTAATCTCTTCGATTTTACTTATCTCCGTTTTCTCTCCCTCTTCTTTTGTCTTCCAAAATCCCACGCACCCTGATTGAAAGGCTGGGCACTGAGTTGAAGGGATTGTGCTCTGAGCTGTAGGCAAATGCTCTCCCAAAGCTACAGCTTTTCTGCTGCTTTTTTTTTTTTTTCACCTGCATATTTGGAGGGAGTTTCTTTCTGTGAGCCCTGATCGGTGTATCTGTGCTGCTGACCGGGAGCAAGAGGTAACGTGTCCTTTCCTCCCTTTGTCCCGCAGAGAAACCCGTCAGCCTGACTTACCGATGTCCCTGTCGATTCTACGAGAGCAACGTGGCAAGAGCCAATATTAAGCACCTCAAAATCCTCTCCACACCCAACTGCTCACTTCAGATTGTGTAAGTCCCTCACTCTTGTCAGCTGGGTGCAAATCTCGGGTGTCAAAAATAAAGGGTCACAGAGCTGGTGCCTGCTCTGGTGGTTGAGTTTCAGTCTGTCTCATGCCATGACCCCCAATTCATCTCTTCACCTCATTTGTCAGATACAGCTGGACCCTGCTTTACCCCACGTAAAGGAGCCCAGCTGGTTGTTCCCCAGCTGTGTTCTCTGTGATCTCCTTGTTGCTGTGTGATCCCATGTCCTGTTCCCCCGTGGGTATGTGAGCAGGAATGTCAGACAGGCTGTCCATTGCCTTGGATGTGGAGCTTCACACCTTGGGATAAAACTTGACAGTGGCTTGAGTCTTCCAATGGGTCACTTCTCCACAGAGTGGAGCTAAACAAGCAAAAGGAAACCCTATATTTCATGTATCCTCCAGGAGGTACAGACCCTAAACACATGATGGCCTAATCTAGGGATGCTTACCAGGCAGGGACTGACTCAGTAAATCACAGAAGAACAGAAAGATGGGTTCCTGGTGGAAAATAACTTCTTTATTTTTGCTGGAAAAACAATCCTGATTTTCAGGAAACATTGGGATTTTGTTTGTTTGTCTTTGTAGCTTCACATGTGTATGTTTTAGGAAGGCCTTTTTTGTTCACTTCTTCATGGGTGATCCCTTCCCTCCTCTCCCAAAATTCAAAACCTTCTGAAGAAAAAGAAAATAGCATTCATCTTTTCATTGCAAGAGAGCCTTACTACTCTCAGCTTCTGTTAGCCTTTTTAAGAGGGTGTCAGGGACTAGATGTGGTTTCTGTGCGGTGATCCCATTACTAGTTCTGTCTTTGACCCATATATTGAGCCCTTCCTCTTGCAACTGAAATGCTGTAAAAATCAATTTTTGTCATCCAAAACATTTTTGCACTCAGAAAACTGACATGGTTTCATGAGATTGCTCGGGAATGTACCCATTCATGAACCAATTTTTATTCATAATTTTTTTTTCTGTTTTAAACTACTCTGTGTAGATCATACACATTTTATCATGTGCTGCTTCTTAGGATTGGTGGAGGACAGTGAGAAAAATGTAAGCCTCAGCTGAGAAATAATTTCCTTTCAGGAAAATGGCAAAACCAGCTGTGACTAACTCCAGTCTCTACCTATAAACAATTTTGGCAGCAAGCATCCAAAATGCAATAGTGCATGGATTTGTGCTCTGGAACTGTCAGTGAGTGCCATAAGGGTCCCAGTGCTAAGGCTTTTTAGAGGATTTGGAATTTTCTGGAGTAGTTTCAAGAAAATGACGGCATTTAAGATTGGATAGAGTATATATTTATCTCTTAATTAACATAGGATTATAGTAATTAGAGATAAATAAGAGCCTGAAATGCAGCAACAGAAACAACTCACGTTCTTGCCCATTCCTGACCCAAATGTGTTTGTCTGTGGTACACAGAACATATGAACCTATAGTTCACCCTCTTTTTGTTACTTTGAAAGGTACAGTACTTAAAAACATCCCTCCAAACGCCTTTGACACAGCACGAGTTCAAACTAGGTCTTTATTGGAACAGAAGATGAAATTAATCAAAACTTAACACATGAATTTCTCATCTTGAATCACTTTAAGCATTAAACAGTGAAGATGTAAATGAATTAAAAGCTGCAATTTTCAGGAATAGAGAATCTAAGTGAAACATATAATTGCTTTATGATATTTTGTGGGTTTTGTTGCTTGGGGTTTTTTTTGTGCAAGTACATTTTCCTTTTTGGTTAAGGGGAGTTGTACCTGGAAAAAAGCCTAAGAGCAGGCTTTTGTCTTTCATTTTATTGGAAATCATCTCTCCAAATCCAGTGAACTCCTCTGTCAATGTCTACTTCTACAAAGCCCACATGAAATTCCTTGCTTTTCAGTACAGGGAAATGAGCATTTTTAACAAGTAGACGCCTAAACCAGTCCAGGTTAAGCACTCCGTACAATTGCCCGTGTCTCTTCCACGACTGCACAAGGAGCAGGGGCTGGCAGGCTCAGAAATAAATGTCTGAACAAATCAGTGTCTCAGTATTAGGTGAGAGGTAATATTAGGTGAGAGGAATTGTATTGAATGTGGCTGGAGACTAGTTATGTGTGCCTTTGCTTCTGTACCCTGTGAGGTCAGCTCAAGAATTCCCAGGCATTGCTAACATCAGCAAATCCATTCTTACACTCTGTTGGTATCACTGAGCTGGAAATGCTCCAGCTTGGCACTGCTGTAAGGGAAATATGAATTAGGCCCATTCATCTCTTTACTGGTGCAGGGGTTGCAAGACGGATCCTTGATGTGTTTATGTTACAACTGTGTTGTTGCATAACTTCAGACCAAGGAGCCTTTTTGACCTGTTATTTCTTACGCCATCATTCTATATTCTGCAGATTTCACTTTATAAAATGAGGAACATTATGGCTTCCGTCCAGCAAATGTTTAAACAAGTACTGAACTTATTCGTATGGGCACTTCTATAAAACTGCTGTTCTTTGCACTCTTCCAAGGCAGGCAGGCTGTTGAGAGGGAAATTTTGGAGCAGCTGAGGCAGAGGCGGGGTGCTGCAGGGAATGTGGGAGATAACAGCTCTCAAGAGGTCCTGAGATCCCTGGAGGGTGAGACCTGCTGATGAAAAGCTATTTGTCTTGCTTCTGAATGAAAGATGCAGATAGCCCAAACATCAAATTCACGGGGAATTCAAATTAGCTAAACATTTTGGTGTGGGAAGTGCAGCTTGGACATGCAGGAGAAACCCCTCAGGAGGTTTCTGCCTTTGTTTCCAATGCTGAGTGAATACATGAGGGGAAACTTGCCTCTGGCACTATGGCACTTTCAGTTGTCTTCCTCCCTGCAACCTGTTAATTCAGTCTTGTATAAAACAAAAAGCTAACAAGTGGACACAGCCTTTCTTTCAGAACATCCGAGAGGTGTTTGTCTTCAAAACATGTGAAACTTCAGTTTTGGGTTGAATCTAAAAGCTGTTCTTAATCAATTCCTTGAAAAAATTACCTATATTTACCATGTCAGTCTTTCCAAATGAAATTTTTCTGTTGTTGGCACTGAACTCCTTAACAGTCCAGCTGTGAATTGGAAGTCTTAGATTCAAATTCTGTGTCTATTCCACTCTCACATGATTCCCAGTACAGACCACAAGAGACTGTCAAAGGAGACAGTTGGTTTCCAGACCAGGGGTATTTCTAACAGGTGACTCAAGGATGGGAGAAATAACCCATCCTCTTCATGGGTTAACCAAGAGCAGCCCTGGCACCCAAGGAAAATGAGGCACAGGGGTGGGGGGTTGGTGTGGGATGAGGAGCGTTGCACACTGGACTCACTCTGACTGTTCTCCTTTGGCAGTGCAAGGCTCAAGAGCAACAGCAAGCAAGTGTGCATTGATCCCAAGTTAAAGTGGATCCAGGAATATCTGGAGAAAGCTTTAAACAAGTAAGGCAAGAGACAAATGGACTTAACAGCTAACATCCTGAGTTATTAAAGGGTAGAACATTAAGGGCTGGCTTTTACTGTGTGGACAAAGTACTTGTGGAATCAGATATTGTTTCACAGAAGGGTTTGGAGTTGACCTAATTTGTATTAAAACAACAGTTTCTAATATATCCTAGATGTTAAACTAAGAATTTTGCCAGGGTTTGAGGCAAAATTTATGCTAATGAGTATGTTCTGGGGTCTCAAACTCATCCTCTTTTAAAAAACCTGTTCTCCCAAGGAAAATGTTTCCCTTGTGCCCCCTCTTCCCCAAACCAAACTACAATTACTTCAGAATCTATATCGTTCCGGTGTCTTTGGAGCCCCTTCTCCATGTTACGCTGGGTGTCTGCTTGCACAGGCAGCTGAGGCCTAGGGATTCTTGGTGCTAAAAATTGTTTCTCTGCTGCCCAGTGTGGAATGCTGTTAATGTCAGCCAAGGCACGATGTGCTACCATGAATAAGCCTTTCCCACAAGACCAGGGGAAAATCAGCCCAACACAGCAAATTCAGACTTTTTAAATCAATTTTTATTCCCCATGTCTACTTTGAGGTGGTCTCAGCCCATCTCTGTTCAATTTTACGCTGAAAAGAGCTGCACAGAGCACATTTTTGTGCTGAACTGCAGGGGAGGACTCCAGCCTTCCAGCACTGGAAGATGGTACATACCAAATGATGTACAAAGCATTCCCTTGCTTGCCCAGAGCCCTGGGCTGCGGTTGATCCAGCAGCAGCATTTTGGCCAGCAAGCCTACCTGTGCACTCAGTATCCCTGCCACCCTTGCCATCACATTCCCACCCCACAGTAACTGCGCTGTAACCCTGCTGAACCTTGTCCCCCTGCATCTGTAGGGTGAAGGCAGGGCTGGAATCCAATCGTTTGCAAAAACAATGCATTATTGGGGAAGGTATGGCCCCAGGGCAGATGGGAGGCACAGGTACCTGAATGCTCTCCACTGTTTGCTTTGTAAATGCATCTGCCAAACAAGGGGTAGAGTTAAAAACAGAAAAAATTCTTTTCTCCCCTGTGTTTTTACAATAAGCAAGGGGGGAAATGCCACCAGAAGTAGAGAGATTCCTCCATGTGTCCCTTTTGGGGACTGCACTGGGGCCAAGAGTGAGGAGGAAGAAGGAAGGAAGCCAGCTACCAAAGTCAATGTGATTCCAGCCCTGACAGCTCTTCCCATCTCATCTGATGCTCAGTGCCTTCTTTGCTGCCAGCACTCAGCCCTTTTGTCCTTTGGACAAATTCTCTGCAGAGGTAATCCAGGTTAATGCTGCCAGAATGGCTTTGGGTTTAGGCACTACTGAACCTAAGAACAGGACGTGGCCCATGCTGACTATCCTAGGGACCTGAGCTATTTTATTTTACAAATTGGAAAAATCTTCAAGCTCCTGCTTAAGTTTCTGTTTGCTATCATCTCCAACCTGTAACTTAGGAGGCATTTTAGAAATCTGCAAGGTTGGGCAAACATGATTATGTGCCTGTCTGACTTAGGGGAGCAACTCAGCTGGAACATGTTCTGCTCTCACTTCCGCTAGTGAAGATCTGAGACCAGCTCTACTGAAACCAGTGAGTCTGCCTGATGTCCAGCCAGATTCTGTGTTTTGTTTACCAAATGCTAATACAGAAGCAATTCTGCCAATTTGGTGGATTCATCCTCGTTTACATTGAGTAACAAGAGAGAATTTGGTCCCAGCTCTATGAAATGAGATGACAGAAAGCATATATCTCCATCACCTTATCCTGTAATCATGGCATTGTGTTAATTTTCCAGCTAGTAATGCTAGCACCAGTGGCATTTTCATGCTCCACAGACAGTGAGGGCTCTGTCTGTAGCATTTTCACAAGGCATGTTTTTGATATATTTTAGTGCACAGCTTTGACTTCTTCAATGAAATGTACTTTGGAATATATTTATAGCACATCAAACAATTCATATATTTGAATTGGAGCCATATGAATGTTGGTAGTTTAGAACACTGATATCCCTCTAAACTACTAACAGCTTGTAAAATGAATCTATATAGATCTATAAATGTTAATGTAGCTATCAGTTTCAATCAGCCATATATTATATTTTTTCACTTGTACTGAAGTTGTATGAAATGTGACATTACCCTATATGCACTAGCAATAAAATGGCTAATTGTTTCATGTTATGAAAACCCAATTGTACATGGGAATTTATTTTTCTGGAATAAAAGCAATACCTTTTGTAGAAAGGGCTCTTGTAATTGCTTAAGTAGAATCCAAACTGTGAAGACATCTTAATCTATACCAGTACTGTAATAAGAGAATATCTTCAGTGTTATAATCTGCAGCTAAAGGCAAGGAAAAGTTCCTGGAATAGTAGTCCAATACATTTAATTTTGAAATCAGAAATGTTTTTTTAGGGAATTATTTTGCTCACTAATTCTGCTTAGCATTTTTTATTGCTTTATATTCATCACATCTCCATGTAATATACACATGAGACATCAGTGAAACACATTCAGGCTGTCAGGAATCCAAATTCTTTAACTGGCTTTAAAAATCATTGTGCAGCTGCTGTGGCCAACATCATTTAACATTCATCCATTTTATAGACATGGGGCAAATCAGTCCTTTCTTGAAATAGCTAACAAATCCTTTATCACTTCCACACAATCCCAGTCGTCATTTACGGTACATTGACTCCCTTTCCCTCCTTCCTTTGTATGAGGATATGCAAAATCAGGTCCTTACAGAGTTAACAGAGCCCATCTTGTCTGCTGTCACGTTAATATAGTCCCACTTCAGAACCTCCCTTGCTTCAAGATGCCGGAGTCCATGAAGCTCAGTGGCTACTGCAGACTCCCAGGGGAGATCTCATGGATCTGGAGAAGATATCAAAGTCATGTGGGAAAAATCTTTCCATTAAGCCAGCTAGGAGAAAGGAAAAGAAACTCTGAATGTGTAAGGGCTGGCTGTGTTGGTAGCCCAGCCCTGCTGCTGCCTTCCAAACCCTGGTGTGGCAGCTATTCCTAATTTTTGACCTAATTTGTACATAATAGTTGAAGTACAAGATGCCAGAACAACAACCTCCCAGTGCTCCACCAAGCACGTGCTGGGTCAAGGCCCCACACGAAGGGGGACAATGTAGGTGATTATCTTTACAGCCTTGTTTTAAGGCACCAAATGCCCACAAATCCCCTCAGAGTAGCCACTGGTTCTTGCTGATGTCAGCAGGAATGCTGGGTGGGAAGCCAGAAATCCAGCCCTCCTCTGCTTCCACTGTACCTCAGGGGCAACTCTTTGGATGGTGAGGCTCCTGGCTGACAAGTTCTGGAAGGTATTTGGGGAGGCTTTGATATTTTGGATAAAAGGGTTGTTCTGGCCTCAGAGTTTGCAAATATTCTTCCACCAGGACACTTTTACTGGTCTAGCATTCCTCTCGGGCAGAGGTTATATGAAAGATGATGCTGAATTTGCACCCTGCCAGCAAGACATGAAGGGACCATAGGATAAATGTGAATAAGGCCTTTGTATATGGATAATTTATGGCAGTCTTTTTTGTATTTTTCTTTTAATTTAGACCACGTCATCGCACTCATAAAAAAAAGCAACAGAAGAAACGGGGCCCACTCTGCCCTTCCCGTGCAACACCACTAAAGTCTCCAGGGAGAAAGAATGGTAGGAGGCATTAGTTTCTGAGCTGGGACACCTCAGGTTCAAGTCCCTGCTCTTCCACTGACCAACTTATGGGACCCTGGGCAAATATATTAGCCTATCCAGATCTCCATTTCCCCCCATATTTGTTGAGGATAACACCTCTACCCTTCCTGCAAAGGAGTATTATATAGATAAAACTCTTAAAATGGGGAAAGTTTAGCTACAACAGATGTGGGAAAATGGGCACACAAAGAGGCCAAAATGACCCTGAAGCAAAGACAAAGTCAAAAACAGGGTAAAGGTTTGGGAGCCCTATTTATTTCAGCTCCAATATCAAATTGATGGAGTTAAACTATAACAGCTGTGAACTTGCCACTGGTGTTTTTTAATGAGAAATGCAGCACCGTGTGGTGACAACATGATGTGGTGCATGGGTGACTGATTGATGCCTTTCCTATGGGAGATGCTAGATGAGTCCCAGGGAATGGTGTTACATATGCCAATGCTCTGCATGTCCCAGGTTTTTTTTCCTCACCAGGGTGGTTTGTCCTGCCTTTCTGCACCAAAAGAAATAGGGTTACTGCTGTGGGATATTGGAAAAGACAGAGGAAAAATTCTTCAGAGGAAAAATTTTCTTCATGGGTTAGTCATCCTCTTTGTGCCTAGATGAGTTTTCTGAGACTACCTTTACCGGGAGTCACAGTCTCTGGCTGTGGTCACAGAGCCTAAATTGTCCAGCAGGCACTGGAAGGGGTATTAGACATGACATGCTGAGACATCAGTTTTTGAATACCAGGTGTTTACCCTCTGAGGCTTGTAACTCAGCCTTAGTGACCTCATCCAGGCTGCGAAATGCTGATCAGCCTGGAGCAGGAGCAGGGATCACTTCAGACAAAACCTGGAGGCCGCCAGCACAAACCGGCTCCTTGTTCTGAGTGAACCAGACACACAAGACACTTGCACTTTGCTGTGATGCCTAACCCACACTCTCCTGGGTACCATGCTCACACTGAGCATGGGAGACTCCATTTGTCTGCGCCCCACCTGAGCTCCTACCTCAGCCCTTCAGGCCTCACACATTTACTGTGCGGCGCCTGCCTGCCCTGCCGGTCACCCCACCTTCACTGGGCAGCTGGTCACCACTACTCTGATGTGCTCCCCAGCTGCTCACAGCAGGTGAGGTCCCAGGGCAGGGAGGCTCGGGGGTGGCTCCTGGCTGGCAGCAC
Source organism: Aleadryas rufinucha (assembly GCA_013397815.1). Classification (NCBI taxonomy): domain Eukaryota; kingdom Metazoa; phylum Chordata; class Aves; order Passeriformes; genus Aleadryas; species Aleadryas rufinucha. Next base: position 178,100 of record VZTH01002171.1, read on the forward strand.
ACTGGCTGCCCCTGCTCTCCAGCCAGCCCACGGTAGAAGCCAAACAAGAGCAGAGCATGGGCTGCCCTCTACATTCCTCCATCCTCACAGAGACCTGACACTCTCTGGAGCTGCAGTCCATGGTCTCCATCAGAGCTGTGGGGTAGGGGCAGGTGGAGGATGCATTCCCAGTGCCATTTGCTCTGCTACTGGGGCTGCTCACAAATGATTAATCTCTCCTTTCCCTGCTGTATTTTTTGCCGAGTTTCTTTGCCCACTGATAATTCTCTGCTCTGGCTTTCAAGTCCAGAATAAGCTTTCTAGCCAGCCTTCCTCCTATATTAGTTCTGAACACCTTACTAACTGTGATGAGCACAATCTGCCCAAAATAACACCCATTGCTGGGTTTGCCCTGCTGGGTCCCAGTAGCTCCTTGTGGAGAACTTCTCCCAAAATGTTCAGCAGTTACTGGTTGGAGGGGCTGCCTTTGGGTTAGTCCAGACACAGATTTGCTGTTTGACTAGGCCTGATATCAAAGCTTTTGCAACTGAAATAAACCTTAATAGTGTTTCACTTTCTTCTTCATCAACAGGAGGTTCAAGATGTAAGAGGCAAGCATTGTAAGCCGTCTGCAGGATTTCTTACTGTAGGACCCAGAGAGCAGATAACCAGTATTAGGGAATGAATACATTTCACTGCTAACATGCAGCACAAAAGCAACGCTTCACGCATTTCCAAAGGTTTTTTCCTTGGTTATTTTTGGTGGGGTTTTTTGTTTGTTTGTTTGTTTTTCCCCTTGCACAAATTGGCTTGCTTTCACAGTGCTATTTTTATATAGTAAGATGTAACTATTTGAGAAAAATATGGATTTATACAGGTTGGTTTATTACCTAGCACTGGGGGCAGATACCAATTTAAACTAACCCTGTTATTATATAATATTTTATTTCCTTTGTTGTGTAGAGGTCCTGCTTTATTTAACTTTCTTTTGGTTCATGCAAGTCTCCTGGAGTTTTAAACCTAGAAGGACATGAACTGTACAGTGCAATGATGTTGTGTAAGTAGCGGTGGAACTCCTTGCCTCCAGAAGTCATAGAGGCCAAGAACATAGGAAGGCTAAAAAGCATCAGACTGATGAAAGTGGACAACATTACCCTGAGTGGCATTTACAGATATTTTGGGTGAGCGATTAAACTCAGGGCTACAGGGCTAAAGCCCTTCTCCGAAGATCAGAAACCTTGCTGACAGCTGTGAGCAGCTGGATCAGTGCACATCTGGTATTGCAAGGTGCTAATACTTGGCTTGTAGTAGTTGTGTGTGTTAGGAGCCACAACACAGTTCTGATGTCATCGGGCATTTCCTATGTTCCTGTGTTTCTGATGACAAATCTAGCAAAAAAAGGAATGGGTTATTAAAGCTCTAACCACATGATCGTGTTGCAAGTTGCTGGAGGAGTCAGATATGCTGCCATGCACCAGGGATCTCTTCCCACCCATCCACAGGTGACTTCAGCTTGCCTGGCTGGCTTTGCACTGAAGTAGGCTGAGATTCATTCACCCTTCACCAACGAAGCTGTAGCTCGGCTACTGAATGGTCATACCTGCCTGAGGGCAGTCACATCCCTGATGGCTCTGGAGATACCCAGAAGAGGATGTCTGGCCATATCTTGGAGAAAGGAGGTGCCTGGGGCAAGAGAGGGTCTGTGCAGTTTGTGGAAGGAGAGGTGTTTCTGGGGTATGAAAATGAAGGCCAACACTCACGGTTCACCAGCAGTCATGGCCTTGTAGGTGAACAGGATAGCCTCTGGAATTCCCTTTGCGAAGCACAGCCTGGGACAGGCACCACTCCTTGCACCAATCCCTTCTCTAAACCAGAAGTTTCTTTCTCCTGATTCCTTGCTGTATACACAATATCTGCTATGTGGTATGGAGACACCTGCAGCACTGCAATAATCATGTCATGCTGTGCACTGAGATCTGGGGGGAAGCACATTTGTGCAGCACAATGCTTGTGTTTGTATGTGTCTGTGTATTGTAAAAAAAAAATGTTGTAAGATTGTCTTTTTTGAGCTGGTTGCTTCAAAAGAAATCTTCCCTCTTCCCTGCAGCCTTGTGTCAGGAACACTGAGAGGGGTGTTTCACACTCCTTTCTGTGGTAGGCACCTTTAGTGCCTAAGAGGCACTTTGGCTATCCAGGGACTACATTATTTCCATGTGGATTCAGGTAAAAATCTTGTATTTTCCTCTCTGTAAAACAGGGCTATTGCAGAGTCCTTCAGCTGGGACCACATCACCTCATTTGCTTTAAAGCAGAAACAAACTGCTGTGCCTAAAATATTTGTGTTTGTGATTTTGACATTCTTTCTCTTGTTATCATTACCTGCTTGGTGCTTTAAGTATATTGTGTCTCTGCTTTAAAAGGTCTGGTACCACTGTACTTCATGAGAATTGGAGTTTTGATTTAAAATTAGTAGGATCAGATCCTCTCCTGAAAGGGTAAAGAAAGAAAGAAGGAAATTTTATGAGGAAAACAGAGTTTCTTCTATCTTCCCTGGACTGTATTTTATATCCTAGGGTCCATCCCCTGTGCTACACATGCACCTGCATTTGCCAGTGGTTTGCCAGAGGTGGACATGTGATGTCCAAGCCAAGAATGACCGCAGGAAAAGTCACCCAGGAAAGTGCATCCTTCACACATAATTTGTATCAAAGGACAGCCTGAGGTCTGATTGATTCCTCTTGCAGTTAATGGAGAATTAAATAATCCTCTGAAATTGATTCAGCAGCATACCTTGCTCATGGTGATAGGGGCCATGCCCGTTTCGTTTCCAGGGGACACATCGGCTTTCTGGTGAGAAGGTGGGGTGGGTAGATGTGACTGCACAGCCTTGCCAGTGCTCTGCTGCAGTCCTCCTTAACAGGGAGTGCATCTGGGGTCAGCACCAGCAGGGACAGGTCCCTGGGAGCATGCCAGCCCCACATTACAGCCTGGGCAAACACTGCTGTGACAGGAGCACTGCGATGGGCAGTGCTGAAGCACCCCAGCCAAACCACTCAGGGCATGGGACTCCTCTCAGGGGCTGGCACCGTGATCCTCCCTCACCTGGGTAAGGTTGAGCACAGTGTGAATGCAGAGGTGGCCCAGACCTGGCCAGAGACTTCAGTGAGAACCTGATAAAAGCTTTCTCTTGCTTCAGACCAAAATTCATCCTTAAGTGGGAAGCTTTGCTGTTTGCCTGACATTTGTGTGATGCACTGGGGAGAGCAGCCATGGCCTTTGCACCAGAGGAATCAATCTCTGGGCTGCCCCAGTGCACCACATGTGGTTTGTCCCATTCCTGCCACGACCAGAGCAGCCTGAGAAGCAGCACTGGCAGCGTCTCACCTGGGGAGAGCACTTGGTTTTCCCTGCTGCCTTTAACTGTTGACCAAAGACAGAGTCAGGGAAAGGAAGTGTGAGGAGATGGGAGTGAGGTAGGGACCACATGTGAAGAGGAGGGAAAAGAGATAACACTGAACCATGCTGAAAAAGCAGCTTCCATAAATGTGAAATCATCACGTGGGTATTTTCAAAGTGCAGCTGTCAAATCCCAAGGTTGGATTATATTTTAAGAGGAGATGGTATTTATTGCTGTGTCAATTTTTATTTATACTAGCTTTATACTTTTATGTATGAATATCTTATATGAATTCTGCCTGAGGAAGAATGAAGGGTGACTTTGATGTGTGTTTGATTAAGGTGTTTGAACAAAAGTGGCTGTTTATTTTGCAATGAAAGCTTTTTTCAAAGTTAAATATACACATTTTGTTGAAAATGCAGTTCCTATGGAAGTTTTTGTTGCCATTTTCCCTTTAGTAGCCTCTGGAAGGTCCTTCTTTTCTCTGGCAACTTGTTTTGAGTGATGTGATTTATAGTAGTCAGGGTTTTTTGTGAACTCATCACCTAAAATTTGGTTATTTTTTCTTTATCAACATCCTACCAAGATAATCCTTGTCTGAAAACATGTAACTTTGGTGGCCACAGAGAAGAAAATGTACAAAAGGGCTGCATGAACCTCCCATCTTCCATTCCTTAAGAACTCTATGTTGTCAGAATGTGGTAAATACTGTACTTTATATTTTTATTAAGTAAAAAGAAGTATCTTCCTAAATAATGTGAAAAGGGTTTTGGTTTTGTGTTCCTGTAAGGCAGCTTTTATGGAGGAGTTATATTATGCTTTTGAAATTACTCCTTTCATAGAAAATTTTGAAAAGAAACACTTTTATATTGTTGTAATTTCTCACATAAATGTGTATGCACTTAAAATTTTCTTAATAAAAATGTATGTCTGAATAAAGTTTTTTGCTTGCTTCTAATTTTTTTTTCTCTTCACAATCGAACAGCTACAATCTCTACTCAGAAAAAACATTCAGATGTAGTTTGTGTCCAGTTTCAAGGATGCCTCCATATAACCCCAGTGCTCCAACTGTCTGCAGGGAACCTGAGGTAAAGGGCCTATGGGTCTGGCAGGGAGCAGCAGCCTAGCAGATTGAAATGTGCCTTCTTCAAAAGGAAACCCTTAGCCATTTCCTCCAAAAACAGAAACCCAAACTCTTTTTTTTTTTTAAACTTTTTTTTTCCCCAAACTTGTCTCTTGCAGCAGTTTGACTTCAGTGGAACTGAGAGCTGTGAGCTGGTTTTGTTCCAGCAACAGGGATACCATCATCATCATTAATGCTGAGGAGGGGATGAAGGTTTCCCTGAAAAGCATGGGGAGTAATAGGGGATAGATTTGACAAAAGAGCAGATGTGAACAACACTGTCCTTGGGGCTGCTTTTCCCAGGGCACAGCAGAGTCAATCTTCAGTTGGGCAGTTTGGAGATGAAAAAAAATTTTAGAGGCGTGCAGAACTGACCTGAGAACCTGCAGGTATAATCCTATTCAAGCTTCTTAATAAGTATTTCTTGGCCAAATTGATGCAAGGCAAAACACATGCAAAAAAAGGGGAAAAAGGAAACTCAGATGACTGATAATTCCTTTGCAAATCCATCAATTATTTACTAAGAGATTTATGAAAAACTAGCAGGTAATTGTGAGTGCAGATGGTCAGTGAGAGATTACCAGGCTACTGTGAAATGCATTTGAAGTAATTAGCTACAAAATTACACATTAATATTAAGCATAAGTTGCATGTTCTGTGGGGCACTTTGCTGTGCCTTTTATCAGGTCTTTTCTCTCAAATGTGAAAGTTTTGGTTCTTTCTTGCTCAGCAAAGCATCACAGCAATGTATCTGTGAGCTGCCTCGGAACTGGAGGTGAGCCCACCTTATTAGCACATCTGGCTCTCTTCACAAGCAGCTTTCCAATATTAGCAAGCTGAAGGAAATCAGCTGCATTCATGGCCTCAGCCACCCTGACACTGATTATGGGCTGGATTGATTAGGTCCTGGCATGGTATAGGTCAGAGGACAGCATGGTAAGTACCTCTGCTTCCTAGGACCAGCTGGGGCTGTTACCACTGAGGATGTTACCTTGGATGCTACATGATAAGGGTCACTCCTAGCTTCTAGTGAGAATTTCCCTGTTTTATAAAGCTACTTGCTCTCAAGTTGTCCCAAGAGTCTTTCAGACAAAACAAATATGTAGCTTTGAGAGTAGCAAATGCAAAATGAAAAAAACAAAACCAAAACCCCCAAGGTCTAGAAGCTGAAGCCAGAGAAATTCAAACTGAAAACACATTTTTAAGTGTGGAATTGATTAGCCTTTGGAACACATTCCCCAAGAGAGGGGGAAGGAAAGCCCTGATCCTTCCTATACCTTCTTAGCAGGGCTGAAGGCCATTGTGGTGTTATCCATACATACCTTGCTGGGCTCTCAGGGGACATGGGGTGAAGATCTCTTGCCTCTGTTACTGGTAGGGTCAGACATGATGAGCTAAAGATCCCTCTGGCCTCAGAAATCCATATGCAGAAAGCCCCCGTTCCAGGGGAGCATTCTTCATCCTATTATTAATAACACCTGCATATCATCAGCCATCCCAGTTCCTTGGACCAAGGCTGAGGATGACTCCTGCTGTTACACTGGAGACAGATTTGGGGTAAAAGGCTTCTATTTCTGGTCATGAAAGTTGCCCTCCAGCTGCAGGGGCAGAGGCATGGCAGTGAGAAAAATTTGCAGCCCTGTCCTGGGTCCATGCACTCCTTGACTTTGGGAGGAGAGGTTTGCTCACATAGGTGCCCTCTGGATCACACTGGTGATCTTTGTTGTAGGAATTCCCTGAGTTTCTTTCTTTGTCCTCTTTGCTTACCCTCTTAGCCTTATTTGTCCTTCGTTCTCTCCTCTGGCTCTTTTGGGGACCTTCTCTTTCCTCTCAACCCCAGTTTTCCCAGCTGAAGGGACAAATCTTGGTGATTTAAAGCCATTCTCAGCACCTTCCTCCTGCTTTCTCATCATTGTTGGTGCTCCCTGGCTAGGGCCAGCCATCCCTTTCTAGTCTCTGAAAGAGGTGGAAGGACATTTCTGTTCTGTCCTTTGCAGTCACTATATCAGAGCAGGATCCAGGGTCCTTTTGGAGAGGAGCTGCATGACTGCTGCTGTGGAGCTGTTTGTCTTTTGTGCTCTTGGGCTCATTCCCAACTGTGAAGTCCGATCTGTCTTCCCTGCCTGCACCAGCAACACCCTTTGGCTCATCAGCACGTCCTCGGCTCACATGGCTCCCAGCTCGTCCTTCTGCAGCCAGCTGCTGCTCACAGTAGCTGCCAAGGAAAAATAGTGACCTGTGACTGCTGCCTTCCCACTGCCAGCACATGGAGAGCCAAATCTGGACACACAGGCTTTGTGAGCTGGCAGAACCAACATGCTGCTTTAGGCTTTCAGCAGACCCCAGTCAGACCACCATGGCTGGAACAGAAGGTGAAGTCTAGCCCAGTCTGATGAGAGGTGGAAGAGCACAACCTAAGAACAGAAGGACAGAGGTTTAAAATGCTGCTTTGGCTCACTGAAACCTCCAAAATGTGTGTGATTCTTCCACCCCAAAGATCTGCAATCAATTCCAGCTGCCTAGCGTGCTGCATGATTTACTGCCGTGCCTGAGAGATTTTGGCTGTGGTGAAGCATGTTTGTACGTTGCCTATAAAACAGCAAATCTGAAGAAAGGACTCTCTGGATGTGGTTCAGAGTGTGTAACAAAACCCAGATCGCCAAGTCCTTCCACACAGTGCCACAGCAACACATACAGCCAGTACAAGTTTAATATCTAGCACACTGTATCTATTTTGCCTCTGAGCACCAGAGAGAGACTTAAAACACTGCAGACTGTACAATTCCTGTGCAAAGGGTAGGCTACTTAAGGGAGCAAATGGCAAGTCCCATTATGTAGCCTAGTGCATCTTTTCTAAATTAGAGCCTTTCCACAGGGCAGAGCACTAGCAAAATGGTTCTGCACAAAATATGTGGAAAAGGAGAAAAAAGAGAGGAAATACTTATTTCTTTCAAACTATAAATACTCTGAATGCAAATAGGGATCCAACTCTCTATGCCAGATCTACAGCCACAAAAGCAGCTGGATGCCTACCATTCATACTAAGTGTCCATATTCAAGGTTAAGGTCCTCACAGTAACTTCCAGTGCTTTCTGCAGCCTGGTTGTTCCAATGATTCTCCTACTGGCATTATTGCCTGCTAAGCAGTCTACCCCAACTCAATTACTGAGGGATTGGTACCACCCTCCCCATTCCCTGGGACCTTCAGAGCACACATCTGGTCTTGCTAAGAATGGGGGAAGGAGATTCCAGGGGCATTTCCAGAATAGATGTGTTGCACAAGCCTGCACACCCCTACCCTTGCATCTCGTCTCTCAGTCTGATTTTCTTTCAGTCTACCATTATTTTAATTCAGACAAGGTCCTATTATGCAGGAGTTGCACAAACACAGAATGATAAAGACAGTCCCTACCTGATAAATTTCATGGTCGAAGATCTGCTCTGCCAGGCTCTTATCAAGCGTACATGTTGCAAGGAATGCAAGTCTCTATCTCTTCGTCGGGTGTTGGAGAAGCATCACACCAGACATGGGATGGCTTGTTAAGCAAGTAAAGAAATACAGATCATCTAATTTCACATTCACCTCTTTCACCATACGCAGGATTTGGTTAACAGAAAGTTTTTCAGTTCCTTGGAGGGGTGGAGTACTGCGAAAAGATAATGGAGGAATGACAAGGAGAAGCAAAGCTTCCCAGTCATTCAGTTACTGGAGATAAAGCCCGGAGAGGGATGCTCTGCAGGCAGGAGATGAGCAGGTCTGAGCTGTGCAGCTCACTCCACACAGTCCCCACGTGCCTTGTTCCCATGTGTGTCTTAGCAGCGCTCACCCCGTGTATCACTGCTTTGGGCACCCAGCCATCCTGGCTCCTCCCCTCCTCTCCCTTCTCTTGCGCTCCCTCCTTCCTCATTTCTAACTCCTTTAAGATTTCTCTTTCCTGCTGCCATATTATTTGTTGCTGACTTTGGACATTCTTTATGGCCTTTCATCAGGCTTCCCATTGCTCACACACACTGCATTGGTTTGGCCTGCTCTGCCTTTTGTCTATGCAAAAACAAAAGCTTTATGTGTTGCCCAGAGACCATGGTGACTTCAGGACTTTCCCAGTGCCAGCACCTAATTGCAAACAAATGGAAGTCCCCAGCTGCATCGCCTGCAATACCGTGTCTTGGGTGGGAGGGCCTGATCCTGCTCACTCTGCACTGTGGAACTGGTGAAAGGCTCATGATTTACAGCAGTGTATCTCACATTGCCATCTGGCCTTCAGCAATCTAGCTGGCTTGGGAGAGAAGGCATAAAAGCCACGCAATGCTCGTGACATGAATATCTCTCATGTCTGGTTTTCCTTAATGTCAATATATAAAGGGGAGTTGACTGCAGTGAACAACCTGTATACTCCTCAGAAAATCCTCACCGAGCACAGAAGTCAATGGCATGACATTTCCACTCCATTTCTGCCTCTCTTTGAAACCCAAAAAGGGATCATCCCTCCATGATGAGGACTGCCCGAGAGGCATATGGAGCAGGGCACCGGGCTGGAAGCGTGTCACTCCCATGCTGTGCACAGGCATGTGCTGCCCAGTGCCCAGAGCTGCTTCAAAACAACGTTTCCATCCAGAAGAAAGAGGGAGAGATTCCCAGTACTCTCACACTTGTTTGTATTCCAAAGCAGGACAGAAAAAGTCTGAATATCATGTTTTCTAATGGAATGGACAGTTTGGAAAGGATTCTCTCAGGAAACGACAAAGAAATTTGTTCTACTCAAATCGACAGAGAGTTGGCTTTGCCTACATGTCACAGTGACTGATAGGAGTTGGAGTTCCAGCAATCCACCCAACCCTGGCTTTCCCAGGCTAGCCTGCATCTCCTGTACTGCACTGCTTCATGGCCCATCCATGACTTACTGGAACATGTCAGCCAAAGGTGTTTCATGGGGTTTATAGTTTCTCCACAGCACCACTCTCATGAAAGATACTGAGAGCATGAAGCAGAGTCTGGGAGCAAGTCAATTTAATCTGATATCTTTCTATTATGATTTGATGCCCAGCAGATTGTATACAAATTTCTGCAAACTTTCCCTGAAAAACTTCAGTTTCATGAAAATTATTTTTAATTGCATGAATATTCTGGCAGAAAATTCTCAATCGCTTCTAAATTTTCTGAAAGGTTATCAATTATCTGCTGTTTATTATTTTGTTTGCACTTCTCAGCATATTTGACATAGCTGGGGAATTGTTCTCTGGTATTGAGCAGCAGATAAGCAATACCAAATCTTGCCAGCATTATTTCTTCCTCTTGCTCTCAAATGCCTCCTTTCCCTTGGAGGGCTTCTTAACTTTCATGTGAAGTACATCCTTCACATGAAGAAATCCCCCCTGGGGCCTGTCCCACTCCTCCACCTGTGCCCTACAGCACCTGCATGGGCTTTTTCTGGGGGTCTGCACAGGCTCATCCCAGGCAGCAATCCCACCACCCTGTGGGAGGGCAGGTAACAGAGAGAGGAGAGGAAGGATTATTCTTGCTTGCTCTCTTACAAACAGATCTGGATACAATTTTTTTCTTGTCAGGCTGATTTTCTTGGAATCCAAACATTCAATGGGAACATGGCCATGTTGGTTAAACTTCAGTGGGAAAGTCCAAGTGCTCTGAGGTAACTTTTTCATTCTCTCCCAATAGTTCTTGATTGTTTCATTTTCATAATATAGAAACCTGTAGTTCTGATGAGGTAGAATGACTTGTTTTGACTTCACTATTTCAAATATGATCTAATAATATATCAGAGAAGTGCAACATCAAAAGTAGATGTTTTTATCTTTCAGATATTAAACATATTCCCAAATCAAATAATTTTTGTGGAAATAGTCTTCCTGCAAGAAGTTATAATGATTGACTTCCCCTGAGTCAATTAGTAATGGAAACAAATGGTAAAACATCAGCAGCACTCAGGAAAAATTATTTCTTGTTTTGATCGCTTCTAAGAGCCCTGGTTTGGGAGAGAGGAACTTTAGAGGAACAGAAGACCAGTTTTTCCCTGCAGCCATAGCAAAGCTCTGAGGGATCCCTGCAGTGCTGCTTGAGTCTGTCCCTAGCAGCAGGGAGCCTTAGTGGTTAGAAGGTGAAGGTATGAGAGTACCCCAAACGATGCTCTCGCAACATCAGTGCCTGAAAACCATGGAAAGCAATATGTGCAGCAGCCAACCTGGATGAGTTTTTCATGTAAATTTCCCTTCAGGGGCTGTTCTGTGATGGGTTTGAATTAGGTTCAAGTTATGAATCTATAAATATGGTATTTTTTGTCATTATGCCTGTTTTGTATTAAACTTCTGCAGCTTTTTTCTTCCTCACCTCCCCCTGCCCCTGCACCCCTTCCTCTCTGTGTCTCTCTCTCACCATTTTGACAGCAGTGCACTGCCTTGACAGCATCAGAAAAAAAGGTAGGAGAGTCAGGAGAATAGGGGAAAGATGAGATGTTCTCCTACCATCTCAATATTTGGGGTCTCACTGGTGAGTGAACTGAAAGAGTGAAGAGATATTAATCAGAGGAAAAAGGCGAAACCTAAGATTGCAAGTATTGTCCATCTTAGATATAAGGAAGAGCATCTACAGGCAAAAAATAGTGGAGATGTCTTCTGAGTTCCTGTGGGGAAGGAGCCCATGTTCAGATGTGCACAGTACATCCATGACCTCTAGTCCTTATTGGTCTGTAAAGGAGGGAGCCAGACACCACAGGAGCACGTCCTGTGCAGGATGGGCACCCATGGGTGGGGGTTTTCCCATTTCATTACAACCAAAGCTGAAGACATAGTTTCTAATGTAGTTTTATTCCAAACTGAGAAAAGCTTATTCTTTTATTTTTCCTTTCTCCTGAATCTGATATATCTGTGAAACTGCTCTGAAAGCACTATATCTCTATAAGAAATAGATATAATTCTTGGGGTTTTAATGCAGAGAGTTTATCTCTAGCACAATTGTATGAGTTTTCTCATCTTTCACACCAGGCTCTGTAAAAGCAGAATCAGATCCAAATGCCTGTTAGTCTTTTTGTCCATCTAGAAAAAAAGGCTTAAAAAAAAAGGCCTTAATACTTTCAGGTATATGGATTTAATGACATGGAGAACAAAGCCTGTGGACTTATTTTGGATTACAGTCTCTAACCAAGACAGAACTCAGCCAAGTATCCTCCCCTTGGGCTTTTCATCACTTTGTTTTACTTGTTACTTAGGACCTGTGGATCCTAACTCTTTGAACATTTGCCTTCAGAGGAATTAAATTAGATTAATAGTAGCTTTCAACCTGCAGTCCCAGTTGCTCAGACTTTGGCAAATGTCCTTCCACAGAGGAGCAACCTGTGGGACCTGCAGGGTAAAATGCAGAGAAGGCTGATGAGACAAAGCCTGCACTAATTCACCATGATGAGTAACCAAAAAAGACTTTAAAAATGAAAGGTTTGCTGTGTCTCAAGCACAGAGATATGCCTGGTCTCCAAGGTGGATGGGTGTCATCACCGTTCTCCACAGCACTGGGCAGTGCTCAGCACTGAATCATTCTCAGCAGATTGTGCAGCAAAATATCCCAGTGCACCGATGATTGTGACAGGGGAGGTTGTACGGCTTTGGTGCTTGGTTTTTCTGTGGTTTTGTTTTGTTTGTTTGTTTGTTTTGATTATTTATTTATTTATAAGGGAGAGTTTTGTTATCAAAAAGAGGCATTTCTAGGTAGGTGCTGGTAGATTGCAGTTAGGGAAGACTTTTGCTTCAGAGAGGATGGGCTTTGCTTAGGTGGATGCCGCAACCCAGCTGGGATGTCTAAGAACAGTTTGCTCCCACACTGCTTCTCTCAGGGACTGCATCTTCAGCAGACTGTCAGATCAGGTCCTAAATGTCTCTCTGCATTGCCTCATCACTTCTAATTACCCTTAGTTGCTCTGCTCACAGGAGTTTCTAGGGAAGATGGGATCTGCTTTTCTACTACATTATGCAAACTTGCATAAGCAACTCACTTTAAAGGATTGTTTGAGGAAGTAATTTAGGAAAACTCCTACAGAAATGAAGTGCTGGGTGACTCCTTCAACGACCAGCACTCCCTAGTGCTGCAGGGCAGTGGAAGCCTGTGCTCTCTCAGAGATGTCTTCTCCTGGAAGCTGTCCCAGAGGCAGGTAGGAGCATCCAGGGTTGTCTGGCAAAGGTTTCTTCCAATTCTTCACAGCTCTGCAGATATAAATCACCAAAGGCCCTTTTGGTAGAGTCCAAACCACTCTGCTTCAAATGGGTCAGTTTGCAGCCATGATCTGAGTGACATCTCCCATGGCAGACTTACCCATCAGCTCCTTGTGGACCTCCCCTGCCACCAGGAGATGATGCTTGCAAACTTGGGATGCTGCAGGAGTGACAGTCAGCTCAGCTGGTTGGAAGGCAAGGTGAGCTGGCCAGACTCCTTGCTTTGCTGAGTCACCACACAGTTATTATGCTCTTAAAATCTCCTTTACATATTTCCAATGGGCTGGAACACCACCTCTCATTCCCTTTGAAGAACTACCCAAATGCTTATGTTATAAAGAGGCTGCTAAGTTTGATATGAGACAGGAACTAACACTCAGCACAAACCATCAGCTACGGACAATCCATTTCCTCTTTGCTGAAAGAGGCAATATTTACTATGGCTTCTCTTTTTTTTTTTTTTCCCCCCAAGCAGATGAAAAAGAACAGCATTGCAACAGCATGCCTGGTTGTTCTAAAATTTGTTTATATCACACCTGCCTGCAAGTGCTGCCATGGCAGAAAGAGCCCAGGTGCAAACCATTGGGCAAATGAAAGGCAGAGGATTGGATCCCAGGAACAAAAATGGAGACCAGCCCTTCTTTTTGTTTTCACAAGTGCAAGCATCCGTTCAGGGTGCCTGAAGCAAACACTGCAGAGAAAAGGACACAGCAGCCCAAGGAGAGCAGCATTTTAGATATGAAAAAAGACTTGCATCCAACTTCCAGGTGCTGGTGATTGTCCCTGGTCAGGCCTGGTCAGCCAGATTCCTGTTTCAGCCCAGACCCAGGTCTCTCAGTTTCTTGCAACATCTTGCATCTCCCTCCAAACACCCAGAGCTCTCCTTCCATCTCTCCTTCTCCGTAGTCACAGCCCATGCAGCAGTGAGACCATGACAGCCCTGGTCAATGCAGAGCAGGGGCAGCAGTCAGCAGTCAGCAGGTGCTGCACCATGAGTGGGAGATGATGAGACAGAGTGGGAGAGCAAGGAGCTGAGCAGGCTGAAGGCAGCACAGGAACGGATTTTTCATTTGGCACGTTGGTTTTCAAGTCACCCTGTAGCTTCAGTTCAGTTTGTTCTTGACTCAGCCAACTACTATCAATATTAAGAAAGCAAACCAAATAAAGAAGCAATTCTGAGTTTATTGCTCTGAAATTTGCACACATACATATCAATTTTAGCAGGGCCACTGCACAACTCAACACTCACTGCCCATTCAGTTGTAAAGAAACAGGAAGCCATAATTACGCCGAACACTTTTCTAAGTGAAATGTGTGTGTAAAAGTCATATGTGTATTGATACATAAATAAATGTGCTTGTATAGGTATATTTGTATGTATATATGACATATAATCCATTTTACATGTGTATAAAAGATGTGTGTAAAAGGCAGCCAGAAACCTAACAGGCCAATAAAATCACACCCCGGGTGTTCCAGCTAGAAAGCATAGGGAATTTTATTAAATCTGTTATTGAGCTGGGCATGTAAATCAATCCTTACCCAGTGCTACCCATAATATTAATCAAGAAACAGCACTGCAAAGAAATTTGAGATAGTTCAGTCCTTGTAAGGGACACATGAGAATTATATGAGCCCTTCCAGCGTGAGCATAGAGGACACTGCATACACCCAGGCAGAACTGTGCTAGAGGTCTCTGGAAACTAAGGGGTTTTCTCATTGGAAAATTTGAGCTATGTGAAGATCAAAGCCTTTTGAGGAAACAGATTGGCAGCATCTTCCCTCTGGGAAAAGTGAAGTGAAATGGCTTGCTTGGAATCGTCAGTCATGTCTCATTCATGCCAGTCATTCAGTGCCTCACATAGTTTTCTTTCTTGAGAGACATTGCATCAAGGCTGTGGCCATAAATTACACTGCAGACTGGGATGGGGAGACTGCCTGGGACTGGATTCAGTACAGCAGGACTGGGGAACTGCAAAAATCTACCAGGTTTTGCTGCAGAACGGGCAGAGAGCATCGTGTCAGCCAACAGCAAACAGCTCCCCATTGCTGAAAAGGGCTCCTTAACTGATTTCTCAGTCTCCATCACTGTTTTTCCTCACAGTGATGCATGAAACTGTAGAAAATACCAGAGTTGCCTGAGGGAGATTGCATTTCTCAGCTAGGCTCTAGCTGATAAGGCATTTGAAGAATTGTGTTATCCACATTTTTTTAAAAGCTCACTTAGCTTAGAAGTAAACATGCTGTAGGAGGCCTTTATTTTACAAACCCATATGCACTTAACTGTTAGCAAATGGACTAATTATGCACTGAGATAGTTTACATGTGTATAAGGAGCAAGCACCATCTACTAGCAGAACCCTGTGTGGGCAGAGAACTACTGAGTTATTGCAATATTTTGTCTGAGCTGCACTCAGCTGTTGTTTCTCAGGTTAATCTAATCATCCTCATGAAGTTTACACAGAAGAATTAGATTCAGGCACAACCTCAGTACAGCCAGGCCGAAGAGATGTTCACAGACTATATTCTACTTCCAGTTCTGGTCTGCCCTGCACATGTGCTAAACAGCATTGCTTCTCAGCTTTTTCTACCATTCCTTTATCCTTCCTCCATTACAGGTTTGCCATAATTGCTGTAAAGGCCCTTAATGTCCCTGACACTGCCCTTCCATTTTGGCCTGCAGGCTGCCATGTAGAGAAAGGGAGAGAGGAGCTGTAGATAGAGGTGCACTTACAAACCTGCTCTCATATAGATGCTGCCAGCTGGGCTGGGACATGATGTGTAACTGCCAGGGCTCTGCTGTGTCACTCCCAGCCTCCATCTGTGAATTCTTCTCCTCTGGGGTGAGTATGTGTTGGCAACAGCCACTCCACATCTGTCCTTCAGTGCTGCAGGGTGACAGTTGTCCTTTTTTCAATGAACATTACTAAAGCACAGGGGATTGAAATTATCCACACGCTTGGCTAAATCCAAGTTTCAGATGAAAAAAAACCAAAGCAAACTTCAAAAGTACTTCAGCACTTCAGGCTGACATTTTAAAAGTAAAATACTTTCCTTTCTCCTTCTAAAGGAGCCTTGTCTAAAAGGTAATTGAAACTGTAAGGCAATTTGAGAAAAAACAAATGGTTCTGTGAGGATTATATTTTTTTGTTTTACTGTTCTATTACAGTCCAAATCAATTATCTCATCCCTTCCCTAAATTTCCTTAATCAACTGCCAAAACACCAATCTCTTTCCAGTTACTTTCCATCCACACTGTCAGTCAATATCCTCTTCCTGTTCTCACCACTTACTGTTTATTGAGACTGGACCACTTTTCTCCTCCTGTCATCTTTGTGTCCCTTCACCACCAACCTCCTCAGGTTCCTCAAATGATTGTTTCTGAGGCTGAAGTCTTTTTAGTATCCTTGCTCTAATCTGGATATCAAGATAGGGTAGAATGTGTCTTTGGGAATTGTCATTCCCAGGAGATCCTTTCACTTGTGAGTAGGATAGTGGCCAGGTCCTCAGCTGCTGTAACCTGGAACAGCCCCAATACCTTCACGTGGGTCTGAGGTGTTTTACACACCTCTGAAGAGGTGTTTCATCCAGAGAGATCACAAGATGCTCTACAGGGGGAGAGGTGAGCATTGCCTTGCCTGTGGCCGATGTGTAGCCAGCTTTGTTCTGTCTATCACTTTTATTAGACTTGCTTTCCTCACAGGCAAACCTCCTGCAAGCCTTCTATTTGGGTAATCTGCTCTTCATCACCCTACGTATTTCAATCCACATATTTACACGGCTGAGACTATGTGAGAAATTAGATCCACATCACCCCACATCTGTTCTCCCACTCTGGAAAGCATTTCACTGCTGGGCTGTCAGGAATCATTACAAACCTGAGGAGCAAATACCCTCATATGAATGCCTTCAACTCGCCTCTAGGACCAGAGATGATGTATGAGCTGTGATAGGCTCTCTGCTTCCCCTGGTGCTCAGAAACACAACTCCTCTCTGGAAGGAGGATGCTTATTGCTTAAACACATCTGCACTCAAGGATCAGAGAGTGATAAAGCCCTGACCCTCCCATTGCTGCAAGGAGCTCCACAGGCTGTGGCAACCCAAAGCACTCCAACAGGGTTAGGGAGGAATACACACCTGTGAGATACTGCAACAGCAAGTCCTGGCCCTGGCCTGGCCTGATGGATGGCATCTTGCTTGCAGAGTGACCCTGTGGGCTGGGGGACTGTGCTCACCTGCCACTGCTGCACTGTGGCTGCTGAGTGTATGGGGCATGGTATGATGGTGTCACCTGGCAGTGACAACAAGTGCCCAGCACACACTCACTCCACAGCTACTGCTGCATGTCAGGATGCCTCCCAAGGCCTTCCTGCAGGCCTTCTCCTTACCTCCAGGGTAAAATATGGATGACAGTGTGTCCTCAACTCACAAAGGTATTAGGAGGATAAATGCCCTAATGTAAGAATGCTAAAGCATCTGAGTGTTTCAAACAGATGCCACTTCTGTTGAGACCCAGCTAAGCAAGGCATGAAAATGATGTGTGTGTCTTTTAAATGCACAAAACCAGTCCTTACATTTTCGCTTTTGTTCTTCCAGTAAATTTTGATGGGCAAAATCCATCTCAACAATTTTTTTGTCTGATAATTGTGTTTAAAAGAGAAGTCAATGGAAAAGGATAAATAGCAGCAAGAGGAAACCCTGCTTGATTAGTCCTCAGCATCCACTTCTTCAACACGAAAAAATTGTGGAAAGGAATTTTCAAAGGAAATAGTATTTTTAATAGAAGTTTAATAATTACTTTCTTGGGAGAAGGGCAAAAATCCATAAAAACAAGAAATAAACATCCATCAAAGTGCTTCATCAGAAGATGAGTGCTAGTCATAAGAACTCCTGAGGGATCCTGGGGCTGCAGTGGCTGCATGGTCTTCCTCAGCCTTGGTGGCCTGGGTGGCTCCCTGGCAAGCCCTGTGGTGGGACAGCTCTGGCTGGGTGGCTGTACAGGCATCCAAGCAAGAGCTCCTCCCTCTCCTGAGCCCCACAGCCCAGCACACCTCTGCCCTGACCCCCTCCCTCCTCCTCACCCCACTCCGAAAGGAAAGGAAAGGAAAAGGGGGCCTAGGAGTGACGCGGGAGGGGTTCACGTACAGTGACTCTTGGTTTCCTACCAGCACATGAAATCCAAGCCCTCTTTTTCTGTTACTGCCATTTCAGAGTTTCCGTGGTTTATGTCAGCTCATGGGTGACACAATGTCACACTCAGAATTTATGAGGCCAGTGAGGCCAGGAGAATGTCATTAGACTAAATGCAAATGCAGTGCTCAGAACTGGCCTAGACCTTTGCCCCAACACCAAATGAATTCAAGGCTGAAACTTGGAGCAAATAGCCCAGGGCATGACCCAGTTATGCTTCACACTAAATCCAGACCTTGAACTTGAGAAAACTTTGTTATTTTTTACTTTTAATTTTCATGCACTACTTATTTTCTGTCTGAATGCCAGATATGAAAGAAGAAATGCAGAAATCTTGCAAAGGAGGTAATTCTTCAGCTCCCACCAGTCAGACCAGAACGGGAAGCAGCTAAAAAGTCTAGATGTATATGAAAAATTTCCAGCATTCATTTGCAGACCCTCCAAATCTGGATCAATTCCCAGTGATCATCCAGTCTGCTAGGTCTTTCATGCAAATTGATCTCAGCAAGGTCTACTCCATCATAGAAAAAGACACCCTGTCTCCTAGGGCTGAAACAAAAAGGAATGGAAATAAATATTCACAGAGAACCTGTGCACGTGGCCTCTATGTGACTTACTGGCTCTGAAATGAATTCAGAGTGGCCATAGCCTCCAGCCAGTCCACAGGTTCTTGCATTGGGTAGGTGGGCAGAGGGCACATTTAACCTTCATTCTGAAATGGAGCAAAAGCCAAACTAAACAAGCCAAAGAAAAGAAATACTAAAAAACAAAGATGAAAGGGGAAGACAGTCCAATGCAGTTTTTCTAGGCATAAAAGAGCCTGGTCACAAACTTTGGCCAAAGGCTTCATTTTCAAAATGTCTGTTGAAAAAAAAGAAAAAATTGCCATATCTTCTGTGACTTTTTATTTGCTGTAAAAGCATCAGGGTTAAGCTTGCTTTTCATTTCTGGTTGGTGATGTCATTTGATTTCTTTCTTTTCCCCTTCTTAGGCAGCCTGAATACTTTCTATGATGAAATCCTTCTGTTTTCCTTCCCAGTATAATTTCTTTCTTTCCCCACTTAGAGATGTCCATTGCTGACCCAGAGATGAGCATATGTTCCCAGAACATCCACAACTCCTACTGACTTCAGCATCCTCACTGAAACTAAACTGTGAAATCCAGAATTAAAATGAGCTTCAGATTTCAGCTATGCTGATTGGAAGGTGGGCTGACTTTTAAAACTGTACAAAATGAAGACTGGGCCATAGTGCTCCCAGCTGGTAGATACCAGGCTGTAATAGCTTTGCCTAGCACTGCCCTCCATAAAGAAATCCTGTGTCCAGAGGCCTGTGAAGTGAATAACTCACTGCACAAGGAAGCAGGTTGTCTCTGTGAGCTCCGCATAAAGCTTGCATCTGCACATATCTTTCTTTTTCTTGAGTCGGTTTTATTCCTGATGGCTTATTGCCAGTGCAGGGTTTGCTAGTGAAATTCACATGGGAGTAGTTTTGAAAGCCTAAAAATCAATCATGAATTTAAGCTTCCCCCATGGCCCCACTCTTTCTGTACGAATAACACCCCTTCACCACCCTCCCTTCTCCTCAGTTTGCATTGCTCTTTTGAGTTATTTATCAATAAAATTCCACAGCCAACACATAATTGGATTTCTATAAGAGCTTTCAAAACTGAGCTGCACTGAGTTGCAAGAGGCAGACAATTAACTTGACAGAGGAGTTAGCACTTCAACCTTGCATCTGTTTTCATTGCCTGCTTCTTTCAGAGCAACCATTTTTTCATTTTATTCTGGTTGTGGAAGGAGCAGGTGAAAACAAGCCGGTTTCTTTAGCAGCCAGTTCTGGTGGTTGACTGATACTCATTGGAGGGACAGTCAAGTAAAGTTCTGGAAACCTCTTCTGGCAATGGGTTTTAACTGGTGATTAATGGGAAAGGGTTCAGGTAAGATAAGAACATACAGGAGGCTGCAGACTTAAGGGTACTCCTCATATGGAAAATCCAGTGTCACAGGTGAGACGGGCAAGGGAAGGGGGGAAGCACAAATGGTTTGGGCTTTACCCCCAGCAGTAACACTTATTTGCAGCAGAGCAGCTTCCTTCTGATGAATGGTGTGAAACATTCAAACCAGAGCACTGCATCCTCCATCTGCCACCACAGACTTTCCTAGAGCAGAGGACAGACATCCAAGCTGCTCAAACCAAATTGGCAGTGAAACCAGCTCAGTCAAGCAGCATATACGAGCCTTTTCCAGGTTGCTTTCTACTCCTTTCCTTTGCTCCATTTTTTCAAACCTTTGTTTTAGAGGGGCAGAGGAGGCTACACTCTTCCCTGAGGCAGGTAAGTGATGGAGATGCAGATGCAGATGCAGATGCCGATGCAGATAGATGGCACCAGGAGTCTGACTGCTCTCCCCTCCCTCACAGTCCCTCTCACAACATTGTCATGCCCCCCACAGGGCCATGCATAGCCCAAGGGCAGAGTTACCTGGCAGATGGATTTCAAGCTATAGGGAATACAGGCAATCAAGACTGGTGCATGGCTGGTAAAAGGCAGGGTGTCACCAGTGTCACTGGCAGCACTTCGCATCAGCACTGCAGCTGGCAGTGTACCCAGACATTAATGTCAGCATTGCACAGTGTCCAGCAAGAGACCAAGGTCCTGCACTGCTAAGCTGTGCAAAGAGCTTCCTGATTTCATCACATGTTTGCAAGAGAGCAGAAGCAAACCGGAAGTTACTTTGTGCCACTGGATAAATCCCTCTGGGCCCACAAAGTGATCTCTCCCTTTACCCACAAGTGCAGCTCTCTCGTCCAAGGCGGTTCCTGCCCTGCTGGTGCTGGGCTGGGCTCTGTTCCAGAGAAGCCCCAGCAATGTCTCTTTTCTCTTGCAGTTTGTTTCACCTCTGCCCCACCATGGCTGTCAGCTTCTCCCCTCTCCAACACCTTTTCCAATAGTTGTTCTTTGTCGATCTGGGAATAAAGGTAACAGAACTCTTCCTTTACTAAGGGCCCTTCCTATGTCCTATGTCCTCCAGGCATTCACTTCCATCTGCCTGTCAGGTGCCATGCTCCCAGATCTTCTCTTTTTCGTCTTGCACATAGAAAGCCAATTCATCAAGCCTTGAGAAGGACTGAGTCTGAGTTTGGTTTCCTATCTGGCACCACAAAGGAGTGTGGGCTGCCTTGGGGCGGCAGGGACGTGCAGGCATTTCTGATGAAGCAGGCGAGGTTACAAATTAGATTCAGGTCTAAACCAAACTTTCAACTCCAAACAGTTCTTAAATGAAGCTCAGTATTGAATCTGAGCTTGAAGCTTGGTTTGGTTCCTACCGTGAGAAGGAGCCAGAGCAAAGCATTATGAGCACCTTTGGAGCTGGGCTGTGTTGAACCCTTTAAATGAAACACAGGCTGTATTTTGTAGCTTTCTCATCTGAGGTCTTAGAGCTGCACTCTGGCAGAGCTTGAGGTGGAGGCTCTGCGAGCCACTGTCTTGGCCTGGGCCACCCACCTCTGTGTCCTTCTGCTAGTAGTGACCAAGGGGAAGGCCTGTTCTGTTGCAGGAAACATAATTGTTTTACAATTTGCTTCCTGTTTGAACAAAACCAGCAGACCAAATTACTAAACCATTTTAAAGAGAAGGATTCAATTAGGGATATGGAACAGCATTTTTGAGGCATTCTCAACAAAGATTAAAAAGAAAAAAAAAAAAAGCAAAACTGATGAGAGCAGCTTTTTCCATCTCAAATGAATGTTTTGAAACAAAATAACTTTATTTTTCTCCAAAGTTCTAGTGGAGGCAAGTTTTCTTTTTGCTTCATTTCGTCTCCCTGGAATATTGAAAAACATCTGTCACGATAGGCAGATCCCATTTTCCCCCCCACAAATACGACTTTCACTTGAAAGCACATTTTCTGACAGAAAAACGTCTCAGTCAAAAAAGAAGTCATTGTGAGAGTGGACACGGAGCTGCCTGAAAATGAGCCATAACTCAGCGCAGCGCCTCCATTCATGGAGAACTTCTCCAGCCATTTGAGTTCCCCTCAGTACACAGGCTTGTAAAGAGAACAGAAAGGCCTCCTGCTCCCAACAGCCCCAGCAGATGGAAATAATCTGCGCTGTTTACGTATCATTTTACAACCTGGGGAAATCAAGCAGGTGGTGACACTGTTACCTTTACCCAGACTTTAAAGCAATCGTGGTCCCCACGGGGCCCAAGGGCAGCTTTCCCCTCCAGCAGAGCCAGACAAAGGTAACAGTGAATGGGTGGGTGATACAAACATTTTCTGCGGCCCCCTCCTCCCATCTGTCCCGGTGTCTGAGCCCACGGCGGGGGCTGCCCGTGCAGGGACCCCCGGCTTCCTGCGCCGCCGGCAAGGAGAAGGAGCCGGCTGCCGCAGCAGGGAAACCCTGCCCGCAGCGTGTGCCTTGCCCGCCTTCCAGGGACGGGAACAGCCTTCGCTGGTAATTCACCATCCACAGCAAAACTTAGAGCCACGGCTAGAACACAAATGCTGCTCCCAATCTCCAACTTCATCTTTTTTTTGCCCGATTTCAGCATGGCAATTCGCAGTCTAGTATTGTTATTTTCCTTACTGCAAAATTCTGCTTGGATATAAGACTATTCCTTCTTCCCTTGCAAATGATTTTATTTTACTTATTCATATATTTCTGACAGGTCACCCCAGAAGGCGAGGGTTCAGTTATACAGTGGTTTTCAAGTGAGACCACTCAGCTTTGGCAGGGTCTGTGCTCCCCACCCCGGTCCCTGTGTTTGATGATGTTCAGGTCAGAGATGACTTGTGCAGAGACAATGTATGCATGAGGTGATCTGGGACCTGCTTATTCATTTACTAAATGATCAGAAAAGATTTCAGAGGTCCCTCATCTCTGCCTTGCCTTTGTTTCTGAAATATCCCTTGATACCTGGAGGGAGAAGTCAATTATGTTTCATAAAAATACCAGTTGGCTTTGTAAAAAAATATTGTAGTCCTCCTCTTCCATTTTTCAAGAAGATCCATGGAAAGGGAAAGGAAAAAGTGAGTGGGCTTTTAAAAGAGTGTTTTAAATAAAAAGTTTCAGGTTTGTATTTAAGTTTTCAAAAAAAACCCCACACCTGAAGCAGTAAAATAATAACAAAGGAAATATAGGGGAGGAAGGATACAGGGGAGAAGAAAAGTCACCTTCATCATTGTCCAAAGCTAAGATCTAGTTTGAACGGCAAACATCATGCAATCAATCCATTTGCTCATCATTCCCATCCCAAACACATAGAAAAATCAAACCTTTGTTGGCACAGGATTTGTCTACACACTATTATGTTGCTTTAAGGGAACATGGAAGTAGTACACATCTCACACAACTACTGTACATTGTTTTCCTTGTAGAAATGCACCTTCAAGCTGGATTGTTCATTCCAGGAGCCATCTGGGGATATGTTGTGCCAAAGTAAGACATCTTTATTTTGATATAATCTCATTCACATCGAAGGTTGCACATCTCATCCATAAGTAAAAACCCCACATTCCTGACCAAAGCTGTTGTGGGGATACAGAGCTGGCCTTAATATGAGTTAGCCTTGCTACAGAAAAAAGTGACCCCCATGTGAGGGCCCAGTTTCCAAGCTCCCCTCCAAGCCCTTCAAACCATTTCTGAAAACAGCAAGGCTACCAAAGAAGAAAATGCTCTTTTAGTTTGTGATTCTGTCAGTGCCAGGGTGTTTGCTGCACTGGCTTCATACTCTTATCTCATAGAGCTCCAACAGAAAAGCATTAGGCCAAAGAGTATCTCCTTGTAGTGAAAGGAAAGCTGTCAGGCAGAGAGAGAGTGCCAATGCAGTGCCAAGAACGGGCTGCCTGATGTGCACAGCCTGCATGGCTGCTCCTTTCAGCACTGGTGATAGGATGGACAATAATCCAGTCAATAGCATAAAGCTATCACATGTATCAGTGGGGACACTGTCCCAAAAGGAAGCTCTGGAATCAGAAGTGTGATTAGAGGCAGGAAGAGAGATTACAGCCTAGGAAAACATGTTGAGCAAGAGGACACGGAAAATAGTGGGACTTGCTTTACAGCAGAGATAAAAAACCAGGAATGTTATGGAAGTAGACAGGACTATCAGGGCTGTAGAGAAGCCAGCTCATCACAGAGCTTCTGTTGCTATGTGTCCTAACACAGGAATATCCTGGATGTGCATAAATACACTGTGGAATTGAGTCATAAAATTTGAATGTATCCAGAGGAAGGGTTTCTCCACATGTTGCATTTGATGCCTGGAGATAGAGATGTTCAGAGTAAAATAGGATGCTCCTCAAAGCTATGGGAATATTCACTATTATATTAATGCAGTTTCATAAACAAGAGTTTAGGGACAGTTAAAGTGTTGGCGGACAACTGCTAATAAAGTAAATTAGTAAGCAGGTTCCCCAGCGGGCAGTTTCTCTCTTCCTTAGGAGCACCTGGTTCTGCATATAACCAGAGTTGGGATATTGGTGCAGATGTCCCAGGCAATTTGGCAAGCCTGAGGTTTTCCCCTTCTGCAATTACTCCTTTAAGTCAACTAAGGTTCAATATGCTCAGTTTTCTGTGTTCTCTCCTCTGAATTGTCTCAATATCTACTGCTGATTTCCTTACACAGGGCTGGCGTTACACCAGGGTCCTCTAACCTCCATCCATGCTCCTATAAACTGCAAAGTCTGAGGTTTGTGAGAGTATTTTTATAAAGATTTTTGTTTCTAGCCAGGACTTGGTTTGCAGCATTTCCAGACCAGTCACAAACCTCTGGAGGAAGTTCGGGCTTGAGAGATTTGCAGCTTCATTTTGCTCACTGTCGAAGTTGGAATAACTTGGATAAACACTGGTTAATCAGTACAACTCCTTGTGCTTATCTGCCACAAATCCAGACTGCCTACTCACTACTATTCCTCCAGCACTAGTTTTCACCAGACATAATCACAGGCATTCCTGTTTCCTGATAACATGCAGAGGAGCAAAGTTGATTCAGAAATGTTTTCTTGTGCATAAGAGCACAGGCAGCTGGGGCTGCTGCTTGTGCCCACAGCTGATGTTTCAAGGGGCTTGTCAGAGCCAGCTTGATTTCCAGCCCATCTGGGGAGATAGGGAGCTGAGGAAGCGTGACTTCTGAAGAGCAGAGATAGCCTGGGATAAGCACTTGTAAGCCACTGAAGTAGGTCTCTTGAATTTCTCTTCCCAATAGCACTGTGAAGTGAGTGCATGAGATGGTGACACCAGAGGAATGAAGAACTGACTGGAGGAGTTGCACGCTTCTGAATGGATGCTGAACTGTAGTGGATTTTGGGTGAGACTGGTAGATTCAGCAAATTTTAGGTTTATAGAGGGAGCAGAGTTATTTTAGGAGTTTTCTTCTGCTGAGGGAAAGATCCCTGATCTCTGGTGGGCTTTCCCCACACCATCTGTAGCTCCAGGCCTCTGCGGGAATGGCTGGGCCAGCATTCTCATCTCCACTTTTCCCCTCCTGCTTACTTCCCTGTCTCTACCTCAAATTGCTTGCAGTGCTGTCAGCCCATCCCAACTCCCTGCACTTCTGACCCAGGGACTGGATTTGGGAAGCCCTGGGCTCTTGCATGCACAAGTTAGAATTCCCAGATTTGCAGAGTTCAAGGTGGGCATCCCAGGATGCTGCTCAGGCTGGCTTGGACAGCACTAGGATCCATCACCAGGACCTGCTAAGGCTTGGACAGCAGACCTGCCAGCTCCACATCAGATTGCCACCCTTGGACATGGAGAACACTGGGGAATAAATCCTAGAGTGCAGGAGACAAGATTGCATGTTCACACACTTTAATTTCCATCCATTTATAGTTCTCCTAGCTTTTTTGAAGACATTTCTGTTTATTTATTTTCTCATGTTACCAGTGACATTAATAGTTTAGCAGCAGCTGCCGCCAGAAGAATGATCCAGTTTATAGGCCCAGTGAAGAATGACCTTTTACATTATTGGAGATAAATAAATCTTTGTTCCCCAAGCAGAAGAAATTATTTCATTCAGTAAAGTAACTAAGCAAAGAAATGTCTTCCCTCAAAAGTGTTCAAGAAGTGCTAGTAATGCAGAATGCAATCACCACAACTAGATTTATTTAGCCTTTTTCCCTCCATCACTTGTCATATACTTTTAAAAGTAAAATGACTCCCAAAGGGAGCAATTCACAGGACATTTATACAAAGTTATGTCCAGCCAAAGCAGATGGAATGCAGATAGTGCAGGATATGACAGGGGAGCAGATGTTTTCTAATCATTCCTGCATCATTCCTGGTCACTAGCCAGTTGTATTGGGATTACCCAGTCCCCATACACAAGCAGCATGGCTTTGCACTCTGCAGAGACACGTGATAATCCAGATGCCTGCTTGGGAGAAAAGTTAGGAGTCTCAGCACTGGTATTTTTATGATGCCTTGCTGTTGCACCTCATTTAATTGGTAAACAGAGGGAATGAGTATCAGAACTTAAATCACACTTTTCACAGCTGTCTCCAGCACTGGTATGGCTGCTCTGGAGCCCTCTCCACCTCCAGGAGAGATGAGCAGCTCTGCAGGGCTGTGTGTGGCTCCTTGCTGGCTCCTGGCCATTGCATCTCAATCTTGGCTGAGGATAATATAATTTTTGCATGCTCACTGGCATTTCTAAGTCACTTTTTGAATTCTATTAAATTGTGTAGTTTGGCTTTTTTTTTTCCCTAAAGACCGAATAATTCTTCTATCTGAATTCTGAGAAAAAAAAAAAATCTTATCTTCATTTAGACAGTGGATAAGGTCCAAATGGTTTCTAAAGGAGAAAGATTTATTCCAGACAGACCTGCTGTGAAAACTCCCCATTCATTTACATACATACATACATTTGTAGAGACAGACACACATAGATGCCCATATACATCATCTATCTCTACATCTATATACATTCACACATAATGCACTGCAAAGATATGCAGAGACAGCTCCATGATGCTTTAGCCCATGCTGTCATGGAATTGAACCACAATGACACTTCCTGAGTTAAGGCAGAGCTGCTTTCATTCAAGATGTTATATAGATTAGAAATCCCACTCTCTATGACCTGCATTTTACTGTATGAAGGTTCCTGTATTTGCAGTAAAGTGGTACCTGAAATGGGCAAACAGAATTGTGTCTTTTCACAAGGTCCTGGGTAGGTTTGTGCCACCTGGGCCAAGTGTTGTGCCTTCCCTATGCCAGTCCCTCATGTAGCTGGTCCCAACTGTGCCTGCAGGTATTGCACTCAGACCTCAAAGCTGCAGAGCTGGTACAGGTTTAGGGCTGTAACCAGTTTAGGCACATCTGAGAATAACCCTAAATTCTTTATAGTGCACTCCATACATATACATCCCTGTGTGTAGGCACAAATATTGTGTAGCTGGTCTACACAGGTACAACCTTTCCTTTCCGGGAGCCAGCAGATAAATTTCTGCCTCTGAAATAAATCCAGAAGTTTTTATAAAACTTCATGGGTGAAGGACTCTGATTTTAGTGTAGACAAGGACCAGTCAGGGAAACATCACTGAAAGGGTTGCCAGTATTAAGGATATTATATGCTGTACAGAAAGGAGCTGATGGCCCTGTGAATGCTGTCATACTGAGACGTAACAGAATGCAATTATTTTCTTCTTTGGCTTTCTTGTCTTCCGCAGCAAGGGAAGGGCCTAAGTAATGACCATGCTTTGTAGGAGACTCTTCATTATCTCCAGGTAGATGGGAATTACAGGGCAAACAGAGGTGATAGAGAGTCCATCAGACAGCTTGAGGACAGAGAGATATTGGGCTGCTTGGGAAAAAGCAGGAAGGCAAAATCCTAATGCTCAGGAGTCCAGTAATGTTATCACTGCTGATAGTGACACACAGATGAACGTCTCAGACCAGCTGGACTTAGTCTGTGAGGTCTCATGTTAGGGCTTCATAGGTCTGACAGTTTCCATCCCTTAGCTGGATTTGTGTAGGACTTGGCTCTCAGTCAGATGTGGTCAACACATGGTCCTTCCCATTGTCCTTCTAGGAAGCAGTAGGACTGGCATGCTCCATTGCCTTGGCCAGTCTTGGTTGGGAAATGTTCCTAGAGTGAATGGTGTTTAATTGCTCTCACACACCCAGGGAGGAGAACTGAGATACCTCTTGGCAGGGGCCAAGTATGCTTGGAGGTAGATGGAGAATCAGGTTTTGTTTCTGCCTTGTGTCAGGCCCCTCCTGCAGTCCAGAGGACTTTGCTCTTCAGATCCCCTCAGCCAAGCCCTGCTCATGAAGGTGCAATTTACAGCAGACTTTGCGTGGGTGGGTCAGCTCGCAGCAGAGTGATGCTAACCCAAGCACAGAGCCAACAGCTTTGCTTTCCCAAGGATGATGCAAAGATAAAACAAATTATAGCTAAAAAATATTTTTCAGCATGAAATCTGGAAGTTGCCAGGAACATGGAATTGCAATTACAATTCTGTCCTGCTCTCAGCCACACCATAAAAAGAAGGTCACCAGGATCCTTCTATTGATGACAGAAAACATGACTATTGCTCCAGGTATGGCAGCTGCAGGAAGATCATTAAACAGAGGAACTTCTTTACAGAAAGTTATTTCATTTTTCCAACCTGGAAAATATTGCTTTTCTTGAGAGCAGGACCAATCAGGAGGCATAAACCCTGTAAGGGCAATAGACCTAGCTTGAAAAATCCATATCCACACCTGACCTTTCTGTTTTCACCTCTGAGAAATCGTTTCCAGGGAATAAATAACCCGGTCATTTGTGAATCCATTGGGCAAACACAGCCCTTTCATGGTCTTCTTGTAAGTGTCAGACACCCACAACAGATGAACACACGCCAGCATCTGGGTCAGGGGTTACAGTGAGTGCAGCAGAGGTCAAATGTAAAAGTCTCCTAAGTGTTGTCTGTGACTTTAATTCAGCAAAACATTGAAGCACGTGCTTAGCCTGAGATTGTAATGCAAGCAGCAGTGACTTGTCTACTTAAAGCTGGGCATGTGGTTAAGTACTTTTCTGGCTCGAGGCCAGGATGTACAGCATGATGCTACTAGAGCAGTAATCGGCAGTGGGGACTGAATGCACACACATGGAGTGAAGGCATCCCCCTGATCCCTGAGCTGAGCTCTGCAGGCAGCCTTTATGGCACAGGCTGTCACAATAACCCCTGGAAGGAGGCAGCAGAATGACTGCCCAGGTTTGGCTTGGCGATGCCTCCTGGCACGAGGGTGTAACCCCTGTGTAACTTACACAGGCTGGTAACTTTACCATCGAGGTGGTGAGATCCTCCTGCCCCTTTTGGCTGTGTGGCTGTCACATAGGTGAGCACAGAATGAATAGAGAAGTTGTGAGCTGCCAAAACGAGGAATACAATACCTAAGCTTTGGGTCATGGCCTGAAGAGCAGCTGCAGAGGCAGGGCCACCTAGGCACAGGGCTGCTTGGAAGGAGACCAGAGCTTCGTCCTGCCGTGTTTAGCAAAAGGCGTTTTGCTTGTTCTTTGCAAATGTGCAAATTGCAGCAAAAATAGTGACTCACAACAGCTCTGGACTTTTTTCTCTGCTGCCAGAAATAGAACTTGACGCCTTGAGCAGTGCTAAAAGCTCAGGGCAGGGAGGGCTGCAGTAACCTGAACGCTTCACGTGGGGTGTTTTGTTGTCGCCAGGCAGTCCTCTGAGGTGAGGATGTGCTTGAGGTTGCACTCAGTGGTGCATCCCTGCCAGGATCCCTGGAGGGTTTGCTGTGTCAGGACCCATCCAGCAGCATTGAAGCTGTGCAAAGCAGAGCTCTTAGCTCTGGGTATCTTGATTTTCACCTGTCCAAATTGTGGATCCCACTCTGAAATCATGGCAAATAGTCAAACGAGGATTTTTTCATGAAGAATTTATGGTGGGTTTTAATTGCTCTACCAGATCAAGTGGCAGAAAAAATGTCTTTTGCTAGTTAAGAAATTGAGATACATTTTGCCCATTTAAACACGTATGAGATTAGACAAACGTGTATTCCATTAAAAGTGGTTTTCTTTTAGGAAAATACCTAATGCTAGTGGAGAAAAAAATAGGTTAAGGAAGTAACTTCTAGTATTACACTGTGTCGCTTGTGTATTCTTGGTGAATCGGTGCCAAAAGCTAGACTTCATTCATTAGAAACCATATACTCTTCTATCTGAGCCTGTGACTGAGCTAGGATCTGGATTTTGTGTCTTGGGGGAAACTCAGATGAGATGTCAAAAACATTTCTATCCTAAAATGAGACACATAAAGACAAATTTGGGACTGCTTAAGCACCATGTATGAAAAGATTCATAACTTTTCATTTTGCTTTTGATTTGTAAGCCTTGAAATGCTTTTATATGCTTAAAAAAAAAAAAAAAAGGACATTCTGAAAATTTACTTTCAAAAAGAAACATGAATCTTTCTCTGAACTGAGTTCATTAAATAGGTGGTCAGTACTCTTGAAATGTTTCATTTCAGAGCTTCCCCCTAAACAAAATGTTAAAATCAGCTTCTGTAATTTTTCCATTTGAAAGGAACTACCTTTTCTTAGTCAACAATTCTCTCATAAAGAATATGAAATATCCTCTGAAAAACTGCTTCATGAAAGATGGGTTTATTTCACAGATCACTGGAAAGCAGTCAGCTTTAGCAAGGGCTGTGTGGAGGTTTTCAATGGCCCAGGAATTCGTAATGATTAGACACTTAAGCTAAAATGATTCCCAAAAGGGATTTGGAGTGTGGAGCTCTCAGTAATATTTGGTCATAAATATAATTCAGATTTTAATACCATGTGTGGTAAGCAATAGACTGCAGTGAAATTCAGAAAGACTGCCTTGTGTGTCTAAAATAGACCTTTATTGCCAAATGCTATGTCTTAAAAATGTATTTGAGAGAGCTGTATCTTGGATTTAGCTGAGTGTACTGGGATACATCTTGCCCAACAAAACAAAGATATATTGCATCAAGAGATTTGAAACCGGTCCATTTTTTTTTGTTTGTATGCGCAAATTTCTTTGTGTGGAAAAGTAATATATAAAGCAAAGGTGAAAGAACAGAAAAATGTAAGTTTCCAGAACAAAAATTTCAGCTAAATTTGTTTTGATGAATGATATCCAAAAGCAGCCTTTCATATATATATACACAAATGTATATATATGGCTTTCAGATATAAAGTAGTCTTTGTTAGAAAACTTTCTGACTTAACCCTGATTTTAGGCAAAGGTCTCTTATCTGTACAGCATTCAGTAATTCAGGAACAATCTGATTAAAAATGTTTCAAATACAGGTAGTTTTATCAAAAGCACTGAGCTATTCCAGGGCACGATTACTATCATACTGCTTAATTATATTTTCTTTCTTTAGAAAATGCAGCTCTCTGAAAGTGTAATGAAGTGATTACTGTTTGTGTAGCTGTGAAGAAGGGAAGCTTGCTGGTTCATTAGCAAAGCAAATGATTTGCCTTTGGCATTAGTTAACCCTAAGGGCTAAATTCCACTCTCAAGTACATCAAGAGGAAAATAACAAGGGATAGACTGAATGTGCAGTGCTGTTAGTGGGAGCAAAATTTGGCCCTTACCCTTCAATGGGAAAGCAAATATAATATTCCTGCTTTCCATCCATCATGTCAGATAACTAGATGGTTTGATTAGATTACAAAGCCCACACTAACAATGATGTATATTTGGCTGAATTGAAAAATGCCATTAAAGTGGAATTCCTAGAATTTAGCAGGAAAACAAAATATTTCCTCTCTAAACTCATTATACTTACAGAAAGAAAATTGGATAAGTAAATGAGAAAGTTTTGAGAGACCCTCCTGTCTGTGTTTAGAATTAAAAGCATTTAAATATGATCATGTTTTAAATTTTTTTCCTGGATTTGTAAAAACACTTTGGATATTTCTGGCCATGTAAATCTTTCATTTTCTAAAACAAGATATTTTTAACATCTTCTCATGTACAGCACAGACATAATGCTTATGCCAAATCTGAAAGATGGAATAGACCTTCAAGCACAAGATTCCTGTTGGGAGAAACATTTTTGACTTTATAATGTGTTGATTTCTCAGTCAAAACTCTGTATACACAGCTTTGATTTTGGCACAACTCGGGGACAGTGGTAATTTTCTCCCAGCTTATTTTTCTTGGTCAACAGCTGGAGACTTAGGATTTGGGGGATGCACCCACAATTTGCCTTCAGGCTAGGGGAAACAGGCTTCCAAATTTTAGGTGAAAAACAAGGGGACAAAGTTGACCTTGGCGCTGGGCAGCCAGAGATCTAAGGATCGGTTTTCACAGCAGCCCAAAGATATGCAAAGGACTTCGCCAGGCTGCATTTGGCTAAAAGCCAGCTCATTCCAGAGGGATTGGTGGGAATGCGGGGTCTGTGAAGGGCTGCCTGTACTAAAACAGGAGGGGAACCGTGGTCCTGTCTGGCTTTGTTTCTACAATATTAGGTTTGTATTTCTGTAAAAGATCTCTGCAGGGGAAACCAGCGTGGAGACATTTAGTTGTGAACACTGGCAAGGAAAACTTGTTAAGAGTGTGGAAAGGGAGTGGAAAGGGACTGAAAAGGTGAAGCTACCTGATGGTGGGAGGAATATTGGGAGATTTTTAGTCCTCTGCTTTTAAGGTCAGAAAATCACTTCTGTGTCATCTGGGCAGCATAACATTGGCCACAGGTTTGTGGTGAGCCATGAAAAATTATCCCCTATTTTTTAAGTTTTCTACTAATCTCTCCTTCTTGAATTAAGCTTCACTTCTGAATAACCTTGTTATCCCCATGTGTCAGGTATCCCCATCATTCCCATGGACATTTTCCCTTCCTCTTGTCCATACACACACAGCAGGTAGACAGAAATTTGTCATCCAGTGTGATTTTTAAAGGTATACAGGGAAGGATTCTAACATTATTAAGCTTTCTCACATTAAACAGTCTAATTTATTGTTAATAAGTTGTAGTTTTTTTCTTGGACTTGCAATCCTTTTGTATGTTTTGTTTGAATCCCTTTACTGCCAGAGCAATAAAATTGTGACTGCATCTAAAAGCATTCCTAATAATTAATCTAGAACTCCACTTATTTCCCATTAAAAAGGACTCTGTTTATAAAATTCTTCTCACATTTAATGGATTTTTCCTTGCATTCAGAATTTCCATCATTTGTAACTGGATCTAGTGCAAAACCTTGTGGAATAAATTCTGATCCCGCTGTATAAACTGAGAGTAATTTAAGTGACATTCGAAGAGCTACTCCAGATTTGCACAAGAATAACCCTGAGAAGGGTCTATTGAAAAAGCAGACACATTTGAATTTGTTAAATAAAGCATCACATGTACTGCAAAGCTGCAAACAGTGAATTCAGGTGCACTTTACAATGCATCTAATGATGGTGTTTCCCAAGGGCATGTCACTGACTTAGCAAGCACTTGATCAAGGGACTAAAACCAGCCCAGACCCTGAGAGGTGTTTGGACTGTGAGATTACATTGCAAGCTCATTCCTAGAGGCTTCCAGCTGCTTTTGCAGGAGAGAAAGAAGCTGTGAGCCCTGCTGCCTTGCAGGTGGGTGCCCAGCAGCAGTGCAAGGGAAGCCAGGTGCAAGGGAATGGGACTGCAGAAGAGGATACATCATGTAAGGAGCTGCCTAAACTACTGAGCAGAGGCAAGGAGGAGCATCAGCTTCCCTGCAGGGAGACTTGTTTAACTCTGCATCAGCAGCAGCAGCACAGCTGTGATCATCTGCCCACAGCTGGATACCTAAGCTAGGTCGAGTT
This sequence comes from Aleadryas rufinucha, assembly GCA_013397815.1. NCBI lineage: Eukaryota > Metazoa > Chordata > Aves > Passeriformes > Aleadryas > Aleadryas rufinucha. Next base: position 211,777 of record VZTH01002171.1, read on the forward strand.
TTCCTTCCTCTTGGAAATTTGGCAGGCATTGTGAGCTTTCCCCTATCCCACTGTCCTCACCCCCTCCAGGGCTGAGGACCTGAATAACACAGAAGTGAAAAATTCAGGCAGGAGACCATTTTCCCGTGCATGTAGAGCACAGAGGGGTAGCTCAGTCTCTGCAGGCCACAGGGAGCACTCGGGGCTGCTGCCTGCAAGCAGGATCTCTCCCCACGGTGCTTTGCCCATGGAAGAAGGTAGATCCCATGAACTGATTAGCCACCTCAGGCAGATGAGACCTCACAGAGATTCAAAAGGGATGTATTTAAAATCAGAATGAATGTGTATGGAGGTAGGGAAGGCTGAGAAAGTGTTGGAAGTAATTGGCCATGAAAGATTGTATCCTCAAAAGTCCATTCATGCACAAGATTTGGTAGTTCCTCACTTCTGCCACTTTGACTTCCTAATTCTCCTAATACAAATCTTTTGCAGATATTGTAAAAGACACATCTGTAGCTACAGGTAGCCAGATAATGAAGGAAAGTGCAGAAAACTGGTGATGTGTGTTGTTCATAGTAGCCTGTTCCCTGTCTCAATTAATGTCTTTACAGAGAAGTCCTAGGAATGAGGAGTCCTGTCTGTCTGGGCAATTACCTTTCATCAGTGTTTGTAACCAATGCAAAAGAAAGAAATCAAAGAACAGATCATTACAGTCCCAGCTTGTAAAGGAATAACTTCTACGTGTTTTCCATCCTTAAGAGGTGCACAATGATATCTTCTGGTATCTTTTAAAGTCACGTTTCTAAGCTTTTCCATTGCAATGCAAAGACCGTATAAAAAACTCCTCAGAAAAAAAAGAAACCTTGCAAGTTGAGTTCTGTGTGGAATCACATAATTTTGGGACCTTGTAGTTTAAGTAATGACAGCAACAGCAGGTTAACAGACCATCCACAGCTGGATGGAGTATAGTGCTGGCACTTTTGGTGGTGCTGGATTGGTGGCAGTGTCACATTTGGAGTGTGGGACTGTTACTGCATCTGTGAGCCACAAGGAAAGAGTGTCTTGAGAAAGCTCTGTGCTATAAAGGCATGACAATGAAGGACTTAGAAGGTACAAATAAATGGAAACTGAGTGGTAACAAGACACTACTGCATTTTAAGTGGTCTTGAGTGGGTTTTGTGTGGGAGGATGATTGATTGACTGATTTCTGATGAAGCTGTTGTGAAGAAGGGGGATTTCACACCGAACAGGAATTTCAAAGCATGCCAGGAACTTTTTATATTTTCCTCCCCAGGAAGGAACTGCAAAATAACATTCATGTTGGCTTTCTCCCTCAACGTATCTGTACAGGGGTAAATAAATCCAAGGTCCTGTCTCAAAGGAGAGGATATCTGCTCATTATTTACAGTGATTGCAAATTACCTTCCTTTTAATGTCTCTTTTAAAAACGGTCTCCAGCTCTGGCTAGCTTAGGGCCATGAGCCCAGTGCACATTCGGCTAATCTCTGTGACTGCTGTGCCATTTCCTTAAGTGTACTCAGCAGCACAGACTATTGTGATGAGTCAGTGACTGCATTAGCAAACAGCAGATCTTCAAGCTCCTATGGAGGCCAAGAAGATCCTGAAAGAGAGAAAGGGAGAAAAACAAATCCAAGTAAGCCTCATTTAGTCATTACCCTGGCCAGTAAAATGTTAGGTCTGTGCTCTTCACTTTCATGTGCTAGGGCCCTGACAACTTATAAATCTGATGTGAATGATGAACTGAGATTCCATGTAAAATGTGGCTTGAAGTGTAGTCTTGAATACAGTTACAGATGGTAGCCTAGGCCAGAGGTCTAGCGGCATCAGTTCTAGTGCCTGATAGTGGGATTACGTGTAGATGTGGCACTTAGAGACATGACTCAGTGGTAGACTTGGCAGTGTTAGGTTTAAAGTTGGACTCCAGGATCTTAAAGGTCTTTTCCAATCTAAATGATTCTATGTTTCTAAGATAATGGGTGCAAGATTTTCCTGGCAGCCAAGTAGAGAACAAGATTTTAGAGAGAGCCAGATCAAGATAATCTCTTCCTCTCCAGCCTTTTCCAAACCCCAGAGCTCAGTAGAGAAGGCTAGAAGAGCAACTAGAAGCACGAATGCACAGTTCAAACCCATGTGTGCAGCAGCACATGTGAGGATGCCTGCAGTCTTCAGGGGGTGCTGTTGATGGGGTTTTGTAGCACTATATTTAAGCCATTGGGTGATATCAAAATTGCCTAATGTGCAGAGAGGGTGGAACATGTCCCTTGCACACTAGAGAATATTAGTCTGAAATGCTCTTGATCAGGCTGTGCAGACGCACTCTTTAATGGGGATGTCTGCCAGATGTCACCATCCTCCTGATCCACAGACAGAGCTGTTTCTGATGCAACTCCTTACACTGTTTTCCTCAAATTGAGCTTGTCCTATTAATGTCCCATGCTCTTAGATAGTGGGTACTTCCTAGGCAAGCTCATTCTGCCAGGAATGAGGTGGAGAAGGCCCTGCCAAGCAGCTTTGCTGGCATGCCTGAGAGCCGGCATGCTGTGAGGTGGGTGGTGTGTAGCAGAAGGCTCCTCTGCAGCCCAGCTGTGTGCAGGGCTGTCTGCAGGGAGCACAGCTGGCTGTATGGCACACAGCTGTCCACATGGCACACAGCTGTCTGCAGGCTGCACAGCTGTCTGCAGGCTGTCCCAGTGTTCACGTGGCACAGTGTGGCACACAGCTCTGCCTGAGACACATCTGTCTCAAGGGGCACATCTGTCCCAGGGCGCTCAGCTCTGCAGGGCACAGTTATCTCAAGGTGCACAGCTATCTCGGGGCACACAGCTGTCTGTGGGGTGCACAGCTGGCTCAGGATACACGGCTGTCTGCAGAACACACAGCTGTCTCGTGGCACACAGCTGTCTGCAGCTGCAGAATTCCAGTAGCATTGTTCTCTCCAAAGTGGATTCACCTTAATGCAGTTTAATTGAACCTATCCAAGTTCATGCCTTTCCTTAGTTCAGCTTGGCTTCGTGGGTTCCCAGCAGCTGCCAGAGACACGGCTCTTCCAGCCCTCAAGTCAGGTGGGTGCAGGGGACCCACTTGCTGAGGGCTGCCAGTGACTGCAGCTGATGTCACCACAGGCACTGCCCTGCCTGTAGGTGCAGAGTGTTGAATTCTTTGCAGAACCCACAATTACCTTTTCCATGGCATCATGCAGGTCAAAACCCTGGAAGGACAGACCCTGAGAAAGGGAATGTGATATGACAAACTAACGTGACATCTCTCAGAAAGGTTTTAGATGAACCTTATCTTGACCTGGGCAGGAGAAAAGATTAGATGATCTCTCAAGGTCCCTTTCAGCATTGTGAGGGAAAAATGAAATTCCTTATGTGAAGTACAGAATGTTACTGTTGTACATGATCATGAGCAAAATACTTAATAGTACTGAATAATTAATAGTGCCACCATCAGTTGGGTCAATTATTCACTGGAGGTGGTGAGAAGTGCCAAAAACATTTTCACCCTACCTGCTTTCCCACCTTCTCTGCATGTGTGGCAGTAATTCACAGCACAATGGGGGCTGTCTGGCCAGCACAAGTCTAACAACCTTTTTAGGGTCTGGTTTGAATTTTTTCAAGTCCAAAGCATCCCAGGAGGTTGAGTCATCTGGTGAAGAGAGCAGCTGCCTTCTCTGTGCAGGGCAGCAGTAACCCTGTGGCACATGGCACCTTCTGCAGACTGATTAACTTCAGACTCTTCTCTCCATGTAATGAACTGTACTTTATGGACTGCCAGCTGGATTTCCTGCTCCATATCTGGCAGCACCCACTCCTGTGTGTGGCTTTCTGACCCTTTCCATCAGGAGGAAAGGGTCAGAAAGCCTCTGGCAGGGTGCAAAGATGCAGAGAAGGCTGAAGAGCAGAGCCATGGAGCAGGAGATGGGAGTCACAAGGTTCCAGGCTAATGGGGCAGATGGGTCCCAGGAGATGGGGAAGTGGGGTGGAGTGGGATGGGCTGCTGCTCCGTGTTCTGGCTGGGGATATGCCAAGTTGGGAACAAAGATTACCAACAAGATTTAGCCCCTTCCTGTTGCTAAATGCTTTTGCAGAGGAGCTGGGAAGCACTGCCAGGCCACTGTCCCGTTGCAGGCAGACCCTAAGGCTGCTTGAGCCCTCCTGCCATGCCCTGGATGTAAAAACAACATCTCCCACTTCCTGTGCCTCCCTCCATGGGCCAAACCCCCATCACATGGTGCAGTGCAGACCTGCAGAGGGGCCAGGCTGTCCAGGGACAGGGACTGCAATAGGGCATGCAGTGCCAAGGGCTGGAGTGCAATGGAAATCACTCAGTGAGGATGCTGGAGGAGACAGGGGTGCAGGAAAGTGGTGTCATTTGGGGGGTTAATCATCCACATTATGTTCTGGCTGTGTTGAGCATGTCCCCACTGCAGAGCCCAAATGCACAGTGAAGACACCTTGTTTAGCATATTCCTGTAAAACAGATTTCATTTCAACTGCATAATTTATAACACCCAGGGCACAAATATTTGTTCCTTCTCCTGGGTAAGTTTGCTGCTGAGGAGCAGACGAGCATCAGGGGGGTGCAAGGGAGAAGGAGGGAGCACACAGGGAGCACAGCCACTGCCCTTTCAGCAGCCAGCCTGCTCAGATTTACTACATGCAATGTGCAGCTACACTGGGAGGCTTTTCATGCTTTCTGATCACTATCAAGCAGGCAGCTGTTTCCAAAGACCACATAATTAATCCAGGATTTCTTTTCTAGGACTGGCATAACCTAACTTATGGCCCATTATTGTGTGTGGTGAATTAGAGTTGTTTCTTTTCCAGGAATCATACTTTGTACTTTTTAGCATTCCAATTGCAGATGAAACTCACCTCATTCAGTTCCCCACTGCTCAGTAACCCCTCTCCTCAGACTGAGAACCCCTGCATCCTCAGCACTTATTGTCACCTCCGTTCTTACCTCTTCCCAAATCATTGCCACATTTATCATGAAGAGATTTCAGCTCAGGACTGTGATCCTGCCAAGAGCCCTCATCACACAGACCATTATAGCCAGAACATTGTTCCAGGACTGGTATACATGGATGCCTTTTGCAAGGTGAGTGCCTTTACTAGGATAAGAATTAACAAGAAAAGCGGGGAAAAAAGGGAAAAAAGCTCTGTAGGTGTAGGAATATTAATGAATATCCAGTGGAAATACTGGAGATTGTCGTTGATGTAGAAACATAGTCTCATTCAGACAAAGTTCCTCGTAATAATTTCTTCTTTGTACTCAGAATTAAGAATGTGACTTTTAAGAAGCTGAAGGAAAAGATCTTATTTATTACATTTGAGAAAAATAAAACAACAAAACAACAAAACAACAAAACTATGAACGAAGGAAAAACCTTAATATAAGCAAACCCAAAACATCTGGGCTTTTTAGGAAATTTCTGTGAGCTCTCTTTCAGAGAAGTGTCATGTAAACTGGGGGTTTTCAGACAGAAGTCGGTGGCTCAGTGGTCATCTGCAGGACATCAGATCTGTCCACAATCACTTTTACAAGACCTCCCCAGAAAGATCACACTGGTGGAAGTGGCAGCTTGGGAAATATTTCCACTATTCTAGGCAAGTTAACTTTTCTCTGTTAATGAAATTGCTAACTAAACAGGTTTCTTCTGGATCACAGGGGCATAGTTAGTCCCAGAATGTCCCAGTCTTAGATTTGATGGGTTAAAGCCATTAACTACTTAATTTACATATTATAGCAATTGACTCAGATCCAGGTGGAATTCATAATTATGGATCAGTATTCTGTTCATCAGGCTTTCCCTAGCAATCACATAACATTTATTAAAACAGCTAGAGGTAGAATAATTCCATCATAATCCCAGACTAGTCACAGCAGCCCCACAATATTGGAATGTGGAAAACATGGAAACCCCCATTCCAGGGGATATTTGCTTTGCAGTAGGCAAGGTGCTGGTATCTAGTGGGTAGAGGAGGTGATGAAAAGGACTTGGCATTTGATGTAAAGGCTTAGAGGGTGTTCAGTTCTACTATTTCCTCTTGTAGAAGCAGGCAAGAGAAGTTCTTTTTGTCAAAATGATGTTTTCCAGTCCTCCAAACTTAAGCTTTCAGGTTTGTCTTTCTGCCCTTAGTGTAGGGTGTGACTTGAAACTGAGCTCTTGTTCTTGTAGCAGGTTGGAGGAGATTTCCAGGTGCCACTCCTGGGTGACTTTCAGTCACTGCTAGCACTGGTGGAGCAGAGCTGAACTTGTAAGGGATCTGTTCTGTGGTGGGCTAGAGGAGAAAACTTCCTTTCAAAAAGGTCAGGTTGAGCAAATCCTACCTTGCTCCCTTAGATGACACTTCTGCTGGAGCAGGAAATACATTGAGAGCTGTCCTGCTCTTTGCAAGCTCAGATAAGAAGAAAAGGTTTCTTTTCCTTCTGTCTGCATCCTAGACAAGTACACAGCCACTAGACAGAGCCAATTCTCACTGACCTGTTATCATTCCTGCCAGAGACTATAAGAAGAATTCAGAGCTGTGTTAGAGTGCACAAGTGTTAATGGGAGACATGTGAAAGCTCTGAGTCTCTGTCCTATGGGAAATGTAGATATTTTAGCTTCTCCTTTAATCTTAAGGCAAAAATGAAAGGAGTAAAGGAACTAAGAGGAAGGAAAAGTCATGAGAATTAACATTTTTGTGGGATGGGATGTCCCTGGAGATGTAATCTGAACCCTCAAAAATGTTAATTTTCCATGGATAAGGAAGTGCTGATGGCTTTGATGTAACAAAACTTCTAGTTGGAGCAACATTTGGTGTTTCAACAGGTTGATGTTAGAATGTGGTAGGAACATAGGGCTGATGGAGTCAGATGACTCATCCACTCCACTTTCCTATTATCACAGACACAAGTATTGTAACCCCAATATTCGCTTGAAAATACTAAACTCAACCTAAAAGTAGATATCTTATCCAATTTTGCTACATTTGGAATGCTTGATCCTGAATACCATTGCTTGTCATTTCTAGTAAAAATATAATTAGAATTAATAGGTCTTGTATCAATATTTCTCTTTGGCTCTTCCTTCTCTGCAGTTTCTGCCCATGGTCACATGGCAGTTTTGAGAGGTGTAACCACACCAGCTCTCTGTTTTGCTGAGCTGCACAAGCCAGGCAGGCTGCTTTAGTTCTCTTGCACAGGACAGACTCTCCAGTTTCCTTACCATCCTTGTAGCTCCCGTTTTACTGGATTATGGATGACCAGGTGTGTGCAAACAAGCTCTTATTAGACTTCTGCTTTCTGGCATGAATATTTCCCTCTCCTCTTGGAAATACCTTTCTTCCTATTGCCTGAGAAAAGTTCTGTCTTCCTCTGCCAGTGTCATAGTGGTGACTCTGAGACATCCTGTGCCTAAGAGCTGCAGAGCTTTGTTAGTTCCTGCTGATGGTCTGTCTGCCAAAGGGGCAATTCTTGAGCCTAATCCCTATGCACACAAATTTGTATGAATCAGTTTTGCCCCATTTATCTTGTTCTGGTTCCTGAGACCATCTGATTTTTTCTGTATGCTCTATGATTACATGAAATCTGGCATCTTCCCATCTCTGCATTCTATTAAACCTCTGTTTCATAAGAGGTTTGGATGAAGCATGTTTCTTGTTGTTATGTCTATTAACCAGTTTTCATAATTATTTGCCTTTTTTTTTTTCTGTTCTTTTTTGACAATATTCTGCCACTGTTTTGGATTAGTGGTTTTGGGCTGGTAACTGGTGTCAGAAAAGTTATGTAAATTGGCCGTAATACTATAAAAAACAAAATGTGTCTTCAGATTAAAACTGGAATAACCCTTAGCACTGCTGAGGTGATTCTGGGTTAATTGAGATTGGATTCTACTGTAGTGACTCCACTGAGACAGCTCGTTTGAGTAAAGGAATCAGGACTGTACCTAAAATGCAGAGAGTATTGCCCAATAACAAACCCACCCCTTGGACTGGAGGCTGTTTCTTTGTCGGAGGCTGCTGGTAGAGTTCAGGCAGCCAGGAGAGAGGCAGGGAACCTGAACTGGGCTCCTGTTTAATTCACAGTGCCTGTGACCCACCGTGGGCAAGACATCAATTGTTTCATGAGGTATTTAAAGGTCTGCAGGACTGGGGCCGTTAGTTCATCCCTTCAGAGGAGGTGGAGGATCAGACTATTGCCTGGTAGGATCTGCAAGAACACCTCAGCAGGCATCAAAAGCAGGTATAAGTTTTCTGGGAAGGGTGGCTGTGAGGGATTGGAGCTCACCCAAGAAGAAACAGCTTTCCAGTACTAAGGCTACAGGTCTGATGCCAAGGAAGAAGATGAGAGCTGCACGGCCTCCCCATGGCTGCATTCTGCCCTGAGCTGCATCTAGGAGCTTCTGAAAAATCTCACTAAGCATTTGGATGCATTTTTAGTCTTTAAGTATTTCTGGCACTTTAGTCCCTTTCTTCTTCATCAGCATTTGCATTTGTGAAAGGAAAACATTTTCACTTCTCTGCCAGGGTGGTTGCTGGGATTGGCGCATTCATGAGTGCGAAGGGCTGAGACGCTGTAACAGAGGAACAGAACTCCCTCATCCCTGTGCACTCAGCATGGGAACGTGCCAGCCTTGTGGCAGGGCTCATTGCTTGGCTTAAGCCTCCAACATACTTGCAGGAAGAAAACTGTAAACAGAGAATACAAATGTAACCATTGTTATTTGCAACTCAACTTTCAAACATCTTGCCAGATTATAAATCTTGACCACTTGTACCTCTGCCGTTTCTCAGGTCTGAACCAAAAATATTTACCAAGGAAATAATGCTTGTAACAATGATCTCAGACCAGTGCAACTCATTAGCTAGTAATGTGCCTGCAGGCAGTATGAAAGATTCGATCCATCTGGAATTAAATAGCAAGGGATAGCTGGAAGCTGTATTCAATACTGATGGTGGGAAAAGCCTTAAAACTCCTTGATTGCAACACATGAAAGCTGTGAACCATCAATAACCAAAAAAATATGATGTGCCAACTATAGCAAAAGTAACAGCAGGGCAATGCCATTATTTGAGGTCATTCCACCTTCATCTTGTCAAAAAGGGATAAAGGAAGGGCATGACAGAAGCCAGATCTCCAGCATCCTACTCCCTTGTCAGTAGGACATAATTGGCATTAAATACTGAATGTGTCTGGATTTAATATAACTCTGCTGCTCAATTACTTCATCCACTCAAGCAATGGAAAGCTGCCCATGTCAAGAGTTTATAAGGGATAACTTGCTCTAAGTCAGACATCAGAGACTCAAATGTCCTAATTGATAATTTATTAATAAATTCTCAAAATTATCATAACTTTTTCCAAGCAGGGGAGGTAAACCCGTGATTGATTACCAGGGAAGGGTCTCTTCTTTATATAATACATCTTTTTGTAGCTGATTAGAATTGAGGGCAAACACTGCCAATCTGTTTCCATCACTGGCAGCTGGGTCATTGGAAAACATACAAAGCATGACAGGGGAAGGACAAAGTCTTTCTGTAACATCTTTGACTATTGACCCCATTTTTTGGGCAAGCAGGTAGCTGAAGGTCCATTGCCTTTTTCTCTATGACTTCTCTGTTAGCAAGTGGAAGCAGGGTAAGTAGCAGAAGGCTTAACGGCCAAGATGGACATTGAGCATTTGAGATATACCCCAAGCTCACAGAAAATTGCTTGAGAAGCAGAGGCCAAATGCCAGGAGTAGGGATTTCTGTCTGGATTTGAACTGGGTGGTCAGCTTTGGGTATGGTCATGATGAAAAAGTTACTGTCTGAAAGGAGCATCAAAACTGCTGCCTTGCACTCTCTCTGGGAGCACCTTTGTCTTGCAAGCCTCTCCAAAGCAGAATGCCTGTCTCCAGTGTATCCAGCTGCAGTCTGTGTGGGGTATTTAAGGTTGCCACCCGACAAGGATGCTATTTTGCCTTCCCAGTCTGGGTGATACTAACAGGGAGGGAGTGAGGTTTGACCCCATTAGCTGCTAGGTGATGGAGTGAAATGGTGGGGCACCAACCCCAGCCAAAAGCCTGCACTCCACATTAATAAATGAACCATTTGAGTCATTGTGACAGATTGATGGACTCATAAAAAGCAAGATGGAAAGGGACCTCAAAGCATCATCTAGTTCAATGTTTCTCTGCCTCTGGTCTTAAAGACATCAGGAGATTGTCTGTGAAAGCAATGCAGAAAGTCTGCTGCAAACCCCCCCTACACTCTCATGGGTGCCAAAGCATAGTGAGGGGAGGGAAAACACAGCACAAAAGTGCTCAGAACTTCATTTTTGTCCAGTAGTGAAGGGAAATCATAGTCATAATGCTGTGTAGGAGCTGGGGATTCCTCTCAGATGGTTTGTGTGGCCTTTCATTAGAACAAAATAAAAAATCATGCAGCTGCTGTAGTTCAGACTCTCCTGTGTTTTCTGGAAAGATCAGTGCTAACCATTCATGAGAAAAAGTATTTGAGTTTCCTGGATGGACCCCATTTTTCATGCCTGGAAATCTGCTGTGCATCTGTACCAGTCAAGTCCAGGAGAGCTGTAGGCAGGAGAGGCTGAGCAAGCTTCATCCTACTGCAACTCTAGTAATATCAATGCAACAAAATCAGGCAGTATTTTTCCTTTTTTTTAAAGGAAGTAATTAATAATTTTTCTTTTCCCTTATTTATATCTGATTTTTGGAACTTAGATGGTCTTAGGTTATTTTAAGCATGTTACAGTGCCCTGATTTCAGAATCCTTATTTGGATGGGGAGTGTATGCAACCTAAAAAAGGAATACAAGTATTATCTGTCCTTTGGGTTTTT
>VZTH01002172.1:0-127089 GCA_013397815.1 Aleadryas rufinucha
TTTTGTCTCCGAAACCGAGACACTTGCCTCCAATCAGACTCGCTGTGTCCAAGTGAGTTTTCACTCGAAACCCACAGTCAGAATGTATACTATCCCATCTAATGCTACTTATCATCACATATCTGTCACTTGCTGTGTGATACTGAAACAGGCAGAAGCTTTCTGAAAAGATGAAGCTAAGCATAAGACAAGCCCAGGAAAAATACAGCTTAGAGTGTGTTCAAAATATAAGTCTTCTAAGATCAGCTGAGCAAAGCAGAAGTAGTATGAGAGGAAAAAAGAGAAAGGTGCAAAACCAGATGAAATTTTCTTTTTTAAGTACTACTTTATCTTCATTTTACTTCCTGGTTTCCAACAGTGCTTTTGTAACTGTCAGCATCATTACAGCTTGAGCCTGCAAGGATAAATGGAAAGCTTAAATTATAGATAGTAATTTTCTAGATATCCTACAACTGAATAGCATCCTTAAAAATTATTTTTAAAATTTTTTTTTGCGTATTTATTTATTTCTAAATCTCAGTGGTAGGCTATGTTACAAAACACCCACAAAGGAGCTCAGGAAAGACAATGGCAGGAGGGGGATGATGCCAAGCCCATCAGAGGAACTGGCAGCTCACTAAATGCCCATCTGCACACAAGAAGCCAAATCAAGGGCTCCTGAGGAATGGCCACCTTGTCTGGTCCCTCTCGAAAAACTGAAAGAATTGAATGGAAGGGGAGGACATTGTATGTAAGGAGCAGTCTCATAGTGCGTTTGACTTGATACAATTTTTCATGATCAGATATGGCAGACAGAAAAACAAGACATTCCTGGATCATTCTTAATGAAGGGAATATCTCCATTCTTAATAAGTTTCTGCTAATTTTTTAGTTTAAATTGGAAATAGAATTTTTATTTCAGAGCTGTGAAAATTAGACAAAGGTGTTTCTTCAGCTGCAGTCTCATAAAAAGGTGGCTCACTTGTAAGATGAAATCTGTTTGAATGCGGTTCTTGGGAACAGATTCATCTGGCCTCTACCTAAATGCCTACAGGCCTATGGAGTGTTCTTCCTCAGTGTTCCATCTAGAGCCTATAACTGGGTTTTGCACAGCCTTTGATCAACTGCTATGGCCTTGGTAGTGAGCTAGTAAGAAACACGTTACAAAAATTTAGGTGAGATTTAATTGCTGTAAATCTGGGCTGGCATGGCGTCTTTATCCTTGGCTTCTAATTTAGGGAGAAACAAACTGTGCAGATATGCCAAGGAAAAGTACAAAGAACTAGCAATATTATTACTCAACTTGTAAACAAGTCACCAAAATTTGATCAAATTTTTTGATTCTATTTCTTTTTACCTTTCAACTAATATATGCAAATACTATTTTGCACTTCTTGTTTACCTTGAACCAAGATGAATACTTCTATAACATATTACATTGTATTATAAAACAAGGTATATTTTGGAACTGAATATATGTAAATGGTCTGTCTACCATATATTTTAGACCTGTTCTCTATAAGTTAAATCAGAAGGGTTGCTGATGTTGCCAACATGGAGAAAGCTACCGTTTAAGGAGCATTTATTGAAACACAGCTTTCTGCATTCAGAATTAGGAATTTTATCTACTTGTTTACAATGTTTCCTTCTTAAACCTTGAGCTAGGGAGACAGGCCACAGCCAAACGTAGACACATAGTTTTTTGAGGAAGCAGAGGGAACAAAAAAGGAGTCCATAACAACCCTATTAGCCAGATATTTACCTCATTGCTATGAACTGACATCTAAAGATAAAACACAGCCCTGTGATTAAAAGCAATTACCAAAGCATGCAAAATTGAGAGATGAAGAGCCATACCTTAGTCAGGGATGCTTTGTACTAGTTTCTTACACCAAAAAAATTGAAGAACCTGTAGTTCAACCCAAGTAAATAATCAATCTGATCATCCTCCAGCCTGCCTTGATACCGGGGTTTGCCCCAGCCCAGGTGAAAAACCTTGCACTTGGTCTTGTTGAACTTCCTGAGGATCATATGGACCCACTTCTTAAGCTTGTCCAGGTCCCTCTGGATGACATCCCATCACTCAGGTGTGTTAGCTGCACCACTCAGCTTGGTGTCATCTGCAAACTTGCTGAGACTGCACTTGGTCTCTTCATCATGTCATTAATGAAGATCTCAAACAGTACTGGTCCTATTACAGACCCCTGGGTGACACCAGCCATCACTGATCTTCATTTGGACTGTTGAGCAATATCCTCTGCAGGTCACCATCCAGCTTGTCCACCTAACAGTCCACCCATCACATCCATTTCTCTCCAATTTAGAGAGAACAATGTTGTGGGAAACAGTGTCAAGGTGAGGCTGACAGGTCGGTAGTTCTCAGAATACTCCATTCACCTTTTTAAAAATGTGTGTAATGTTTCCCTTTTTTTCACTGGGGACTCTACCTGACTTCATACATCACAGAAGGGGCTTGGCAACTATATTAGCCAATTCCCTCAGGACTCTGGGATGGATCTCATCAGGCCTCATAGACTTATGTATGATCTGGTTCATCAGGTGGTTGTGAACCTAAACTTCACTTACAAAACCAAAGACACACTTCACTTTACTCCATTTTTAGGGAGAGATTTCTAAATCACAGTCAACCTGGAGTTCAGTGTTAGAGAGGAAAATTTCTTTCTCCCAGATCTAGTGCAATTTAAAAAAGTCAAGGAAGGTATGAAGTGTTAAGTAAGCAGGAGAAGAAACAAACCAGCTCATTTTAAGATTAATCCATGTAGGAAACCCACAATTTGTCTGTGAAGAGGAGAAAAATCACAATTTAATTGTTTAGTGTTTTGCAATGATTTTGGAATATATGTAGCCTGAAGCCTTGTGGTCAAACCAGTATCAGCTGAAGGCAGTTTATAACAAAGAAAGAGGAAAAAAGAATAAAATTTTTATTTGACCTTATAATTACTTGTCAACTTTTGTAATAGAGTTCTCTGTATTTTACAGACCACAAAGAAGGAATGTACTTTCTGTCCTGAGAAATGGGCTTTACTGCAAATTGCAGAGGTCCTTCTATTTGACATTAATTTTCTAAAAAGTTTTATATTATAAAAAGTTTTAAAGAATTGCTCTGTGAATCCTTAGAAAAGAAACAGGACTATGAGTAGTATTTTCTTAGTGTGAGCTACTTCATTAATGAAGTTCTAAAGATGTGAAAATATAAATGTAGTTTTTTTGGGTTTAAGACAAGATTGTATTAGATATTTTAGAGATTCAGAAGCTTTGCACAGAATAAGAGAAAATGGACTCTATTTTATCTTTGTCTAACACTTTATTTGTCAATGACAGTATAAAAATAATAAGGTATAAAAATAATAATGTATAAAAATAGTAAGGTATAAAAAAAAAATTATTCCACAGAATTGCTGTAGTTTTTCTCCTTTTGAAATTTAATAATTACTAACCAGGATGACTGTGCTAACAGGAAAATTTTTTGGAATTCTGGATTTTGTTGTTAACAAAATTCAACATTTTTAAACAGGTCCTTAATGCATTGTATAGGAGTTTTGCACATAGGGCCAAATACATTATGCGACTTTATTTGCTCTGCTACTTCTGATACTATAACTGAAATAACAAGCAAATCAGCATCTAAACCTGACCATATTTCCTGTGCTTTTTAAAATTATGTTAAGTAAATGGTTTTATTAACTTCTGATTGTTTCTTATGGAAATTGACGCAATGGTATCTAAGCATTCTCAAAACAACACTCAGGTATCACCAATATTTTCAAACCACTTTTAACAGTTCAATAGGTCCCATATTTCACAATTTAATAGATCAGAGCTAAGTCTTGCAATTCAAGGCTATAATCCACTTTGTGTGTCCAGTTGCAGAAGTCTTGGAATGTTTTTTTTCTGTTTGTCTTCCTTCCTTTCTTCCTTTCTTCCTTTCTTCCTTTCTTCCTTTCTTCCTTTCTTCCTTTCTTTCTTTCTTCCTTTCTTCCTTTCTTCCTTCCTTTCTTTCTTTCTTTCTCTCATGTAGCATTGTATGGCATTGTATAGCATTCACTAATATGAAAAGTGTTACGCAGAGATAGGTCCAGAGAAAAACACTCCAGATTATCACTTATCAGGCTTGACAATGAAACCAGACTCTTCTTTCTGCAGTTCTGGCTTTGTTCAAACATTTCTCCCAGCTTTTTTGGCCAAGCAGAGTGCTTTCAGAAGACAGCCTTTTGTGCTTCATATGCAGCCTTGATTCACCCTCCAAGTCTCAAACATACAGAATGGGGCAGAGGTCATTAATGAAAAATTGTTTTGTGATCATTAAAGTATGCAACATAACATCATGGACAGATGAGGGGAGGGAGGGTTGCAGACTCATAGGGAGTGTCCTGAGGTTCAGGCTCTCCCTGCTGAAATGCTGTTACTTCTCTCAGTTTTAGGAATTGCCACATTCACAGGAAAGGAATGCAGTGGTGTTTAGTCTCTTAGACTGGAATCAACATTTACACAAGAAAACGTTAGACAAGTAAGTAAATAGCTATTTACCCAACCTCAGGATTAACTCCATAGTTACAACGTTAACTTAGATGAACTCCTGAAAGATTTTTTCCTTTCATCTGGTGAAGACTTTCATACTTCACATCAAGCCTAAGACTCAATACTCCCAAATTCTGTCTTGGATATAAAATGACACATGTATTACTGAACTTGCTCTGTGGTTTTGCTCAGATTCAGCTCCCTCTCTTACCAATACAAGCACATTCAGAATTGAATGTCACTTGTGCTTGTGGCTTGTTCACATTCCCTACCTGGCTTGAACTGGAAGAGCCCTTGGGCAAGTTTCAGGCTCCCAACAGTAAGCAGAAATTTTGATGACTGTCCCGCTGCTGAAATATATACAAAATGTTACAATGTTGTGAGAGGAATGTTGGACTGGTGATGTGGGATTTGGTTATAACTGCTTTGCGAACTGAAACCTATTTCTCAAATAGGCAAACTGAGAATTTCAAAAGCATGCAAAATTTCTAGTTCTTATCTGAAACTAGACAGGATGGCTGTAAATAACTTTCTGAATGGTAATAATTTTGCAGAGAATATTAGTAGCCTTGGCTTTGAGAAGTGCCTTTTAAAAAGCCTGATGTCCTTTCAGCCCCCTTCCCTGTTAGATCTGACCTGAACATACATAAACAGGTAGCTGAATTTAATGTTGCATAAGCAGGTCTTGGTTTCATATCTTTGTTACTCTTGGGTGATCGATTTTGAAAATCATACTGTTTTCTCCAAGGTGCTTTTTGCATTCTAAATAGACTGAAATCTTCAGCCTATACAAAGCAAGTGCTTTGAAGTAAGCAAGTAATTGGCAGCAATAATAGGCTGCTGTCCTCTATGTGGATCTTGGATATTTTGACAGTGGTTTTCATAAATCTAGTTGGTGAGGGAACAGGGAAGTCAAAGATGAGTATTTTCACTAAGATCATGGGTTTTTTAAGCTTTCCATTTTTTTTCTAACCTTTTTTTCTCAGAAACAGCTAGATCATTTTGACTGGCACATTAAGTATGGCCTACTTGCCTGCAGAGGCTGCTCTTCCCAAGATCTCAGATTGCATTACCGTCTTACAAAAAGCCGATAAATTGTCAAGGTGTGTGTCTTTACCTCTTACAGATAGGACACAAAATGAAAGCCAGTCTTTTATTACTAGCAATAGCATGAGTTCTGAGGAAGCGCTACAGAGGATAATTCTTAATCTTGATATTTAATATATTGCAAGCAGGCACCTTTGGGTTTTTTGTAGTTAAACAGTAAAAAGTTAAGAAATGCCAGGATTTAAAGTTGCTTACTGCTGAGGGGAGTTTATCATTTGAGGCTCAATAATGTGCTAAATGCACAGTATGGCTTTTCCTTCAGAGCTGGCACATGCCCTGCTGGCTCTTTTTGGGTGGAATTTTCATGTTCCTGCCTGAAAAATGCCATGTAAACAAATACTACGGGGGGAATTTCCAAGAATATGTAATGGCTAGATGCACAAGAGCATGTTGTGTCAGGGTAATGGGATATCTCCCTTAGTGGCATATGCCTTTACGCCTCGCTTAAGGTATCTCATAGCTAGGTGTTTGGGGGGAAAAAATTATGAGAAAAAGCATAGGTGAGGTAGGGATTCTAAACCTCAGGACAGATATAAGTACACTGCACGCTGGTCTCCCGTGTCCTCCATTGTCTCCTACACGATGGGGTAGGAGACAATGATGAGATTTCCTTTGTATCTTGCTTGGAAATATATATGTGGTCTGAGTGCTTATACCCGCAAGTAAGAAAAAGTCAACATCTCTATTCTGCAAGTAAGGATTAACCTAGTCCACCCCGTTTAATGCATCTAAAGTGGTATGCATTTAGGTACATACCTAAATCTAAGTTAGTTTATTAATAACTTTTATAACTAGTTATTTACAGACATAGGTAGGGAGGCTTAAAGAACTAGATTTTGATGGGTATCTAAATGGATGCAAATCCTGAGCCTCCTCATGAGTTTAATATACTGACTTGCCCTGTCCTGATAGTAACCAAAAAATACTTCTGATTGTTTGCCTGAAGGTCAGCCTTGTAACATTTTCCTGTACTTAGGCTAATTAAATAAGATTATGAATGAAAAAAACCCATTTCAATGTATTTGAAAGCTGAATGTTCTTGCAAAACTTACTCTGCATTTAAATAATGTCAGAAACTGTTTTAAGAGGGATGAATCCCGAGGATAAGCATTGATTTTTATGGGTTTTGACTAGCTAGAATATTGTACCTGGATGTTTGGGGGTTTTTTACTATCTTCCAAGTTACTCTTAGTTTCTCTTCCCTCTAGGGTAAGCTATACATTTCAGAAGCTTGGAAAGGAACAATAAGATTTGTGCAAAACAATTAATTTAATAGCTGAAGGGGATAGTTCTGTAAAAGTGGCATGATTTATAAAGCACAAGGTCAGCTTGGAGTTTTTGAAGCCTTAAGAAATGGATGATTACAGTGCAGCATATGAGATCAGAGATAGCATAATTTGCACCTGCACTTGTTTTTTCAGCCTTTGTACTCTGCAATTGATTGCTCAGAGGCCCCTGAGGCTATCCAAGATGATATGGTCTGACCTGGTAAAATGAAAAATGAAAACATAAGGTAAAAACAAAAACAAAACCAAAACCAAACCAAAACAAAACAAAACAACCAAAAAACCAAAACCCCCCAAAAACTGTAGCCTTTCTGCAGAGAAAGTGTGTCAGAAGTTGAATTAGAAGCTATTCTGTGTAGAGACAAAAAAAAAAAATCACAACTCTTGTTTTTGATCTTGTATATAACTAGCAAATTGTCCATATTGCTGTGTAGCACTTCTAATGCCAGCTATGTTAATTTCTTTGTTCAATCAATGTTTTCAAAGGCTGTGAGAAAATGGTAGGAATAAAGAGTGGAAAGACAGTCCATAGGTTCTTAGCTTCCAGCAAGGTTAACTGTGTAGCTTAGAATACACAGATATTAAATGGCAGATGATGATAATTCAGAATGGTGCTACATAGAGCTGTCCTTACAAAATATTGGAGATGCTAAGATGGCTGTTTTTATTGTTTCTCTTCTCACAATTTTTACATTTAAAAATGAGTTTTATTGAACTTCCAGCACTGCTCTTGTCCATCTGTCATGACTTTCCTAATTCAGTCCACTTAATGTTTTTTCCAAGTGTGTTTTGCTATTCTATGGAAAATATAGTTCTGCTGAATTTGTGTGTTAATTGGTGTATGACCTTATATGAAAACCCTTGCTGTGATCTTGGTACACAGATTTAGTACACAAATACTTTAGGTATTTTTAGAAGACAAAAAACCCACAAAGTGGTACCAGATTCCAATTCGTTGGTGCTTGTATGGACATTTTTTGTTGCATGGTAGAACTTTCTTTGCTTTTGGATTTTCTTTTCCTCAGTGAATCCAGCTCTTTCTCATCATTGCTGTTATCAAAGGCCAGGCGAGATGGGGCTTTGATTAACCTGGTCTAGTGGGTGGCATCCCTGTCATAGAACCATAGAACTATAGAACCCTCCTGACTTTTAAGGTCCCTACCAACCCAAAACACTCTATGATTCTATGATATATATGTTCCAAGTTTATTTTAGTTTTCTGAGGATCAGAAATGTTGTTCATAATAAGAAGCTGACATGGTGATTAGGGCAGTTAGAGGTGCCCCTTTACGAACTAAACATCTCACTGAAACTAAAAACAGTGGTATTTCTTTAATTGTTGCATACTGATGAAGTGTGCCAGTCTTTTAACACCACTTCCCACAGAAACTCTTTCCCCCTTTGGAAAAGATAAATTGTGTGACAAACTCTGGACAGGAGTGTGCACAGGCTTGCTGATAAGAAGGGTGAAGGCCTTTATTTAAGTATAAAGGCTGCTCTGTGGCTCTGCCTCTTCCTATGATTATTGCTATGCTTTCCTAAGCTTCATCTTGTTAAAAATGTTCATACTTCTGTTTTGAAAAAATATGCTCTGTGCACTGGTTGTATAGTACTTTTCTCCACCAGTAATGTGAAGTGGTATGAGAGAAGATCTTTAAAGACATTAGTGGACTAATTGACTACCTGACACTGAGCTCCATGTGCCAAATCATACTATGGGGAGAAAATGGGTGTTTGGAGTATTTTTTAATTTGGCAGCTCAAATTTTGTACTCAAGAGTTTAAGTGGACAAATAGAGAACTGTAAGTAGGTATTTCTGATGTTCTGATCTTAGATATTCTTCAATTTCTGAGGCTAGTAAATTGTTATAAATAGAAAGCAAAAATTAAAAATACAAACTAATGTCCTCCAGAGTAAACTAATAGTGTAATTTAGAGGAATTAACTTGTTGGAGTGATTTGGGAGAGAAATGGAAGGGATTGCACACATCCACTTACTGCCTTTTGTCTTCTGGCCTTAAAGAAATTAATCTCTTTAATTTTTTCCCCTTTTATCTCACTTTGACTATGCAAACTGTGGTGTCTACATTTATAAAAGTGCTTACTTATTAAAGACACTTCTGAAAGCGTCCCTTCAACATTAAGTTGTGACTCATACGTCTTTCAGTGGTGTTCTCCCACTGCTCTGTAATCTCTGAGGACTATTTACGTGTCTTCATGGCTTGTGGCACTTTTGAAATTTCTCTTAAGTGGTCAGATGTATCTGCTGGGCTATTCAATTTACTTCTTCTTCTGTGAGGTTAGAGCCTGCCACTGGAGTGAACACATACGTGCTCTATTGACTGATGCAGCTGTCTGTGATAGGGTGTTTATCAGGAAGAACTGCTCTCTTCAGCTATAAATGCCCTGTGACAATCAATACAAATACAGATATGGGATATCTTCTTGCCTTAAACACAGATAAATGGCCTTTACTGCATATACCCTTTTCTATTGCTAGGTGGTCAGTATTAAAGATATCCAAAGAAACAAAAAACAAATTTTGCAAATGTGAGCTCCCTATCTTCCCTTTCTCCATATTTTGCATCAATGTCACACAAATTTTTATTTTTTCTAGTGAGGCTTTCCTATATCTGTGTCTACAGCTCAGTGCGTTTGTTCTCTGGCACTTTCCTTCCTCTATTGAATGTGGTAATTGCATCAATTCTTTCTCCAGCCCTTTTGTAATACCCTGTTCCCAGTAACCTGTCATAAATCTTTTCTATAAGGTTTACAATTCTCCTCTCTTCTGCTGGGTATTTAAGTCATCTGAGTCTAGTGCTTTGTTGGCTTTCAGGAGTTCTAATTGCCTTCTTATCTGTTTTATGATGAGGGTAAACCTTTTCAGCAATTCACTCCCCCAAGCCTAAGAAAACATACCTCAGTCCCCAGGATGTTATCTTCTTTCTTTTTGTGTGGACTGTCAAGAAAAAAAAAATTTACACCTGCAACATATTGACCATCTATCACTAATTTCCTTCTTTGATCAGCTAGTGTTCCTCCTGTATAATTTCTTTTTGTTTTGATGGTATGCTTTTCTTTTCCTTCTTTTTCTTTTTCTTTTTCTTTTTCTTTTTCTTTTTCTTTTTCTTTTTCTTTTTCTTTTTCTTTTTCTTTTTCTTTTTCTTTTTCTTTTTCTTTTCTCTTTCTTAGTTGTTTTTCCATTTAGGAACCCTTATTTTTATGTTATAATTACTTTGGTTTCATCCCATATGCCTTATTCATTTCCTCTCTGGGAAACATGAATTTCTGACAACCTGCTCCCTTTCTCCCTTGTTGATTCTGGGTTTTTTTCCCAGAATTTTATGTTATTTTATGATTATGATGCATGTTGTTTGCAAAATGGCATACAAGAAGCACTGCTTGTGTAACTAAATGGGGATCTATACAATTTTACCTGTAGCTATTTCAATAACTCTAAATATGTATTTCCTTGCCAAGTTATTAAAATTTCTTTTTAATTTGATTGCTTAGAACTAAAACCCAAAAAGCCTATTGGTCCTATCATTATCAAAACAAGCAGTCACACTGCTTGTAGTTTTCAAAGCTCTCACTGCATGTTCTAAAGTTGGTGTGTGGGGTGTTTTGTTTGGTTTTGGCTGTTTGCAGTTGTTTTTTGTGTGTGTGCTAACACCTTAGTGTGGAAGAGGGAATGGAATGAATATTGGCTGAGTGCAAATGTCTGAGTCCAAATGAATCCCACAGGAGACTGGGAAATGTGAAATCAAGCAGACTGGGAAATGTGAAATCAATCTAAACAATCAGGCCCTATTTTGGCATATGAAAATGAAAAAAATAAAAGTAATGTAATGTAATGAAAAAGTATGCAAATTAATGTAGAAGTATGAATTGTAAAGGTTTAGTTATACTTGTCCTTTCCCTGTGAGATCTATCAAATGATAATCTGTCATTTGCAGATGAAACAAAGTTATTTGATTTCCAGACACTTTCACTAACACATCCCCTTTCATAAATGTTTAGCATCTACATTTATTAATTGCTATTTATTTATTTTATTATTACATTTATTTATTGCTTTTCCAGCCTCTATTGCTATTTGTTTGGTAATCTTATGTTAGTCCAGGAGAGACTGGGTGAAGTCACTGCGCATGGTTCCTGCACATGGAGGGAGAGAGTAGCTGCTTGAAGAGACAGGAAGTAAAGACTTCTTTGTTGTTGTTGTTGTTGGTTTGTATTGTTCAAAAGAACTTCTCCTTTCCCCAAAGGGGTAATGTCTTAGTTATATCACTCTGAAGACTCTGATAATGAATGAGTTTCACTGATGTCCTGGAGAGAAAGCCTATTATCTTCCTAGTTTAAAAACAAAAAGTATTTTGGGTTCTGACAGATTTATTGTACTTCCATAATAAGTTTTGTGTTAAAGGGGCACCTTTTATTTCTTATATATTGCTGATATTCCTTGTTTATGTTCTCTGTCCTTTTTGAGTCATCTCCTATTGCCCAAATCCACTAGGGAAGCTGTAGAGGTCCTTTATTTTGGATGGATGATGAAGGATTTTAGATGATCCCATAAAAGGGGACCTTTCAGTGTTTGTGAATAAACCTAAAATGAGCTCATAAGCCAAGGTAGTCCTTGTCTTATCACTTGTTAGCTGGGAGAAGGGACAGACCCCACCTTTTACCCTTCAGGCAGTTGTAGACAGCGGTAAGATCTCCTCCGAACCTTTTTCTCCAGGCTAAACATGCCCAGCTCCCTCAGCTGCTCCTCACAGGACTTGTGTTCCAGACCCTTCCCCATCTCCGTTGCCCTTCTCTGGACTCACTCCTCAATGTCCTTCCTGAACTGAGGGCCCAGAACTGGACACAGCACTCGAGGTGTGGCCTCACCAGTGCCCAGCCCAGGGGGACAATCCCTGCCCTGGTCCTGCTGGCCACGCCATTGCTGATCCAGGCCAGGATGCCATTGGCCTTCTTGGCCTTCTGGGCACACCCTGGCTCATGTTGAGCTGCTGTCACCAGCACCTCCAGATCCTTTTCTGCTGGGCACTTTCCAGCCACTCTGCCCCAGACTGGGGTTGTTGTGACCCAAGGGCAGGACCCGGCTCTGGGCCTTGTTGAACCTCACACCATCGGCCTCAGCCCCTGATCCAGCCTGTCCAGATCCCTCTGCCCTCCAGCAGATCAGCACTCCCACCCAGCTTTGGTGTCACCTGCAAACTGACACTCAATCCCCTTGTCCAGGTCATCAATGAAGGTATTAAACAGGGCTGGCTCCAATACTGAGCCCTGGAAAACATCACCTGTGACTGGCCACCAGCTGGATGTAACTCCATTCACCACCACTCTCAGGGCCCAGCCATCCAGACAGTTTTTAACCCGTGAACTGTGCACCCAGCCAAGCCATGAGCAGCCGGTTTCTCTGGGTGAATTCTGTGGGAGACAAAGGCTTTAGTAAAGTCCAAGCAGACAACATCCACAGGCTTTTCTCATCTAGTAAGTGTGGCACACTGCCATAGAAAGAGATCAGGTTGGGCAAGCAGGACCTGCATTTCACAAATCTGTGCTGGCTGGGCCTGTGCCCCTGGTTGTCTGCATGAACTGCATGATCACACTCAAGGTAATCGGCTCCATAACCTGCCCTGGCACTGAAGTCAGGCTGATGGGTCTGTAGTTCCCTGCATCTGCCTTCCAGGCCCCCTTGTAGGTTGGCATTTTACCTGCTAATTTCCAGTCAATTGGAAACTCCATGGTTCACCAGGACTAAAGGTAAATGATTGAAGGTGGCCAAAACAAGAAACAGAAGAAATCTGTCTGAAAAAAAGGAAGACCAAGGGGAAAGGAACTTTTAAAGAAACTCTAAAAAGGTAAAAGGAGAGAGAAAAATGAGAGAAAAATTGAGCTAGATAATTTATTTGAGTTTTAACCCCTCATAATTTTTCCTTTTCTTGTGCTACACATAATTCTAAACAGACCTTTTATACTATACAGAAGTCCAATAATCACTCCAGAATAGAGAATATGATGACAATTATTTTGAAAGAATGACTACAACTTATTTCATACGATAATTTTTTTTTTCATTTCATGGACTAATTAAGTTTACCAGCTAAGAATGAAATTTTTTCCTCAGTGACTCCTTGGAGGGGCGCTAACTTTCCATTCAACAGTTTCGAAGAAGATGGGGAGAGAGAATAACTTTTCTACAGTAGCAATGTCTTTTTTTAGCTGTAAGGTTGATTTACATGAGAACAGATTGAACAGATTGAATCCTTAGTCAGATTTTTCTGTCCCATTAGCTGTTAAACGTGTTTCTATTTTATTTTATGAAACATGCTTTTCTTTCTCTTCGGAGAGAAAATATTCGTATGCCTTACCTTACCATTCATAATTAATTTTTGTGCAGTACTGAGTACTGACTCTATGATCTTGCCATAATATGTTGATTGTGGTGAAGGAGAGAAAGCTGTAATCAGCCCAGAGACTTTTCTTTCAGCAAGCTCCAATGAAATATGATGATACCATATATCATTATGGTATCAAACTTCAGATTGTTCACGAATGAAGAAAATCCATCTAAATCTATTTTAATGGTAGTTGCATTCAATCTATTTTGTGCATCAAATGGATTTAGAATCACAGAATCACAGAATAGTTTGGATTGAAAGGAGCTTATCATTATCTTCTTCCAACCCGCCTGCCATGGACAGGGACACCTTCTCCTAGGCCAGATTGCTCAGATCCCCATCCAGCCTAGCCTTGAACACCTCCAGGGATGGGCCATCCACCACTTCTCTAGGCAACCTGTTCCAGTGCCTCACCACCCTCACAGTAAAGAATTTCTTCCTAACATCTAATCTAAATCTACACTCCTTAGTCTGTCCTGTCACTACATGTCCTTATAAGAAGTCCCTCCCCTTCTTCCTTGTAGGTTCCCTTCAGGTACTAGAAGGTGACACAAGCTCTCCACGAAGCCTTCTCTTCTCCAGGCTGATGAGCCCAAACCCTCTCGGTGTGTCTTCATAAGACAAGTGTTCCAGTCCTGTGATTAACTTAGTGGCTCTCCTCTGGACTCTTTTCTACATGTCCACATCGTTCCTACATTGGGTTCCCCAGAGATGGAGGAAAAATTGGTATGAGGTTCAATAGGGCCAAGTGCTGGGTCCTGCACTTGGGTCACAACAACTCTATTTGCTCCAGAAAAATATTCCCAGAATTCTGGTGAAAGAGAATTCAGAAAACTACCTCTAAACACCACAAAATGCATGATGATATTTTTTTTTCCTCATTAGAAATGTAGTCTAATATTTAGAGCTTTCAAGACTATGTCAGTTTCAAAACTCTCAAGTACTTCAGAATGGCTTTTAGGTCCTAGCTAGTCTAAAACCAAAATCCTGAGTCTGAGAGCTGCTCTTGAAATACCAGGTCAGTATTCAATACCTAAGTCCCTAGCTCCATCTGCATGTAAAATGCAGTCAGGGTCCAAGTAGTAAGCACGGATATGCTCTGTTGGATTCTAGGGGAATGAAGTGCTGTCTTCAAGCACTTAATTTAAGTTTTGTTGGTGAGCATGGCCAATGTAGCAAGAGACTGCAGCTGTATTATTTTGGAGCTAAGTTGAACTGCTTTCAAATAACGTTGTCCTTGTCTGTCTTCTGCCTCCCTACAGCCTAAGAGAGGTTTGGTATGGGTGCTATGGAAAGCAAGCCTCACTTGTAAAAAGAAAAATGTCATATCAGTAAACCCCACACAATAAGATGGAAGGTTTAATATATGCTTTTCTTAATTTTCTTAATATATGCTCTTCCAAGACAGATTTTGGTCAAAAATGAAACCCCAAAACAAACATAACTTCTTGCTAACAGTAACTTCTAATATCAAGTAAGTAAAAAAATGTGTTAGGTAAAAGAGGAGCAACTGTTCTGGTGCAACCAGTGTATAAAGAAGTAGTGCTCTTCACCTCTGACACCTTGTGCTTTGCTCTAACAGGAAAACAATTGTTTTTCAATGGACAGCATCAAAGCATAAAAGAGGTGCAAGCAGACAGAGGAGGTAAGTTAGCCGTGTTTGAAGCAGCATGCAGTTGTTTCCATCTAAGACAGACTGAGCTTCTGCAATGTACTTCTCAGAAGTACAGCCCAGACTGCAGCACTTGGTCATGGCTGTTTTGCCTGACAGGTTGTAAGTTCNTTATAAGAAGTCCCTCCCCTTCTTCCTTGTAGGTTCCCTTCAGGTACTAGAAGGTGACACAAGCTCTCCACGAAGCCTTCTCTTCTCCAGGCTGATGAGCCCAAACCCTCTCGGTGTGTCTTCATAAGACAAGTGTTCCAGTCCTGTGATTAACTTAGTGGCTCTCCTCTGGACTCTTTTCTACATGTCCACATCGTTCCTACATTGGGTTCCCCAGAGATGGAGGAAAAATTGGTATGAGGTTCAATAGGGCCAAGTGCTGGGTCCTGCACTTGGGTCACAACAACTCTATTTGCTCCAGAAAAATATTCCCAGAATTCTGGTGAAAGAGAATTCAGAAAACTACCTCTAAACACCACAAAATGCATGATGATATTTTTTTTTCCTCATTAGAAATGTAGTCTAATATTTAGAGCTTTCAAGACTATGTCAGTTTCAAAACTCTCAAGTACTTCAGAATGGCTTTTAGGTCCTAGCTAGTCTAAAACCAAAATCCTGAGTCTGAGAGCTGCTCTTGAAATACCAGGTCAGTATTCAATACCTAAGTCCCTAGCTCCATCTGCATGTAAAATGCAGTCAGGGTCCAAGTAGTAAGCACGGATATGCTCTGTTGGATTCTAGGGGAATGAAGTGCTGTCTTCAAGCACTTAATTTAAGTTTTGTTGGTGAGCATGGCCAATGTAGCAAGAGACTGCAGCTGTATTATTTTGGAGCTAAGTTGAACTGCTTTCAAATAACGTTGTCCTTGTCTGTCTTCTGCCTCCCTACAGCCTAAGAGAGGTTTGGTATGGGTGCTATGGAAAGCAAGCCTCACTTGTAAAAAGAAAAATGTCATATCAGTAAACCCCACACAATAAGATGGAAGGTTTAATATATGCTTTTCTTAATTTTCTTAATATATGCTCTTCCAAGACAGATTTTGGTCAAAAATGAAACCCCAAAACAAACATAACTTCTTGCTAACAGTAACTTCTAATATCAAGTAAGTAAAAAAATGTGTTAGGTAAAAGAGGAGCAACTGTTCTGGTGCAACCAGTGTATAAAGAAGTAGTGCTCTTCACCTCTGACACCTTGTGCTTTGCTCTAACAGGAAAACAATTGTTTTTCAATGGACAGCATCAAAGCATAAAAGAGGTGCAAGCAGACAGAGGAGGTAAGTTAGCCGTGTTTGAAGCAGCATGCAGTTGTTTCCATCTAAGACAGACTGAGCTTCTGCAATGTACTTCTCAGAAGTACAGCCCAGACTGCAGCACTTGGTCATGGCTGTTTTGCCTGACAGGTTGTAAGTTCTGCTTGGGAGGGGAGAGGCTGGCAATACAGTATGAATCCAGCTCAACCTTGATTTAGGACTGCTTTCATTCAGTTATGAAAAGATGAATATTTAACCTTTCTCTTTAGATCTGAAAAGATTTTTTTTTCTGTAATTCCTACAGTAGAAGGCTTCAGTCTTGTTCATCATTCTAAAAATCTTCTCATTTCAAAAAAATGAGACTAGTGTGTCTTTTGTAGGAGATGGATCTCTGACTGTTGTTTGGCCAGCTGTTTCTTATTGTCTGGGGAATGAAAATTTGGAGTCCTAAGGCACAAGCTACTCTTACAACAGCCACATCTGTTCTGATTAAGTAATGCCCACTGAAAAAGATTTGTTGAAGAAATGCAGAAGTGTTCATTTATTCAGATGATATCATATTTGGGTCTAAGGAAAGCAGTGGCTCTGTTCAAGAAGTGTTGCACTTAAGAAGGGTCAACATTTTGAGGATGGGAAGGGATAGTTCTACAGAGCATGAAGACTGTGTTGATATCAAAGAGTAATCATATTATATGTCCAATATCTCTCAGGAAACAACTGTCACTATTTTTTACTTATAACAGATTGCTCTACTAATTCCCAGGATTAAAGCAGTGTATGGAAACCCTATTCCCCTAAACTGTACTGCTATGCCAGCAGGAACAAGGAAGGGCAATTGCTTCCCACTTCAACACTTTTCCAGACAACATGTATTGTTTTCCTTGGATTTTGTTTAATGAACTAGCAGGTCCCATTGACAAAAATAAGCCATTTGATTCTGAGAAGATGGCCAAATCAAGCTAAGTAAAGTCTCACTTATGTGCAGAGAAAGGTGCCAGAATCAAGGGCTAGTGACAGCAAAGACTGCACTACACAGGACAAATATATTTGGACCTGATTAGTTACAACAATTCAGATAGAAGATGTGTTCCGATTACGTGTCCAATATTTCAGAATATAAAAGAGAAGAGATTCACCCTCACCCTGACTACTGACTGAATAGATTCTGTTTTCACATGCAAGGTCGGGGGTCTTTTTAGAAAATATCCCATTATCTCACCCTGTGTGCAGTTGGCCTTCATAAATGTGAAATGCTGTTTTACATTCACAGTCACCACTAAGTATTTCATACACTTAGCATCTCCCTTATCTTCCTTCTCTGTAGCATGTAGGCTTCCTCTCAGTGGCAGTACACTTGACTAAGGTGTAAAAAACCGTGTGAAATCTGTCTAAAAACAATTGCTAGAGGCATTTCACTTCCTTTGTGCAGATATGGCAGATCAGTTATCAAATGACAGATGAGAACAGTTGTTCTGACATTTTAATTGTTTTCCTTTTCACTTTCTACCTTGGTTGGAGGAATTATAACCATTCATATGAGGACTTACAGGAAATTAAATTGTTTTAGTTACTGTGTATACATGATACAATTTGCCATGTCAACACAAGGAAGAAGCCTCTACAGACTCCCTTTTTTCAGAAGGAGCTCTGTACCCTTGCTAATATGAAAAGATTGAGAAAGCTCAGGATTGTTTACCTCCTTCATACCATTCTGTTCAGATCCAGAGCTGCCTTTTTATTCACTTTCACACTTTCATCCAGACAGTTTAAAGGGCTTGAGGTTTGGGGTATAGTAATTCTTGCCATTTGCAGCCAGCTGTTATATTTCTATGGCTCATGACACACCCAGGGAAGAGAAATGCCTGTAACTGAATGGATAATCAGGCTTTAAGTCTCAGCTCTGTGTTAGCTTGGTTCATTGCTGATGAATTCAGTCAAGTATGAAAAGCATTTCTTATCTTACATAGTCTTTATCATATTAAGGATAAATTGCATCTCAGAATATATTTTCCTTCCAAGGAGTAGATTTTTTTCCTCCCTCGTATAATTCTTCAGAACATGATGAAATTGACTTTAGTTTTGATAGCATAAATTTACTTTTATGGCCTAATTTAAGTCTAGTGTAGCATAATAGGACTTTCATATAGCAGAGGAGTAACGGAAGTTTGATCATGTGATGGCTTGACCTGTCTCATATGGCATTCTGATAAGCAATCTATGAAGTATTGAGTTGGTGAAACTACAGCTAGAAGGCTTCCAAGCATGTTGGAGAATAAGACAAATTCATAGTGTTTGCAACTATTTGATAAAACACACCAAAACGATAGAGTGCAGTTCAACATGGATGAATACCAAATACCAGTCTTGGGAATAATCAATTGCTACAATAAAAAAAAAACAACCCAACCTGCTAATCAATAGCTTAATAGCAAAGAATTTGAGAATTATAAAGGTTCAAAACTGAACATCATTAAAAAAACCTGTGCAAATGGAAGAGAAAGGAAAGCCCATGCTTGGGTGAACAGACAGGGATGTTGTGTGTTAAGATTCATTCCTCTGTTCTTAGCACGAGTAAGACTTTGGTGAGATTGCTATGTCCAGCTTTCTTTAGGTGCCACAGGTAAAGAAGAATGTAGGCCAGCTGGGAGAAAAGCCAGAGAAGATTAGTAGGAATGATTTAGAGATATACAAAACATGACTGTTAGGGAGAGAACTAAAATTTTGAGATTGTTTATTCTAGAGGAGAAAAAGGACATGATAAATCTTTCAATACATAAAATATTGCTGCAGAGCGGAAAACGTTATTCATTCAGACTGGTACAAGAAGTTACGGGTTGTGCTACAGCAAGGGAGATTTAGGTAAGATTTTAGGAAAATATTTCTGAAGACAAGAATAGTCATGCACTGGAAAAAAAAAAAAGTGGAATATTGAGGGAGGGAGGTTAGACAAACCTCTCTCTTAAATTATGGAAGTATATCTGATTATGTCCTGTCTGTTCTGACCTGAAATGATGTTTAGTGGCTATATTATTATTATTTGGAAACTCAGTAGAAATAGGATGCTATATGTAAGCAGAGAGCCAAAAAAGCATGAAAAGAGAAGTTTTGGGAATATTTGTTTCATATGTAGCCCCATTAGGTGCTGGTGTAGCTTTAGTACTAAACATTCTTGATTAATTCACTGCTTTTAAAGGACTCTAGACTTTTGTTTGGTCCTGTTTGGCATTTGCACAATAACACCTTTTTTTCCCCTTATTAGCATTGCAGCCTATATTCTCCTTTCCTAATGCTGCCTATATTTCTGCAGTGCAATAATTAATGCACAATAGTGCACAATAATCAGTTCACTAATTTGTGAATAAATTGCACCTCAGCCTCCAAACACTCTTTTTAGGAGCATTCATATTATTTATAAATGTGTACTTTAGGTATTCAAGGTAGAAATCAATAGATAACTTGAGGCACTGAGTCTTTCTTTGTGTGAGATATCTTTGGACTTGCCCTCTAACCAGGAGTTTAACATGTTTTTCTTCTAAAACTACATTCCACATAGGGTGTCCAGGAGCCAAATACTGTCTGTCCATAGCTGTGTGATACTATATTGGCTTACTCAAATGGCTCTGAATGCTTGCAGCTTTCTGTGGTCACAAGGGACTACTACTCCAAAAGCCACATTGTGGAAATAGCAAACACTTTGTCACTATGGAAGTTCTTTACTTGCCTCTCCCCCTCCTGTCTGGAACCTGAACTAAACCTGTGGTCTAACAACTGAAAGACCAACTTATATTAGTGAAATATAGATCAGACCAAAACATCAGAATGGCCAGAACAGAAAGAGCAACTCTCCACCGTCTGCTGCTAGTCTCAGTAATGATGCTGCTTTGACCAACAGTTCACAAGCAGTATTCTCAGAATTAAGCAACAACAAAAAAGGTTGCTTACCCTGCTGTAGTTTTTATCATATGGTAAAAAGTCCCAAATTTCTGCATGTTTTGGTGCTGTCAGAAAGCATGAACTTAAATGGCAGTTTAACAGAGGAAGAATGGCAGCTATTCCACAGTTCTGTAGGGTAAATAAACATTAATCTTCCATATTGAAAGCAGAACTATTATAGAATATTATGCAGTGGCCTGTGAACCATGGTTGCCTGGCTAAGATCCTTACACAGCTGCAGTACTTTTCCAGCTCCTTCCTCAGCCCTCGGAGTCTCCTCTTCTGCTTCTGTTCCGCCAAATCTTAATTACACTTTCCTAATGAGTCTGATGCACTGAGATTGTTTGGGTGCCAACTGATTTTCACACGGTGTAAAGTTCTGGTGTATACGGCAGAGCTTGTCTGGTGTGGATTTTGTAATCTTAGAAATTTTCACAATTATTTTAGACAGCAACAACGAGAAGTTTCAGTCCCTAAAGAATTAGAGTTGCCAGAAAAACTGTTACCGATTTACTAGAAGTAAAATCTATGGATAAAATAGTTTTCTAAGAATAGAGCTTGAGAAGAAAGAAGCATGCTTGTTTTACTCTAATTGCCTTCAGAAACACTTGGTCCTGGTACTAATTACTTTGGCTTTGAAGACTGCATTGTCTTCACCTCAGTATTTTTAAAAAGCTTTATACTGGAGTTCCTGTCATTACTCTCCTATCCATTCCCTGTTCTGAGACTGCAGCTGAGAATGTGCTGTCCTGTCTGCTTGTGAAGCCATATGTCTGTGTTACAAAGTCCCTTTTGAAAAACACCTTTTTTGCATTTTTAATATCCAGGTAGCTACTGAATTCACATCTATTTCTCACTTGTGCATTCATATTTCTGGTTAAGCTCAGGAATTCCAAAAATAATATCAGAGAGGAAAACTCAGAAGCTCATTGCTTTTGTGGCTTTTTTCACTGAGGCCAGTTTTAGCCCATGTTGCCAATGATCAGTCTGTACACTTTAGTTCTATATTGTATACTTAAGCTGTGTGTGCAACAAATGATGTTTTCTTAGCCTCTCCATACAGCCTATTAAACAGTGGTTGGAATACTTCCATCTGTAAAGCAAAACCGTTGGCATAAATAATATTGTCATTTGGATAGGCTAGACATACTTTTGCAAAGTGACCTTGTAAAAATATTGTCTGAGGTATGACTGAGCCTAAATTATATGACAGTGAGGTAGTATATTTTGGTCTCTCTGGTATATGAGGTCTCATCTTGTAGCAGTGAAACCACCTGAAATTGAACAAAAAACAGTAATGTGCATCAGATTTAGAAGCTGAACAAAGCTGGGCTGAGTTTTTGGGTTTTTTTAAATCTATTTGCAGACTTTTATGTAAATTCTTTGTTTGGCAAAGGCAAACATTGCTTACTGTGGTTTTCCTGTCTGATGATTTTTGTCTTTGTAAAATAAAATGATATGAAACACTGGGAGAAAAATCTTTTGGCTACATTATAAATATAAGTAAATCTGGAATAGTTGGGTCAGAATTATTTTTTCCTCTCCCATTTACAGCTTTTTCAAATGCTTTTTTGTTGTAATTTGGGATAACTTGGTTGTCTGGGTGCCCTACATAAAAACATCTTGCAGAAGATGCACAAGATGCATATTTCTGTTTCCCCTCAAGAGTCAGTCATCTTAAAAAAGGTCTTAATCTGTAGGGCAGGGATAGGTATTATAGTTAATGACCCCATTTACCAGCTCATGCCCCTGAATTGGTATCCAGATGTTCATACTTACTATACCATCTTGCCAAGTCTACTCAAACACTTAAGACCAGCTCATGCTCTGACATTTGAAATAATTCATGTGTTTAATGTGTAAACGTTTTGGTTTGTATATTCTATAAACGTAAGGGAGGGCATACTGTAGCTGTAATGGAAATCTTTTTTTAAAATGACTGACCACATACTGACAGTTATTTTCTGCTGTTCCAGTGAAATAGCTTTTGAGATAGAAGGATGCAATACCTCATAATACAGGTCAGACCATGCTTCCCAAGATTGTAGAGAGTCTCTGTTCAAGCAGGTGAAGGAAGTATCCTTTGAATGCAATGTTGTATTAAAATCTGTTTGACTCAGAAGTTACTTCTGAAGAAGAACATACGTGATTTTGGAACCAAGTTTTCAATAGTGGCTGCAAAAACGTGATCTTCCAGACTGCGTTCAATATAAACAGGTTCAGCTTTCAATGCTTTACTGCTGCCAAATAAAGCTGCCAAAACTAAAGGCTATCCTAGGGCTATTCTGTAACTGTGCCCTTTTACTACTACAAACAAATCACAGAGGGCAAGTGTACAGCTTAAATAACCTTATGAATATTGGACTGGACTTTCAAGTCTGTAATTCCCAATGATGTAGAAATATGACCATCATATCTTGCTTTGTTCCAAAGCCAGTACATTTCATAAATTAGACATAGGAACTACAGTAAAAGCTGTTCATATCAGGACTTGTTTTCTCTTCCATGTGATCTTCTAGGCCAAGAAGTGTAGATTTCCCATCTACTTTCCCTATAATTAATTTTTTTTTAAATTTAGATTTGGTGAATTAGTCATAAAAATGCAAATTTTTTTTCTGATGTGTTTAGGTTTAGGATCTTTTTTTTTCCCCAGAAGGTGCTGTCTTGTCTGTAGTCTTCTTTCATGTCGATAAGTTTAGAGTTGTTAAGGGAGGGTCCTTGTGCTTTTTTAAAACAGTGCTTTAAGAGTAGAACGTTATTAGTACCAACCAATCTGTGTTTTAAAAACAGATTTTAATTTTTTTCGCAAAAAATTAGCTTTCAGGCTTTTGTACTGATTTGGAGTAATACCAGACAATAATTGTAAGTTACAATCTGCAGATCCTCATTCTGTAGCCAGATAGGGTATAATGCTATTTTGGTATGTGTTTCAGGAATAATAATGAAAAAAAAATATATATATAGAGGAAATGTTTCAAACATAAAAAAGTTTAAATATAAAGTCTACTCTCTGAAGTTTTGGCTTCATGTTTTTTGCATTTGTAGTATGTACAGAATCTACACATGCACATAACAAAATAAAATGCAGCTTCAGCTTTTGTGTGTGACTTGTCCGGTGCATTACAGATTCTCCAGCTCTGCACTGGGAAGCCTGGAGACATACAGAGAGCTGGAGAGGGCAGTGGGGCACAGGCTAGCTATAAATGCAAAAGCTATCGAAAGGTTGAGGAGGGGGAGGACACAAATTCTTTCCTCTGGCCCTTGGTAATAGAGGCTGACAGGGAAAACCTGATGACGAGAGAAGTGGTGATGAAGTCTGTGGAGGCAGAAACCAATTCTTACATGTCTGTGTGAGATGCGTAAGAAAGACCTCCACAAGTGTGGAGTAGCTTTTTAAGCACACTCTTCCAAACTGTGACTTACACATGAAACTTGTACTGTGTGAGCAGGTTTTTAAAAAACCAAAAGAAGTGAAAAATCAAATGGAAAACCCCATCTGTGATGGATACTGAAGCGGAAGTGAAATCCTCCTAAGAAAAAGTACAGTGAAAATGAATTCAGAGAAATATTTTGTTGTGACAGCAGCTGATGTACACAGGCCTCTGACAGGCTGTGCCACCTGCCCTGGGTGCCTTGCAAACCAGAACTTATCCATCAAAGAGCCTCCCTGTGGGTACAAGGTGTCTGTCAGTTTGCACGAGGAATTTGTGACTATCAAGCTGGAATGTAGTACATCTGTCCAGGATAACCAAGGGAATCACTTTATGGCATTAGACTGGGATGTAGCAATCTTCTGGTACTTATTATACCAGTAGCGAATGAGGGTGCTGTCAGATACATTCAAGAAATTTTAGTTTACATTCTCTGTGCTGTATATATGTCATCAGGAACTTTATAAATGCAGCCACTATATGATCAGCTCATTCTTTGTTACAGTGAAAGATGTAAGCAAATACCTACATCTTTTACTGAAAATACACAGGTAAGAAGTCCCCTCATCTTCTGACAGCCCAAGTCCGTCATCATTTAAGTAATGACAGATGCACATATCTCTGCCAGAATGAGGCAGAGTCTGGAGCTATGCTTTCTGTCTGAAGCTAGTTTTTATGTTGCCAAAACATAATTGTGTCTCTTGTAAACTTATAGTTCAGACACTCTTCTACTGGGGAAAGGAGACAGTATGGGATAAACCTCTTCCCAAACCTGCTCATGCTGGAAGCCAGCAGCTCAGGGAAAGCTACGTAATGTGGCATTGCAGACTACACCCCTAGCAGCCTAAGCATAGTGGCTATTTGACCGAAATAAACCAGGCTCTGTTGCAGTTCAGGGATTTTTTAGCTCCAAAGCAAAAAGGGCACATTGTACTAGCTGCTGGCATCACTGACAGGATTTGAGGCAAGCCTTTAAGCTCTTCTTGAGGATCTTGCTATTACCAGACATGGCCTAGAAGGACCTTATCTACTCAAAATCCAGCTGGTTTGGAAATGAAAATGTTGACTTTACCATCACAATGCTATCTGCAAGGATGAAAATCTTTCCCCCCACCCTTTCTTTTCATTTAGGAAAGTCACATTCCCTCTTACAAAATGAAAGGCTCCGTTAATGCTTATATTAAAAGAAAGGAAGGGATGACTGGAATGAGATGTCTCACAGAACATTTGTCAACACCGGCCCACTGTGTTGGTAGCAAAGCTGATGTATTGAAACTGCAGGTTAGCTGCCACTAAAAATTGGTAGATCTTTGGTAGATGTAACGCAAAATTCAGTCATAGGCTGGGCTTATACCATTTTTAGCTTAATGTATTGAGTAACCAAAAAAGCAGGTGGTGATGGTGGGGAAGCAGAGCATACCCAGCAATTTTAAACACTGACTTGTCTACAGGAAGGATTACATATCAGCGTTGTGGTTTGCATCTTCAAACTGAGCAATCTGTGCACATAACTAGCATTTTTAGGAAGTAAAACTTCACAAGCAACTGTTAAAACACTGGTTTTGTATTACTAGTGCACAGACAAATGTTCGTAGCTGTATGTTACAACTATGTAGAGATTATGCTCATGTTTATACAGACAGGTGAGGTGGTGGGCATAAGGGTGGACATGGAGGATGCTTAATAAAGATTTAAGAAAATATAATCAGTCAAAAATCTCATTACCATAGAACAAATTCTTTCATCAGCCACAAAACCAACTGTTCCTTCAGTTTTCAGCCACTAACCTAGCTCAATATGACTGTTTCACAGAGGGAGACATTCACATTTTATTTCCCATTTGATTTTCAAAATTGACAAATAAAAGGTGTAACTCTTGAGTACACACATTTCACAGTCTATAAAGAACATTGCAATGCTGTACCATTCAACATTTCATGTAATTATAGCAATGCCAGCTAATGAATGAAATACGTTTGAGTTAAAATCATTCTGCTACCCTGGCAGTATGAGAAACAGGCAGGATTGTTATTGGCAGAATGGGAATTACCTGTGACACTGCAAACTACTTGTTTCAGACAAGTGTCAACATTTCAACTGTGAGGTTCTTACTCTTTAGTGCTGACTTTACCTGAGAACGTACTTCTGACATAAACTTTTCTTAACTTTGCTCCAGATGTCTCCTAAATGAAATACAGAACTACTTTTGCTTCAGTGAAATGAATAAAATTTAGACACTTTATCCCATTTCTAAGTGACTCTCAGTTGATTAGTTGTGATAATCTGATTTTCAATGCACACTTACCAAGAAATGTCAACATAGTTACTCTCTTGTTCTTGTCAGGTTACCAGTCCTGTGTGTATGCAAGGTCCAGACTTTTCAAACCTCTTCTGACTGAGCCGGGCCCTAACCCCCAAGTTAAGTTTCCTCTTTGTGCTTCTCTAGTGCTTAAAACTGGGAATAATCTAATATAGTTTACTCAGAGCTGCTGCAGGTAGTTGGTGAAAAGACTCAGCTTAGAAGGGTGTTAGTCAATTTGTCCATTTATTGACTCATGCATCCTACTTTAGCTTGCAGGAAAAACACGTAATTAGAACATTTTTCTATTCCAGGGGCACTAACTGTCCTGGAATTGATGCTCAAGGTTCTTTCCAGATCTAGCCCTCACTTTCCTCATGCTCACCACCTTGTCCTCCCCCTCATCTCCACCAGAATGGGGGTTTGATATGCTCATTTCCTGTAATGACCGATTTAAGATTTTCTCTACAAACAAAGCAATGAATAGAGGTAATAGCATGTGACATTAGATGTTCTTCACTATGCCAGCAGCAGCCCGACAGAAAATGACTTAATGATTAAAAAACTTTGACTCACTAGTTTGTGAACGGCTGTGTAAAGGAATGCAACCCCTCTTAACTTCTTTACACCATGGCACAGTATAATTCACTTAGCCTAAGAGGAGGATAATGACAGCTTTATACAGGATCTCACTTCACACCTCCAAGTTTTCTCCTTATCTTAAAGGCTGCACTGTGCATTAAAGCTATAGTCTGTATTAATCTAACCTCTGACATTTGGGCCATATTAACCCACCAATGCAGGTTTATGTATCTCACACCTCAAACCCTATCAAGAAATTTGGCAGTGGCAGCTTGATAAGGACACCATACCTTACTGAACTTGTTCTAAAAACAACATCAGCAAAACCACTGCTCTGGTGGCACTTTTTAATGACCTTGTTCACTCTTCTTTAGCTATTGCCCATTTGGGTAATTCATGTTCCAGTGGCACCAGAACTGTTGTAAAGAAGGAGCAATGAAAATTCCTGTTTATCTGTAAAAATATTAACACCCAGGGTTGAAAAAGATGTGAAAAACCTGTAAACTTGATGCTTGAGCTGTTCAATTTTAGATGACAGAATAATTGTTGAAAGCAGGGTTATGTTTTTAATGAGACTGATCACATTTTCTTTTGTTTCTGTACTGGACTAATTAACAAACCAAACTTCATTACCTGCTACTTTACAGTGGAAGTTCTACCAAAGGGATGTTTCTGGTATTGCAACAAGTGGTTTAAGCAACCATTACAGCATATTCAGATTCTGGTTTTTTATTTGTGTGGTATGGACAGTGAAAGAACACATCTAAAATGTATTATCCCAGCTTCCCAAGCCGGGATCTGTACTGGAATGTGTATTTCAAAGAAGGAGGCAATTGCCAGATTCTCAAATTAAACATAGCTTGTTTCAGGAAAGCTGGGACCATTCTAAAAAGTATTGCATCATCTTAATCCTGTGTCAGAGTGGTCCAGGCAGGCACAGTTTACATGTCTTTTAAAGAATAATTAAAATAATTAAAATTATACTTTCATAAAATCTTAAAAGCCTGCAGATGGGGTTTCCATCTTCTAACTTCACCCTCACTTTGACAAATTCTCATTCATTATGTTGAAAACTTTTTGATGACACAGTGATTTTGACTACTGCAATTAAAACACAGATAAAAGTTGTCAGCTGTTTTATTAAATACATAATTCTAAAAACCTTTAGAGAGATTGGATAATGAATGCAGTGAGAGCATTTGACCGCACAACTTAAGAAACAAATGATAGCTCTGCTTCAAAACTGCACAACAGGTTCTTGAGAGATTCCTTTTCACACTTGTCCAGTGGTATTTTTAGGATCAGCTTACAAAAGAGCCAGTGCTTTATTGCAGTCACTTTCCAAGGCAGCTCTGGCTAGCTTTACACTCCTTTTATCTCCTTTCCTTTTTTTCTCTCATTATCTTCTTGCTTTCTTCTCTTCTCCTCTTAGTTACAGGATTCCGTGGATCATAGATCTCAAAAGTGTCTTCATCCTGCATGCTTGCATCTTTCACCTTTCTGCTTCTGTCTTCAAACTGAAGCACATGTGACATCCTACAAAAAAAAACCGCACAAACTCCAACTCAGTGAAAGAATGGAAACTACAATTTGTAATTACTATATGCATGGCAAGATTTCTGACTTATTTTTGGGCATAGCAAAAAAGAACTGACGTGGGTTTCTTTTGTTGGTGCTTTTTAAAAAAAAAAATCTTAAAAGATCCTTATATTATAAGTTAGTAATTTTGTAAAGACTCCTTTTGAAAAATAGAGCTAAATACAGATAGAGTTGTCTCTGGATTTTATTTCACATACTAAACTCTGTTTATTTGTCTTTTTCTATTTAGCATATCTTCCAAAATGTATGGCAAATTTTTCCCAGGAACAGGGAGTGTTTGTCAAGTTTTCCTATTAGTCACTTTAAACACCTTTCACCAGGGTGGAGGGTTTTACAAAAGAAGCGTTTACATGGAAAATGCTTGAAGTAGGTACACAGAAGATCAAAAGGGGAATGCTTCATGTCCTGCTGCTCCACATTAACTTGGTTCAGATCATGCTTTTTAATTCCCTGAATACCAGACTAAACAAATGCCTCGTTAAATTCAATGTTTTTCCTACCGTTGATTAGAAGTTTTCCCTCCCATTAGATGCTTCCTAATTTCACCAAATTTCCAATAATCTGAAAACATCACTGTTACATAACTGAGATGTGGCCCATGTGAACCTCAGGAGGTTCAACAAGGCCAAGTACTGTATCTTACACGTGGGTCAGGGCAACTGCTGATACCAACACAGGCTGGAAGGTGAAGGGATTGAAGCATCCCTGCCCAGAAGGACTTGGGGGTGCTGGTGGCTGAGAGGCTGGACATGACCCAGCCATGGGCACTCACAGCCCAGAGAGCCAAACGTGTCCTGGGCTGCATCCAAAGCAGCGCGGCCAGCAGGGCCTGGGAGGGGATTCTGCCCCTCTGCTCTGCTCTGCTGAGACCCCACCTGCAGTGCTGCATCCAGCTCTGGGGTCCCAGCACGGGAACTGCTGGAATGCGTCCAGAGGAGGCCACAAAGGTGATTAGAGGGATGGAGCAGCTCTCCTGTGAGGACAGGCTGAGAGTTGGGACTGTTCTGAAGGCTCTCATGAGATATTACTGTAGACTTTCAGTACACAACAGGACTTTATAGGAGAGATGGCGACAGAGTCTTCAGCAGGCCCTGTTGTTACAGGACAAAGGGCAAAGGTTTTAAACCAAAAGAGCGCACATTCAGACCAGACATAAGGAAGACATTTTTTAAGAGAAGGTTGGTGAAACACTGAACAGGTTGCCCAGAGAGGTGATAAATGATTTTTTCAGGGCAAACTCATATGTCTAGGCAAAAATCACACCTAATCTTTGGATTTTGTGTGATCAATTTCAAAAATGTCTTTGACTTTGATGGGACAACTTAAGAACTATACTGATCTGAATCTAAGCATATCAATCTTTATAGCATGTCTTTGTCAAATACCTTTGTGACAGAAAATTCAGGAAAAACAAGCAAGTTTCAAAACGAAAGTTTTGTGGCCAGTGAAATACTGCTTTATTGGTGTCTTGCAACATGTAAGATGTTCTGAATTAAACAGTTTTCAAAGAGCTTTAATGCAAATCTCCATACATAAAGAATGAGAGGTCAGTTACTGCAGATTACAATACAGTAGTATGAAAGAAGCCAGGAAGAATTCAAAGCTATAGACCATATGGGATCTGCTTGAATGCTTTA
This sequence comes from Aleadryas rufinucha, assembly GCA_013397815.1. Taxonomy (NCBI): domain Eukaryota; kingdom Metazoa; phylum Chordata; class Aves; order Passeriformes; genus Aleadryas; species Aleadryas rufinucha. The sequence goes on from VZTH01002172.1 coordinate 29,708, forward strand.
TAAAAACAAAAATTAAGAATTTTCATCACAATTGATTCTTGACATGTGTGTTTCATAAATACTTAAGGGTTGTTTCCAGTGTAAAAAACTTAGGTAGTTTATTACCCTGTCCACACTACTAACCACCCAAACTTATTTTTTCAGTCATTTCTACAATTCAGAATAACATAATGTACCATCAGAGTGACTCATGGTTGCATATTTGTAGTTTAATTATAAAAACATTGTCTCACAGTGGAGGGACTGAAGTAATTTATTTTAGCTAACATGCTTTCTGCATTTGTCATATTCTTCTCAACTTATTAAAGATGAGTACACATATCAAATCACTCTATCCTAGTCTGAATTGAAGTACAGGCCTAAGAGATGGAGTCACTCCTTGGTGCATGGTTTTAAAGTGTGTTATAGGACTGTAAGTAGAAGTGCAGTCACACTTAGTCTTTTCACCAACTCAGGTTTTCCAAGAATAATACAGCACAGGATATAACATGCAGGATATAACTAATAGGAATTAAAATTAAATACATCTCTAATTCTTGGGTCAGGCCATACAGTGTCCCAAGTAGTTTGCAAATTAGATGCAGTAGATTCAGACTAAGCAACATTTACTTCTCCCTAAGAGCTGAAAGAAGTCATAGTCTCTGACTCTTATTCGTAACTTTCCACTAAGACATTCCTAGCTGTGATTAAAAATAAACCAATATTAAGAAACTTTTTGATATTCCCAGAATCAATTTTAGATGCAGCATCTCAGAGGTAAAGCAAAATAAACACAGAACGCAGTGGAGATTTTAAGAAATATTTTCCTTCTGTGCACTTAAGCTTATTTTAGCAAGTCACACATCTTCACAGGTAGACCTGCTCTGCATCTATATAAATGGTAAATCACAGTGAATACAGTTTTTAAAAAGCAATTAAAATTGGGTGGTTTTTTTAAGGAACATAGGAAGCATTTAATAATTATTTATATATTAAGCATTTGAATTTAAACTTATCTTACTCAAGTTCCTCCAACAGAAGTTTGCATTTGCATAATTTTCCAAGTGCAGAGCTAGGGTGTAGTTCCACAAATACAAGTTTCATAAGACTTCTCCTTGTTCAGTTTATAGCTGTCTTCCCTTCTGCATGCTCCTGGGTTCAGTGAGGAGCTGGCTGCCCAGTCAAGTTTCTGCAGTCACTGTGCTGAAAGCAGTAATTTAATCTCTTTATCTCTGGTCTTCAGGAACCCACTAACTTGTGCTTATCACTGGTTGTTGACAGCTCATTTTATGTAAGAGAGACATTCAATTTTTAAAGTCCACTTTTCTTCAAAAGTTAAAGGATGAGAGGTAGTCAGTTCTACCAAGCAAAACTCAAAATAAAACAAACCCTAAGTTTTGCAGCTTAGTCTTTTTTGCTAAAAATTTGTAAAATAAAATAGCTTGCCAAAACTGATGACTCTAGGTTTGAAGTATCTAGGTGTGCCAGTTGTTGTCCTTCTTTAATAGAAAACATAATCACAAAATTATTTTTCTTAACACCTTTTATTAAGAGTGGGCTGCAAATCAGAATGAGCAATCTTTGCATGGATTTATTGCTGAAGAGGGTTGATTTTTACCCTGACCAGATGACAGCATCCTACAGGTTGACCATGGTCCTATCCCATGTAATGGGGGAGCAGCTGTTCTGCTGTACTGCATTTCTTTCCTTTACTGTTACTAAAGAACACATAGTAGTTGGCTCTCTTCTGTATTCCAAAAATGGAATGTCTTGAAATGTTAGACTGCAATACCCAAATTAATTTAAGACAGTTTCAGAGACAGCACAGATTTCAAAGCTATGTGGAACTCTTATGGCCTAGTGATACTCTCAGGTCAGCAAACAGACCAGGCTCTTTTGAACTACTCTAGTGAGACGGTACTTGTAAGAAAAGATATGATATACTGTAATCCCTCTGATTTTGAGATGTGTGAGCCATGCACGGGATCTGCACCATATGCCAGCTGCTGACAGGTGGTAGTCATGTTAAGTGTAGCGTAAAGAGAAGCCTGGTAATCCAACAGCTTTGGCCTTTCCAGAGCCCTCTTTGGGAGAAACTGAAGTGGCAATCAGTGAACTGAATGATTTTTAATCTTGGCAAGAGTAAGGAAGCACTGTGCTTTTGCTCTACTGATGAAGCTGAAACGTACAGGTGCACTCAAGCATCAGTGATTTTTGTATTAACTGAAATGAAAGTGCAAAGCTGTATTGCCTAAGACCACACTCATTTCTCAAACTGATATAGCTGTTGGCTGTTACCACCTCCCTACTGCCCCCTTCAACTTTCCTTGACCAGGTGGCCCTACAGAGCAAATCTCCTGGTGCCTGCAGGGAAGCCTGGGACATTATCTCGCAGTCACCTACATCAGCATTTTAAATAGGAAATCATCAACATGTGTGAGCAAAAGTTACATCCTGCCAACTCTATTGTAAGGGTAATAGCTTCTGGCAGAGTGGCAGTAAATTCTTAAGCAGTTTTAGGCAGATGACTGCACTTTGGAGCTGCCTGCATAAAACATTACAGTTGGTGCCATACTCCTTGTTTTCGCACTAAATGCATACAAAATAAAACTAATCATGTTGCTGTAAAATATAGAGTATCATCATTTTGAACATTATGGCTATGTTTTATTATAGTTATTGGTTCTTTCCATCAGGTTGTTTAAAATGAACACAGATGGAATAAGTTTCTGTGTCAAGAAATTCAGTATTGCCTCTTGCATTGTATAGGCTGTCTAAAAAAATGGGACCAATATGGACCATAACTACTAGTACATCATTTGTTTCTGAGTTGAATATTGCTTGCAAGTAACATGCTTCCTACTTTTCTCAATTTCACAATGCATCCGATATTTAAAACAGAAACAATGAGAGGTACTCAAACACTATTGCTTTCTTTAAATTGTTCTACTTGATGCTAACATTTTCCTTCAAATACAGTAAATATTGAAGTGTAAGCATTAACCATTAATGCAGAAAACATTCTAAAGCTTTCCTTCCATCATCCTCAAGATACCTAGGCAGTGGATAGAAAAGTAACTCAAGTGAACAGATGAGAATCCACAGATCAAGTAAAGGAGATCTCTCTCCTGAAGAAAAAAATCTGGCTGTTTTTGGAAGAATGAACTCACTGGCACTCTTTCCACTCCCAGCAGAGTAGTGGGTGGCACAGGAAGAGGAGAGACATTTGAGAAACACTGAGAGACAGTTAAGAGACTACAAAAGAAAAAGCTGAGGAAGGTAAAGACTAAAAAAAGTATAGGGATGAGAAACAAAAACAGAGAGAAAGAGACTGATCAAAATGTAAATGAAGAAAACTGTCAAATGACAGTTGAAAAGAAGCATAAATTTTGAATCAAGGCAAGAGAACAAGAGTACAAACAAGACAAAAAGAATGCCAAAGCCATAAAACAAAGGAAATTTTGAAGGAGGAAATACATGAACAACATCTAATATTTTTCCAGCTTTTTTTAAAATTGAGATGCTACAAGCAAAACAAGCCTCTTGGATCAGGCTGCTGTCAGTATTCCTTGCATAAGCGTGTCCAAGAGCTTTACAAATAATTTTGTAAACACTATGCAGCAGGAGAGAGGTAGTATGTTTATGACTCTAATGAAATCTACAACTAAGTGCTCTGTGTAATACAGCTCTTCTAAGCAAATTTTGTAGCTTCTGTCTGCCCTGTCTCACCATCCAGCTTTGTTTTTCTTGTGTAACATAACCTATTATGCCTCTTTTAATGCAAAGGAGTCTTGTAATCCAAGTTTCTCTCCCTTACAGAGCATTAAAAGAAAAACAATTTTTTACCAAGTACTTGGAGTAGGTTTTGATTCTTACAGCAATGAGGGTTGATATCCTAAATACCATGACAGACCCAGTCCCAAAGATGGATTAATCTCTCTAATTTTCACTGTTTCACACAGCCACTTCTGTCTCAAAAAAGATGTTTCAAAAAACAATTTCCTTGAGTATTTTTTGCCTCATTAACTTGTAGCACTGGAGCTGTGCTAAATTACCTATGAAAGCCTGTACCCCTGTACTTGGTATTTAAACCTTACACTGTATCACACACTTCCACTAAGCCTAGTTTGCCAAACCAGGTATGATTTCACTTCAACTAAGCTTATAATCAGAGAATCATAGAAACACTGAGGTTGGAAAAGACCTTTTGGATCAACAAGTTTGACCATTGATCCAACATTGCCAAGCCCACTAAACCACGTCCTGAAGTGCCACATCTACATGTCTGTTAAATATGTCCAGGGATAGTGACAGCCACTTCCCTGGGCAGCCTGTTCCTATACCTGACAACCTTTCTGGTGAAGAAAATTTTCACCAATATCCAATCCAAACCTCCCCTGGCACAACTTGAGGCCATATGCTCTTGTCCTATCCCTTGTTAACTGGGAGAAGAGACTGACCCACACAATACCTTCTAGTAATAATTTCTGGTCACAGGTTTCTGCTGTGATTGTTACCACTAAGAGACTTCACTCTTTTTTTCACGACTTGTTTTCACCATTCCACATTCCCTGTTTCTCCTTCCTCATCTCCCTTACTAATGATTGGATATCTTGTCCCTTTTTTTAATGCTTTCATAACATCCCGTATTTTTCATGTTTATTGACTTGATATTCAAAAGAGATATAAGGTTTGCTATTCAGATCTAACCAAATTCAAATAATTAGTTATTCCATAGAAGTTTTAAATGTTAAAAAATGCTTAGAAGACTAGTGAGAAAATAGTTAAAAATACAGCTATGTGCCATATTGCAGTACACTTCAAAGGTTAAGTACTCACATCAAATACTTACTACATCAAAAGAATATTGTTTCAATCCATGTTAGTGATTATGATACGGAAAACAGATTTTACACAGAAATTTTAAATTTTACTACTGCTATGCTTCTCCTCACCCCCCCCTCCCTCCACTCTCCTGAGGTTAATTTCAAGACACTAAAGAGGCATTTGCTGGTTTTCAGATGAAAACCTCATCAGATGAATGAGGTACTGTTAGCTCACAATATTTCAGCTTTCAGCTGTTTGTGCTGGTTTTGGCTGAGGTAGAGTTAACTTTCTTCCCAGTGGCTGGTATGGGGCTGTGTTTGGGATTTGTGCTGAACACAGAGTTCATAATATAAAGATGATTTTGTTGTTGCTGAGCAGGGCTTGCACAGAGCCAAGGCCTTTTCTGCTTCTCGTACTGCCACACTGGTGAGGGGACTGGGGGTGCCTGGGAGGTTGGGAGGAGACACAGCCAGGACAGGTGACCCCAACTGACCAAAGGGATATTCCAGACCATGTGACATCATGCTCAGTATATAAAGCGGGGTGAAGAAGGAGAGAGGGGGCATGTTTGGAGCCATGGTGTTTGTCTTCTCAAGTTATTGTCATGCAGGATGGGGCCCTGGTCTCCTGGAAATGGCTGAACACCTGCCTGCCCATGGGAGGCAGGGAATTCATTCCTTCTTTCACTTTGCTTGTGTGCGGGGCTTTTGCTTTCTTTATTAAACTGTGTGTATCTCAAGCCATGAGTTTTTCAAGTTTTACCCTTCTGATTCTCTTCCTGATCCTGCTGGTGGGGTAGTGAGCAAGCAGTTGCCTGGGGCTTGGCTGATGGCTGGGTTAAACCACAACAACAACTGAGGTATTACTGTTGCTCTTGCACAAAGCAAAAATGTTCCCAGTGTTAAGCAAGTAAAACTGATGAAAACATGCTTTAAAAATATTATACAAAGTCAGCCTGTACACTTCTGTTAACTATGACTAGCCCTTTGAACTTGCATATTACAATTACTGGAGGACTGAAAACTGGCTCAACCTCTTCAGAATAATCAGCAAGTTTTGGGTCCTCCACAGGCCAAAGAATTAATTGATTATATTTTCTCTTTGTGGAGGCCTACAGCACAAAATTATCAGAACACAACTTCTGCAGATATTTCTAAAATGATACTTTTTGAGATAGTTTATTTGAATGTTATATGCTTAGTTTTACCACAAAATAATCACTGCAAAAATTACAAGAAACTAACAGTTTCACTAACCATGGGACCTCCAGCTTAAAAAGACCTCCAAAGATACCAGTTTTTGCAAAGCTAACAACAAAGTAGCCTGATCTTGGTGAAGACCAATATAATGTTGTATCCTTGGATTGTTCAAGATAGTACTAGCAATCTTCTTCTCTTGAAAGAACATTAATTGCAAGTAGCCTTCTAAAAGAAATGGAAATTGNTGATCCTGCTGGTGGGGTAGTGAGCAAGCAGTTGCCTGGGGCTTGGCTGATGGCTGGGTTAAACCACAACAACAACTGAGGTATTACTGTTGCTCTTGCACAAAGCAAAAATGTTCCCAGTGTTAAGCAAGTAAAACTGATGAAAACATGCTTTAAAAATATTATACAAAGTCAGCCTGTACACTTCTGTTAACTATGACTAGCCCTTTGAACTTGCATATTACAATTACTGGAGGACTGAAAACTGGCTCAACCTCTTCAGAATAATCAGCAAGTTTTGGGTCCTCCACAGGCCAAAGAATTAATTGATTATATTTTCTCTTTGTGGAGGCCTACAGCACAAAATTATCAGAACACAACTTCTGCAGATATTTCTAAAATGATACTTTTTGAGATAGTTTATTTGAATGTTATATGCTTAGTTTTACCACAAAATAATCACTGCAAAAATTACAAGAAACTAACAGTTTCACTAACCATGGGACCTCCAGCTTAAAAAGACCTCCAAAGATACCAGTTTTTGCAAAGCTAACAACAAAGTAGCCTGATCTTGGTGAAGACCAATATAATGTTGTATCCTTGGATTGTTCAAGATAGTACTAGCAATCTTCTTCTCTTGAAAGAACATTAATTGCAAGTAGCCTTCTAAAAGAAATGGAAATTGCCTCACCTTATTCAATGGTAATCTGTGGGAAAATGTGATGAGTTCTCATAGTATCAGAAGAACTATGTAAAACTGTGATGACTTACTTTTTCAAGCAATAAATATTTTTCTATATAAAATTCAGTTATCCTATCTTGACATTGCTTCTGTTCTATAACAATTCATATACAGTATATTTATACTATATCTTTGACCCCTTCACAAAAATGTTGAGTAGTCTGATGCAAGAAGACAGGTGCTTTAAATAGACAACTGCTCCTGGTAGAGTAGATTGGTATGGAAGACTTAAATGCAAATTCCAGATGTTGTTCCAGACAGCACAGCAGTGTAGAAAAACTCTACATAGCATTTACTACAAGGACATGGGAACCACCACACTGCAATAGAGCAGTGATCCATCCAGTCCAGCATGCTGTCTCTGGCAGTAGCTTGTACAACATCTGATAATCTGAAATCAGTCAGCAAATCACCTCCCCAAGTCAACACAAGCAGTCAGGCATTACTGTATCACCACAGCACAGAGATGGAGTGAAAAGAAAGGAGAGGAGAGTATTTCTAGCACAAAAATACTCCGACTTTCGTAACATTCAGCTTTCTCTAGACACCCTCCCTTCTCTTTTGCCCCTCTCTCATTCTAAATATATCCAAATCCTTACTTAAATATGTCAATACTGAGATGAAGTTGGGGTGCTTGAAAAGGTGTGTAAATATGCAGGAAGCTTAAACCAGGCTAATAAAGATTTAGAAGATTATTTCTTCATTCTTCACTAGATTTGCTGGCAATAAAAAAAAGGTAAGATTTCCAGACAGTAAATCTAACACTAGATATCCCTTGACTAAAGCATGGATCATCTCTGAATTTAAGTCAAACAGTAGTCAAAGCTCAGATGCCTAGTCCAAATAAGCTCAGATATAGAGGAATTAACAAAAAATAAACAAGCAAAAAACCCCACTTCAAATGCTGAGTTTCTCAGACATGCTCAACAGCTAGAAGCAATCAATATACAATGTCAGCAGAAGAACGATTTGTTAATATGAATTACTGACTAAAACAGTGGGGTAGGGGTTGGCATTTACAGATCAAGCAAGGTCTGACCATATTCTAGAAGTACAGGGGTGAAGGTGGAGACAAAACTGGAGGAAAAAAAGCAAGATTTACAGCAGAAGGGGTTTTTTCTTTCTTCCTTTAAAGGTTAGTGGCAGTACTAAAACCCAAACAAACGCTTATTTTTTTGCCAAATAGAAAAGAAACTTCTCTTTCCAATGTGTTTCTAATACAGACCTCTGGCATTCATTTATCCTTTGTAACAATCAAGTAAGTATTTTGTCAACTTTTAAAAAATGTAGTTGAGTAAATCAATGGCCTTAGCAGGAGAGACCTAATATAGAGCCAGTTTTTCCAGACTAGGGAAGGAAGGCTGGCTCAAGTCTGGATGGGAGGAGGGGAGAAAACATGGCTTTAATCCATCTTTGTGCCTCACTGGCATAAATTACAGCAGCACTTTTTCTGTCATTCCCCAAGCTAGCATCAGCATGTAAAAAAGACTGCAGCTTAGTTTTCAGGGGTTTACTGTGTTTGTCACTGTTAAGCTTCTGCAATTGAAGCTGCAAAGACTAGTGCTAATCTTGAGGAAGTCATATACCATAATCCTAAATCTGAGGTACTGTAGTAAAGAAAAAACTTCATTTTAGAAAATGTATGTAAAGGAAGGTTTATAAAAGAAATATAATCAATATTTTTCAGGTGTCTATCCTGAAGAACTTCAGCCTGAAAAGTTCAATAGTATATGCTGCAGTAAATAGGAAATCCTAGAAATAAAATGGAACACACTATCAAATGTATATGGAGTAAATACTAACAGTGTGCATTGTGATTTAGTTCTTAATAGAAATTAAATATTGTAATATAAAAAGAGTCTGGCTAACTTCAACATTTACCTGATTCTGAAATTGCTATTTCAATTTAAAAAGCCCCAAGCCCAAACCAATTCCAGCCTATACTGTACAACCGACATTGAAAAGTGATGCCTTGATACTGTTTTAAGACCCAACTGTCTCTCTGTTACAATGCCTTTTACTTTGAGAATACAAAGTAAGTGAAATATTTTGTGTTTCCACTCCTAACTGTGCCACATTTCTCATAAAACCAATCATAAATAGTCTGAAAGGAGTTTTCCTTGTATTATTAACAAAACATTTCTTAAAGAAGATAGAGGGCATAACTACTGATGCTGGATAGAGAATACCTTCATTCAATAACAGATTTATTTTTTGTTTGTTCTGGAGTAATATAAAACTATCTCTGTAAACTGGGTAAAAAATTGTACCCCAAATTGCAATTCATGTCCCAGCAAAAAGAGCTTAGCATTAGCACCCAATGTTCCCACAATATTTAAGAGGCCTCAGTGACAGTTTTCTGAAATTCAGAATTGGGAACAGATTTCAGTATCTGACTTATATAAACCAGGCTGCACTTTAAATGGTTAGCACTGAACTTTTGTGAGGTGGTTTTTTTTCACAGAACCAATAAATTAATAAAACCAGACTTATTCCCTCCAATTTCTGCTACAATCAGGTGATCTGATCTATGTAAAGCATCGCTGTGCAAATCAAAATATTTTGTGACCAAGAAGAAGATATGTTTAAAAGCTTTCTAAGATGCACAAGATTTTAAACAGTGCATTAAAGTAAGCAGTGTCATTAAACTGACTTAAATTGGTTTTAATCCTCATTATCTTACATGAGGTTTTTTACAAATAACTTAGAAGACAATAGTTTTGACAACACTAGTAATTACACAACATGGACATGAAACAATCCATTAAGTAAGACCTGAAATACAGATAGAAGACCTTTACTGTCACACAATTTTCACAACTTTTGTGCAAACTGGAGGTATTTTCAGGTATTGACTTTTTCACTTTGATTTTAAAAAATGCCTGTTTTTCCTATGCCTCAAATCAACTGACATTTAGAATAGTTTAGACTCAACAAAGGTAAGTAACCACAAGAATTTTAGACTGAAAAACCATGTGAAAAACTACCACCTCATTCCAAATTCCCATTTTATTCATTCTTTCTTGCCCCACAGTATATCTGAAAGCTGAATGGATTTATGTTATTTCAAATAAAAAGAAAGACTAAGTTTCAGAGTCTAGACATACTTCCAAAAATACTTAAGTGACTTATTTACATTTGTCACTTAGTTGCAGCTGTGACAGCACTCCGGGGAAGGAAAAAGCTGATCTCTTCTAAAGATTAAGAAGCTTTCTGTTTCACATGTAACACCTTACATTCCACCCAGGAAACACTGCAGTGGTTCAGTTATGAAGCACTGGCATCACGTGCTATTAATTAAATGAACTAGCATGCTGGCAGTCTCAGCCAAATTCTAAAAGGCTGCAGAGCGCATTACTGAGAGCAGATAAAGGCCAGTGATGAGACCTGAATCCTGAAGGAGAAATCCTAAACTTCTAGCCAGGTGCCAGAATGAAGGAAAAATTACTGGGCTCCACTGTAACAGAAACTCCAATATCAGCTGAGTGTCTACTTGCAGCCCTGACTTGTGAACCGATGACATTAGTAACAGACGAAATCCTTCTGCTGAGGATGATACAGATTTTGGCTGATTCCCTGGTGGCAACAATTTTAATGCATTTCATATAATCATGTTCCTCTGGTAAGGAACAACTTTCACATGTTAGTATTTCAGTTTCTACTTGGAATATTGAAGGTCCAACAGGATGAATTTGGCATTTTCCATCAAGTCCAAACTGAAGAAGTAACAATGTAACACCAGATTTATCAGAACACAGATTACCACTATGGAAATAGTTTTCAAGCAGGAACAGAATATTGCCTCAATGCGATGTTCATAGTATAGAAACATAGAATAGTGTGGGTTGGAAGGCACCTTTAAAGGTCACCCAGTCCAACCCCACTGCCATGGGTCATCTGCCACCCCTCCGGGCAGCCTGTTCTAGTGCCTCTATCCTCTGAGTAAAGAATTTCTTCCTAGCACCTAATCTAAACATCTCTTTTAATTTAAAATCATCACCCCTCATCCTGTCCCTATCTGCCCAAGTAGAAAGTCACTCCCTCTTTCTTTTAATCACCCTTTAAAAGAAATAACTGAAATAACTGCCACAAAAAGATCTCTCCAGAGCCTTCTCTACCCCAGCCTGAACAATCCCAGCTCTCAGCCTTTTCTCACAGGAGAGGTATTCCAGCCCCCTAACCATTTTTGTGTTCCTTCTCTGGACCAGCTCAAAAAAGTCCATGTCCCTCCTGTGCTGGGCCCCCAGAGCTGGATGCAGCACTGCAGGTGGGGTCTCAGCAGAGCAGAGCAGAGGGGCAGAATCCCCTCCCAGGCCCTGCTGGCCGCGCTGCTTTGGATGCAGCCCAGGACACGTTTGGCTCTCTGGGCTGTGAGTGCCCATGGCTGGGTCATGTCCAGCCTCTCAGCCACCAGCACCCCCAAGTCCTTCTGGGCAGGGCTGCTCTCAGTGAGATCATCTCCCAGTCTGTGCTCTTGTCTGGGATTGCCCCGGCCCAGGGGCACCTTGCACTTGGCCTTGCTGAACTTTATGAGGTTCACATGAACCGGCTTCTCAAGCTTGTCCAGGTGCCCCTGGATGGTATCCCATCCTTCTGTTGTGTCACCTGCACTGCTCAGCTTCCTGTCACCTGCAAATGTACTGGGGGGGCACTCGGTCCCACTGCCTCTGGCATGGATAAAGATACTCCTTGATCAGTCCCAAGAAGTGAATGAATGGGCATGTCTTTTCAATCAATCCAAAAAATAACCCATCAGACTTCCTAACCTATGTGTCTCCCATGTCTTATAAGGTTCTGTAAAGCTGACTGGTTTTGTGTGCAGTGTATGGTATTTTAGTGGTATGGAGGGATGATCATTTTGAGTTTTCAGTTACTTGTTAAAGATAATTAAGTTTTAAATTCAAGAATGGTACTGAAGTTGATTCATTAACCTTTTTGTGCATTTTGTCTGTGAAACTGCATAAATAATGGAGATCCTACATAGATATATGCTAAATTGACTTGGCAACCTGGTGAGTTTTCAAAAAGGAATGTGGTGGCTTCTTTACTACAGAAAATTCCACCAACTCAAAAGCTGCCATAGCACTATACTTCAAGTACGTCAATAAATCTTGCAGTTTCAGGAAGCCTCCACTTGTTTTGAAAGATCAGAGAGAAGAGTGTAAGACAGTCCAGAATTTTGGTTAAGGACATGACATGTGGATTTTTATAGCAGAGAATGTTCCTTCCACAAAAACCAGTATTCCACATGGAAAAGTGTAGAAATATTTCTTACGTTTCACAATCTGCAAGGTTGCTAAAAATTCAGCTGGAAAACCCTGTTTTTAGGAGTAAATAGCCATAGTTTAATGTCAAAGTGAAAAGCTTAATGTGGTAAGGGTTGGTTAGTTCATTTACACTTATGACTGTACTGGAGAAGAATATAATTGCAGAACGTATGTATAATATGAAGTTTTCAATGTTTATTGGAGTTTGTAGAATTCATGTGATTTTGGCAAACAGGAGTAACAGTATGAAAAATGGGATACAATTTAAACAAGTGCAATGGCTAAATTCCAGTAAGAGTGATCAACAGCATGGGTAGAGGACAGAACTAAGTTAGGCGACCATTCAATAGGAAAGGATTTGTGGATTAGAAAGGGTTGGAAACCAGGCATGAAAAAAACAGCAACAAATAAAGTAATCCTTCCACTCAACATGGACAAAGACTTAGCTGAGTGCTGTATCTAGTCTCAGATTTCATGTTTTGAAAGAAGCACTTGGAACTCTCAGAATTACTTGATGGAAGGGTGTTTTAGAGTACTAAGTATCACTCTTATCCTATTTGAAGAGGAATGTTTTGCACAGATTAACTGAAACAATCAATTTTTGAATGTACGTGATTGCATCAGAATTTTTTTATCCCATTGCTGGATTCTCTCTATGAAAAATATTTTGTCATGTTCACAGGATCTGCATCATTAGTTTCATTATCAGCATTTGCTGTAACACCTCCTGGAATGAAATCTGTGTTTGACTACAGTTGTAACTATTTTTATTATATTATTATCAGAACCCTGAAGTGTCACTACTACCTGAATGGGTATCACATGCATGCAACTGTACATGTTACAGTAGTTTAAATCCGAAACAAGATGAGTAGCAGCAGTGTTCTGTGCAAGTGTAGCCTGTGCAATGTTTTCTCCTTCAGATTCAGGCCTACCAAGTAATCCAAGTGGCAAGTATCAAGTAGATGAACTATTTCAGCTCAGTCTTCTGTTGTGACATACTTGGTTTTCATAATATTAGTCTCTAAGCAAATGACACCTTACTGCCACTGTGTTTGACCTCATCTACATTTTGGGGAAAAGTCTTCTTGGTTAAGATTTTCAGCTAACAATGTAACTGAGTTCTGCCAGATAATCTCTACCTCTGCAGCACTCTATACAACCTTTAAGAAAGAGAAGAATCAAGTAATGCATCTGACTCCTTCTTATTTGGATTGCAAGCAAATAAAGAACAACTAGTGATCAAATAGTACTGAAGACATCTAACAAATCATTAAGAGGACAGCACAAGCACATGAAGCCACAAGGAAAATAATACCTGGAAGAACTCAGATCAAGAATGTCTCTCTAAGGTACCCAGATGCTGTAAAATTGTATCCACTTATGTATTGTCAGACATTTTTATTCTCTGACCCCTTCTTTGAGCAGATACCATGTTTATTATGATATTTTGGAATTCTGTAAGGGAAACTGGATTTTGATTGCTGCAGACAAATACAGATAATCATTCTCACACAGCAGTAGAGGTTGCAATAAAATGTCTCAACAAAGATTCTGATATTCCACATTAAAACTTAATATTATGCATTTCTCTTCAGCACTCTTCACAACATTTCCTCAGATAAGTTCTTAGACAGTAAAATCTGGTAATAATTATCAAACACCATATACACTGTTTACAATAGAGTCATATTTCTTCTTTTTTTATTGCATAAAAAGTAGAATGCTGCTGAAAAGTGCCCAAACGTCTACTATGTGCCATGCCAATACAGCAGCTCAGCCAAATATGCAGAGAGAAGTTTGCCAAATAAAAGAAAACATAACAAATTGGTAATGGTTTCTATCTTGACAGAGAATGAAAATTATACCTCAATGTGTGGCCACTCATGGACACATAAAAATGTCTTAGAGGCAATCATTTTACCTCAGATAACACACCCTGACAGTAGAGCAAAGCATACTGGCAGACTTTCCCTTCCCATAAAAACAGCAACCATGACCTACAAAATGGCATGGAGGAATCATGCAGTTTGTATGTTTCTTATACGCATCTGCCATACACTAATCATATTTCATAAAAATCAAAGAAAGTAAAATACTGTCTTTTGAGAAGTAGATTCAAATTAAGAAAGAAATTTAAAATGTAAAGTCAGTATAGTTATATCAAATATTCCGATACAACGAAGGTACTGAAAATGTAAACACAATCCAAAATATGCAATTTAACTTTCCAAGTGCTTCTAACAATTATTAATAGCTTTCAGAAGATTTCATTGCTTTGTTAATGTTGTTTATAGCCAATTTGCATAGTGTAAATTTTACAATTTACTTGACCTCAAAGAAAATTATTTGAAAACAGACTGTCTCATCTGTAAAGTTAACATGCACACTTACTGCACTACAAAATTAATATGATATTAATTATTAGTCTATTATGTAGTTTCATATTATTCCAAGTATCTGTTTTAGTGCAATTCTGAATGTAATATTATTTTCTGAACAAAAATACAACTTCATAATCTGAAACTGCAACAGTTCTTAACTCAGTACGAATTACAGTGGATAGTATCACTGACAATTAGATATCAGTAGTTACTCAGAAAGAAATAGGAAAGATGTGTTTGAGCTCTATAAAAGTATTTAAAAGACTGTTTGTATTCCTGTGACAAGAAAATATTTGACATAAAGATCAAGTTCATAAAAAGTTCATAAAAAGGCCAGATAAGGGAATCTTACACTGGACACGGGAGGTTTAGACCAGCTATGTGAGATCAATGCCACTAGCCTGTGAGTATTTAAGAGGCATTTGGGCAATAACAATATGCTATAGCTTTTGGCCAGCCCTGAAGCAGTCAGGCAGCTGGACAGCAGTCAGGACTGATGATCATGTAGGTCCCTTCCAACTGAAATAGTTGCTCTATAATTCTTGGAGGACTTAGAAGCACTTCGGTAGCTCAGAAGGATCTCAAAATATCAGTGAAATCCAACGATCTCAAAATGTATAATGTATGTTATCTCCCATCCTCAAAGAGCCTGAGGTAGGAAAAGACACAATGAAGGAATAAAACATGGTTTGAAGAAGCAAAATTATTTTAAGTCATCTAAGATACAGAAATACTGGTTGTCTTAAAACACATGCCAAGAGCTTTCTTACGGTTTCGATTTTACTGGTAGTTTTGCTGTAGCTCTGATGGCTTACGAATACAACTAAGGAAAAAACTGTAGGTAGAGACAGCCTATTTTGCTGGACCAGCTGTAGTGTTTGCCTTATAAATGGAGATGACCTATCCTTACAAAACTTTTTTGCTCGAATTTTTTTTTCCAGACATTTTTTGCATTATGCATACTTTTACGAGCATCTAACAGCATGCAGCCTAGGACTTCAAGATCACACTTCAAATCATATTGGTTTTTATCCCCTTGCTTACCTAAGGCGGTAATGAAAGCATGAAAGATGAACATGAGACAACAGGGTAGACACTGCTTCCTTGACTGGGAGGTGTTGAGGCAATAACTTCTGCAGTGCTTTATCAAATTCAGTAATAGCTCACTTCCTTGGGGTCACCCTACACTTCAGATGAGTCAGTCTATCTTCATGTCATCCATCATTTAAAAATACTTACCACCCCCAACACACATTTTTAGAAGGAGTTAAAACTACAGAAAGCTAAATGTGATCTACCTTTATGCCTTATTTTTCAGAGTGCTAAACCAGTACATTTTAGCTAAACTGGTTTAGCTGCTCCTAACGCAGCAGCTGCCTTCACATTTGGTGTTTTCTGCTACTCAAATTCATGCTTACCAGTAAGACTATGTTAGTGCAGTACCATTTCCATTGGTAAACACAGAAATCCAAACAAAAAAACTCACCATCCTTCGTCATTATCTACGTCAGGTTCGGAAAGCTCATTTTCAGGAGTTTCTTCAATTGCCTGGGTTAACTTTGATTTAAATCGGTCCAACAATGCCAGTGTCTGAAAATAAACACATGGTTTTAGAGAATTTGTATATTTCTACACACCAACAGGCATATACAACATTTTTACTATTTTGAGAAAAAGTACGAGAGTGATCTTTCATATGAATTTGGAAGAAACACTTTAGAGAGGCAAGTGAGAGAGCAAGAGGTGGTCGTGGGTGTGAGAGCAGGACTGCATAGAGAGCACCCACAGAGTGAGTGGGCAGGCAGTGCTGAGGCAACAAGAGCAAGCAGGGAGGGGCCTGTCGTGTGAAAAAGCACCTCTCTCACCATCTAGTGAAATAAAAATGCGTATTTAAGGAAGAAAAACTTGTGGCTACATACAGAATAAAACAGCTTATTAAATAACACTGCTGACAATGAATTTTACTTTTGGACCTGCTACTGTCCTCTTTTAAAGCAATCCACTGCATAAATTACAAACCATTCAAGCTTTGAAGACCCAGTTTAACTGATATTTATATACTTTATGTCGATGATCTTTTAAATTATGTGTGGATATTGAAAAAATTCAAAGCTTTTGCCTCAAATGAAATGAACTACCTTAATTAATTCTGCAGACACAGGTTCTTATGCTGCATAAATAAAGCTCATACTCATTTAAATTTGGTATTTTACTCTCAAACTGACATTGCCTGGTCTTTCAGGGACAACGAAGTCACCAAATCTCAGACGACACCTGAAGATCATACCACAGTTCTTGTTTCTCATCATCTGAAATGGGAGTTTGACTCACAAAAATTGTATGCCTGAGCCTTGTGATGGGAGAGGGGGGCTCTTCAAAAAAAAGCACAGAGCATATGAATAATTTGCACAGCCCACAGCTTTTTTTTGCTGATATGTGAGACATTCCTGAAAATGAAAGCATCAGGGAATAAGTGCCTAACTGAATTTATGTGGCAGGCTACATTTGATTTGTAGGTGATAGGTTGGCAACCTATGTTGTAAAACACCTCTGTATGGCTGTGTAGTTTTGTTTGGTCAAGTTTTTCAAATTTAAAAGAATAAAAACTAAACAAGAATAGAAAACAGAAATAGGAAATACCAGAAGTGTTCAGTGGAATCAAATTTCCTTCTGGGAGCAATCTTAACTTGAGGAGTTTCCTGGCTTTTGAATTCTTTCAAAAACATATTTTAGCACTGCCAAGGGCAGATTTTGGAGGACTTTTTTTGCATTTACTTTCTTTATTTTCTGTCTAATCTTATGTTTAAGATGAGAGAAAGTTTTGAAGGTATTTGGGCCTGCAAATCATTCTAGTTCTATGCCTTTCCTTATTATTGCAAACAAACACTGTACTTGCAACACCTGAGACAGCAAACCTTTGTCTAGGCCATCAGAAGGAAACAAACTGACCCTTTTAATATGAAATTGTGACCAAAAAAAGCCACATTCCTTGTGTCTTGTCTAATTTTCTCTGGTGCCAGCATTCCTGTGAATAGACCTGATGACAGAAATAATTTTGAAATATCTAAGCAGGCACTTTTGCAATGAGTCACTAGATGCTATACCGTGCTTCAAATAACTTTATAATTTGACCCCTGTAGAATAAGATGGCCAGGACTTCCATTATCTAGTATTTTAGGGAAACATACCTTTTCTCCCTCTTCCTTAATTATTGCAATGAGGATGGAAAATGGTATTGTGCTGTAGGATCAGTTACAAGGGGTGTGACACTATAAGAGGCTCTCCACAAGTGAAATGGATTACAAAGAACTTGATTAATTATTGTTGAATAGTTGCCAGCAGGGTTACATAAATAAAAATTAAGATCTACTAGAATATATATCCTATCATCTCGTTTTGTTTTCCTGTGATGTCCAGGACAGGGCTGATGTAAATTCATTAGACGTGGTTTTAAGTCCCTTGATCCACACTGCCAACAGAGCTTTAGTACTCTTTGATTCAAAGATAATGGGATTTTGAATGTACAAAGTTTCCATAAACTTCTTAGTTTAGAACTAAATCAGCTTGCTACATATATAAAGGTTTGCCAACTGCTGCTTTGAAGTTACTAAGCCTCAAGTTTCCAATCTCTTCTAGATTCAACGTGTGAACAGGGACATCTTCGTAGCTGAACTGACATACACTGACAAACCAATGTGTTTGATCTACTGCACAGTTTTTAAGTTGATGGTATTTCCACTCCACAGGCAGTTTCATATATTTAACCATTTCGGACTTTCCTATTTTAGAAAAAACAAATACTTTTGTGAAGCAAACCTTACTTTGCTCGTATTTGCCTACTAAAGTCTACAGACATCCTAACTAATTTTGATTAATAATTTTCATTGCATTTAAAAAAGCTTCTCTTTTTACAGTACTTATAAACTATTTCTTTCATTTCACAACACCAAGAAGTACTGATGGATTTGATCTTTTTAAACCATAATTTAAAATGTTAAAAACCCCAGCTAGAACAAATGCCAGGTGTGCAAACTTCTGTCCCAGTGTTATCTTATGTCAAGGAAAGCATAAGGTGAAGAAATGCAAACTCTCACAAATGTAATCAAGAACACCTCTTCATGACTAGCATTTCCTTCCAGAAGATTTTAGTAACTAAACTGGGAGCCCTTTCAAACACACATTGAAAATTCACTTACCTGTCTACCTGGCTAATTGAAATATTTATTTTTACAAATAATAACTTTCTTTTAATGGAAAATGAAACAACAGATTTTAAAACTTTGCTTTTATACAAATGAAGAGATAAACATATTCAGAACATTTTTCTGGATTTTTGTTGCCCAGGCTATCAAACTATTACCTGATCTTCACGGGAAACTCCTTTCTTTGGCTGCTGCTTTCGCTTGTCTTCATATTTTCTCTTCTCCTGAAGGTATTCTTCAACAACACTGTTTGGAGCAGGTTCCTCCTCTGAATAAGGAAACGTATTTGGTTAAACAAATTTAATTTGGTTTCATGATTTAGTGTCTTTTTGGAGATAAAATACCAAGCAAAACACTCCCATAAAACACTTCAGCTGTACTGCTTTCTCAGCAGTAGAATGATTTGCTACTTACTGAAATGAAAAACACAACACTGTACTGGGCAGACAGTGAGTCAAAAGATTTTTGTTTCAATTATATTTTATTATGGAGCCAGGGAAAGCAGGATAACAGAAATAAAACCTCTGATAAAAACTGCTGAAATTCCTTTAACAAGTAGACCTTAATTTCTGGAGATCTTTCTTAGAGCAGTTGAACTGTTATGTGTATTAATATTCTGTGACTATTTGTTAAAAAGTAGACAAATACAACCTATAGAAAAATACACAGTTTTCCTCTTTTGTAGGCTGAAGCAGCCACAAATCAAATCCTTGATCTTGCAATAGGGAAAAAAGCCCTATTTTTAAAAGTAACATTCAAACTTTAAACAGAATCCATCTTGTCAATCAGGAAAAAACTCTTTTTTATGTAACAAAGTGATATATGGATGAGTCAAGAGCTACTCTTCTTTGTCTTTTTTTAACAGTGTCTTCACTGCAGAGTAGTCACTGTCCCATCAAGTTATTCATTAATAATTTAACTGAATTGAAAAATTGATCAACATCATACTTCACATTTTCTTCTTCTTGAATAGCATGAAGACATTGTACATATTGATTTAGTATACTTGAAACTTCTGTACACATATTTACGCAATTGTTATTCCTGATAACAAACAGAAGAGTAAACCCTCTGGATGTCCATTGCAAATGACGAACAGAAGATACTTCTGGAAAACATTGTTTCAACAAATTTCAGGATATATAGCATGATGAGCACTAAATCTAAATTAATTTGTTGTTATCAGGTTTTTCAGATGACTGCTGACAGCTACACAGAAAAAGTGTCTGATTCCAAACTAAATTTCTCTCACAACTGAAGTTTTCTATGAAAATAAATATATGCCATACATGCCAATATGCCATAAAATCTCATGCAGCATAATATCAGACGAACTGAGGAGAACAGAAGTACAGGATAAAACTACCATAAATAATAATGACAAAACTCAGTATTTCCCCCTATAACGTCAAGCTCTTCTACTAATCAAAAATTCCATTCTTAATTCAAGACCAACCCCTTGTGAAAATAATGCATTAGTTTTTGCATAAATGCATGTATCCAAACTGTTGGCTATCTGGAAACAACATAATGTGTTCTTTTACTAACATTTAGCCCCTAGATAAATAATTCAAAGTACAAAACCGTCTGCTTCCTTATTAAAAACAACCATTCAGGTGACATTTACCTAAATGAGTGCTTTGAAGGGAATCACATTTATCCCATGATCAATATAATTGCCTATCTACAAACAAAAGAACTGAGAAGAGTGTTCTTGAATATGTATGAAAATGCCAGCTCAAACTGGACACAAACATCTAAACCTGAAATCAACCCTTTGATATACATACACTGAATTTTAAGATGTGATCCTTAGTCATATAGGTCTCTTGACTAAAATTTAGTTTAATGTAGTGCAGCTCCAATACAATTCTCATACCAAAAAGATAAAATTCCTCTTTTTGTGGTTGGTGTTTTGTTGGTTTTTTTTGTTTTGTTTGTTTGTTTGGTTTTGGTTGTTGTTGTTGTTGTTGTTGTTGTTGTTGTTGTTGTTGTTGTTGTTGTTGTTGTTGTTGTTGTTGTTGTTGTTGTTGTTGTTGTTGTTGTTGTTGTTGTTGTTGTTGTTGTTGTTGTTGTTGTTGTTGTTGTTGTTGTTTTTTTTTTTTTTGGGGGTTTTTTTGGTGTATTTTTATCACACTCATATGTGTTCCACTTACTGTTAATACAAATAATCTAAATTTCAGTTAAAGCCTTCTTCTAGGATTATTGTTTCTTGGGTCTTTGCCTGTCAGAGGTTTTCTAATCCTCAACTTCATGCTCTTTGCCTCCTAGGAAAGCCTTTTCATAAGCGAGACAAAAGATAATCAGATCCACTTGAACTAACTTCAGAGTGAGTCAACCAAAAGAGCTGTGCACTTGTATGCATCATATTTTTGCACCTTTCATTAAAATGACTTAAAGACACGCTTATATTTCTTCATGAAGTCTTATAACCTATCACTCAACATTTAAAGCAAGCAGCAACACAGGAAGGATTTTCAAAAGCCCTTAAGTCAATGGGTTATTAACACATTTTCAAACTTGAAAACTCCATTAATTTCAAAACCATAGAGTACTTTTTAATATAAATTATATATTCAGTTTTTGATAAGCAGGAATTATTTGACAAAGTTATTTTATGTCTGACTGGTAACCAGCAAGAAAGAAAAAATGTCCAGGAGGGAGACTCAGTGGGAAGAAACCTTTTTAAATGTAAAAGTAGATTGCTGCTTACTGCTTCCTATCTCCCAGTCTGCAGTCCAGATTCCTTGCAAGTCTTTTGCAGCTGAATTGAAAATAAGAGGAACAACAGCACTGTATGATGGACTTGACCGTCACATCAAGGTAGACAAATTTAGGTCCAGTTTGCTGATTCAGCAAAAGTATCAGGATCATGACTTTGGTATTAATCTCCTTAATCTAAGAGGATTTATTCAGACAAAAATTAATGAAAAATGACATGGATATACAGAAGTGAAATAACAACTAAATTCAATTTAGGTATTGCAAGATGCAGAAGATAATTTAAGTTATAGGAGTCTTGCAGACTTGTTCCCTAGGAGGATCTCACCAAAAAGTGTAAATAGCATGATGCAAAGAATTACTTCTTTAGTTCGAACAAGTTGTTGTGTATATTCTGTCAGTAAGGAAGGTGAGGGGAAAAAAAAAGAAAAAAACCCCTTTCCTTATTGAAAATACATTTCATCCTACTTTCAAAAGAATTTGTAAGTACATTGCTATTTACATCAGCTAGCTTGAGTTACTACCAAGAAAGTCTTCACCTTACTGTGGCAAACACTTTATCATTTATTTTCTTTCAGACAGCTTCTTCTATCCTGAAATTAAAGCCAATACTTGCCAATGTGATGGTGCAGTCTAACCTAAAACTCTGGGTTTGGGACATGGTTTACAATGATAGTCTGAAACTAAGAAGGAAATTCTGAAGTCTTTAACCAGAAAGGAAGAGATTGACTTTAAAAAAAATGGAAGACCTTATTTTCCTCATGCTTAAATAAGGAACAGTTCAAATTATGCCAGTTTTTAACTACAAAATGGCAGAAGTATAACAAAGACAAAACTTGATCCAAGGGCATTGAACTGGAATGAGAGGATGGTTTAGTGATGGATCAATTTCTAATAAGAAGTGAAGCAGAAGAGAAAGCTTGATAATTTTAAGCTAAGTTCCTAAAGCATCTGGTAAATTTAAAAACATAACAAACGCTCAACAAAAGATGTATCAGAAGTGCTCTGTTTTCAAAACTGCAGTTTTATCTTCCACTTTATGGAAACCAGGAAATGTGAATTCTAATTCAGCTGGCCTGTGGTAGATCAGAACAGCATGATCACTGCTTATGCTCACACTTATACTGCCCTTAAAGACCGGGCTCCATTTCTAGCACTGCAGCTAGGGTAACTTTGTCTTAAGAAGTCCACCAACTGTGGCACAGATAAGGTACAATTTCACTCATATGCAGGTCTGAGAGTATGCGTACAATTTTCCACAGTACAAACTTTTTTTAACAAACCTTGCAGTAATTACTGCCTTGTAATTAGAATCTGTATAAAATTCTACAGATATTATTTCCTTCTTAAGAAAGAGATAATGAAGCTGTGCATAAAACACTTACTGTAAAAAGAAGGGAATTTGGTTTGACGAAAGTATTACCAGAAACACACATGAAGGGTAGAAACAATACATATTATGACAGAGAAAAACATGCTGATTCTGATGGTTTAATGTCACCATAAAAAAGAAAGAGCCTATAGCATTGAAAAGAATCAATGACAGACTTTTTAAATATTTTTCTTTTATGAGATACAGCTAGCATGAAGATTTTTACACACACTTAAGTATCTTACATCACTAAACATTACTGATATGCTAAACTTCACAAATGTAATCCCATTAACTCTTGTAATGCAATTTTCTCATATGTAATCATGAGTTTATACACACCTGAGGTAAGATAACAAGGAGAATGTACAAAGATGCCTGTATTCAAAGGTATCTCAGTTTATTTAGCAAGGTTTGTGTATGTTTTAGATGTGGTGGGCCCATAAATTTTCCTCCGTATCCAAAATGTATTCTTTAGCAACTCAGATGACATATTTCATATGATAAAAGACCTACTGGACAGCAATTACAAGAAATGCATGGCATAGCTAGACTAAATATCAAAGGGGAAAAAAAAATCTCAAAAACTTCTTGTTTGAAGTGAAAGCACTTATGATTGACTGTTTTGGTGAATTAAAATTAGGCCTGAAACACATGCCTGTATTAGTTCAGTATATTCCACTTTCAGTTCATCAACGTTCAGTTTATATTCCATTTTTTTGGAATTGTACAGGTATGCAGTACTGATTTTAAAAATCTTACTGAGATTGAAATCTTAGAAAGAGTAGTTGTTTTTGTGCCAAACCAAATAAAATCCTTACAAATTACAAAAGAAATTCTAATATGCCGTAATATTTCAGGAATCAAAACGGAATTCCTATCAGAAGTTACAAATACAGAACTTAGAGACACTTTGGATAATTAAAAACCAAGACAAATAACTCACTTCTTCCAGAATTAGGAAAAAAAAATATTACAGGATTAAATACTATGTACATGAAACTTTAAACCCTATAGTTTAGTGTAAAAATTAATAAACCAGAAAAAAAAAAGAAATTTATGCTTGAAAGAATTAGTAACATCCTCTCCTGTACATTTTTGCTTAGGACTAGTTCTACTTGTGGATTTCTTTGCACCTTCAAGAACTGTTGCTATAGCTCTGGCCTGCCTAAGATCCTAAAGAGCCACTGTTTGCCAAGAAGTTAGGTAAGAGTCAGGAAATATTTAGCAACTGTGAACAACTGAATAGATTGGCTTACAGAACGAGCTTCCAGGGCTGGACTGATTACTAGATTTTCAGTTTGCTACAGTGAAAAAAGCAACAGTTCTAGAACAAACTTACTAGTTCATTTAGCCAACTCAAATAATAAAATCTTAGAAGTAATTCCTAGAGCTTCAAAACACTTATTTGAAAGACCAGAGCAGATTTGCAAAACAGGGTGAACTGCAAGTTTCTAGTAAATGCTTTCTGAACTTTGGTAGCTTTTAGGCACATGGTCCTAGTCTAAAATGAGGTTAATTTTCAAATGTCAGTGGATTTTGAGTACATGCTTAAGACTACTACTAAAATCGAAGTTGGCTTAACAGTGAGGTTTTGTCCTTTTTTCTTCTGCTTCTGCAGACAGAGAGACGAGGAAAAAAGCATTCACTTTAGCAGGAAGGGGACTGCATAGGGATGTGGGATGCTAGGAGACTAAATGTAAAAACCCATGTAAATAGATGAAGAGAAAGTTTTGCAAATGTCACAAATTCAAGATGGATACTTTGATACAATGCAGCTGTCCTGTATATACTGAAAAAATCTTCATACTTAATGCATTTATGCTGCAAAATTCCCAAACCATCAAGATTTGGATGTTGTTATTTTCAGTGTTCTGAAGGGTGCAAAATTCTATTCAAGTCCCAGACTTCAAGAAAGCATCCTTCCGTGTACGACAGGGTTCAATTCTTCAAGTGCCCCTGACATTACCCAAACTTTATAATAAAACAGAAGTAAAACATAATCTTACACTGGCATCTTTACTTGATTTTGAAAATTTTCTACACATTTCAATCATTTGATTAGTGTATCACAACTGAAAACCAAGGAGAAAAAACTGCATGCCTCGGTAAGAATTCTTACCCTTGAATGTTGGTTTTTACATTAGTTGTTAGGTTTCCCTGCTCAGACAGTATTTTACACCTTTTCTGTTTTCTCATGTATAACAATTAAATTTCACTATAGATTATTTGGCAGTTTACAAAAATGTTCTAACAAGAAAAACTAAATGGTTACTGTCTAAATACTACTACTATTTAAAACCAACATACAGTTGAACAACTGGGTAGATGCTAAATACTATATGTCTAAAGCAGATTTCACCGAAGTACATTCCCAGGTTTACTCTACAGAACTTTGAAAAGTGCATCTTTTTTGAGTATTTGACCAAGTACTTCAAAATGCTGAAGTAATTCAGCATTCAAATTATAGTGTTTGATGTAATTTCTGGCATCACTACAACAAATGTCACATAAAAGGAAAACATCTTATTTAAAGTAAGGTCTTGACAGCAGTCTGGCATAGTCAACAATACTATTCACAAATTGGAAGACTGGTTATAATCAAACATGCATGGAGGGATTTTTTTTTTTCTCTGACCTCTTGAAACAATGTAAACACTAAAATTTTCACTCTCCAGTCTTTCTTAATTAATCTAATCTCTGAATACAGAAAAGTATTAGGTAAGCATAATAGGAACAATTTGAAGAAGTAATACTAAATGTGAAGCCAATATTAATAAAGATCTGTGCCGCGACTTAAAATAAATATGCCATGCTGCCACCCCTTCCTTAGCATCCTCTCAGAATTAGACCCAATCCTGTTCACATGACCTAAGCCTTATTCTCAGCGTTCTGTGATCTTCAGTGAATTTCTCCCACGATGGGCGCAAGTTTTGGCTCAGATGTAGTGTTTATTAATCAAGCACAGAATCATATTAATGTGGTTACATAGCCTCTGAACTAACATTTTTTCCTAATACAGCCAGCTCAAAGCATAGGCAGACACACTGCAAGTGTCTGCACCATCTGCACAGACATACCTGATACAGCATGACACAACTCACTCTCCATCCCACACTCCCCAAGAGGATAGGCAGAGAACAATGGAAAAATCTCCTGCTACTTACACATCGATTTCATGATAGAAGTACTTTTTAAATATATACAATTTCTTAGATGTAAACTAATGTGGAATAGGCAAACTATTATACATTTAGCAGACTGTCTTCCATGTTGATAGCTCTACTGATGAAAATTCAGGCCAATAAATATATAAAATGACTAAGTGAACTAAATGAGATATATGAAATGCTTCTAACTTAGGAGCACAATTACTTATTTGGTACAACACTTCTACTTCTGTTAGAGTTCATTATAATCAAGATAAAGCATTTCTAAAGTCTGTTCTATTATTCTTCAGTTGTAAATTCTGTTTCACAATAAAGGTGTGCTTCATTCCTTTGACTAATCATCTCTAAATACTTAAGATTCCACCCTTCCATCCCACTCTCTACATAAATTACACATATCTTCAAGTATCTCCTAATAAACTTGTCCACATAGTGTTCTGGTAGTTTTGGGTGGTTTTGTCCATTTTTATCGAATTGTTCATTAGCTTTTTTGGTGGTACAATACTGGGAACTGAGTGCAATAATACAAGTGCACTTTTGTAGCAACAACCACAGTGATAGCCACATCACAGAGTAAATTAATGTTCAGTTTTTTTTCTAGTACAAACCTGAAATCTTTCACCACATTTTTATTAATGATTTTATCCTTCACTACTTGCATCTCATTTAACATCCTTTTAATTTAACCTTAAATTTTAGAAAATATTTATTTTAAAGATTTTTATTTAGGTACTCCAATAACTAGTTCAATAGGTTCTTTCCTGCCATCTATCCTTCTCAACAGGTACTGGAACAAACCCCTTCATATCACAAAAAGGAAAATCAAAATTATTCAAAATTATTTTTACCATTAGCTGTACCTGCAGATTTTCAACTGATTTATGTCCTGCTGGCCATTTATTTCAAAGAAAATACAAGCCCCCCACCAACCCTGATGCTCCCTTTGCTTGAATAAAAGGTATCTTTCCAAACTGTACCACAGTAGTAGCTATTGTCCAAGTATTATTTTAGTCTGTCGCTGTAAAGGTGAATTTCCTCAAATTACAAAGTGCACTGACTTAACTGACACCAGAACAGGAATAAGTTTAAGCAACAGTGTAAGAACCGCCATACATGGCACTATTCAATATAATTTATCATATACGTATAGGAACTATACTTTACCTTTTCTATACCTCTACTCACAGATCTTTTTTCACATGGCTAGTGACAGCACTCATTATTTTGCTAGTGAAAGCTTATATTAATTCAGTGATTCCTAAACCATATTCAGAGTCAGCAATTTTTAACATCTGGTGCCAGATTTCATATACAAGTTCATGATACTGTACTTTTTATTTTGTCAAAATGCTGCTGATCAAGCTCACCTGTTATTCAAGACAGTCTATGAGTTTTTCTAAAAATTACGTTATACTTTCTACCACTCTTGTAAATTGTGTGTTATCTGAATTTTTTAAAAAATAATTTTATATTTTCTTTCAGATTTCTATGGTACTGAGAACTGAACTATGAATCCACTCTAAAAATGTGTCTCGGAACTCCAGAGTGTTTAAATACACTTCTTTATTTTGTCAGTTTGGCTAAAAAGAGGTGTTACATCCATCTGGACTAAAATGTGCACCTTATATACTATTAAAAACTTAGCAATTTACACACATTTAAAAAGAAACAGAATATAAAAACTGTCTGACAAAGAAGTGGGCAACTGAAGATCCCATTTTGCTGAGGTTTAAGGAAAATAAATGTGGTAGTGACTTTCTGAATTTCAGTTCCACTGGTGTCTTAAGATACATAAAAGTTTGAAGTCAGTAGCTTTGAGTTCAAAGTTAACCATCTGCATTTAAGAACCTTTCCAAGTCATAAAGTCAAGAAGACTCTGCAAATCAGAGGTCACAGCACGAATGTAACTAAAGAATACTTAGAAGGAGAAATACTACCTGATTTGAAAGAACGAATGCTACCTGTACAGTTTCCTTACATACTGGCATCATTACATTACTACCACTCCTAAGGAAAGGAAAAGGAAAAAAAATCTACATTTCAACAATAGAGTCTACATTTATGTACATAAAACACAAAACCAAAAATATCTTTAAAACCAGAATGTTAACTGGAGATCTACACAAAACCTCTTACCTTCTTTTTCTTTGGGTCTTAAAGCTCTTTCTTCTTTTTTCTGCTTTGCTTCCAGCAGTTCGCGTTTCAGTTGTCGTGCTTCCTTTCTCAGCTCCTCACTGCAAAGAGAAATATTTACAATAATACAATCTTCTGAGATGTACAACCAGAAGAAACAGAATCTAATTATTTAATTAATTAATGGGAGCAGATTTTTGATAAGAACAAAGAGAAGGTATGGACTCACTGATGCTAAGAATATGGCATAAAAATCAATTAGGACCTCAGAAAGTCCATATTTTCAATAGCAGGGATAACAAAAGAACATTAGCAGATGTCCTACTTTAAGACCCTAACAGAAATATGTTAAGGAAATTAATAA
The DNA here is from genome assembly GCA_013397815.1 of Aleadryas rufinucha. Classification (NCBI taxonomy): domain Eukaryota; kingdom Metazoa; phylum Chordata; class Aves; order Passeriformes; genus Aleadryas; species Aleadryas rufinucha. The sequence goes on from VZTH01002172.1 coordinate 58,292, forward strand.
TAAAACAAGGAATCCTCATCTGAACTTTACTTTAACATTCTAATTAGCCGTGAGAACCACACAAAGAGAATCTGGAACAGAGGCACTGTCAAATAAATATTCCACATCTTATAAAATTCTGTTTACTCAAGTAATAAATCTTAGTATCCTGGATTTCTTGGTTGGACAAGCAATGCAGCTGTTCAGCAACAAAGACATGAAATGTATGTAAGCGTATATTATTAGATATGAAAATTAATTTCATTCTACAAATTTTACAAAAATCTTACATGACAACCCTAGAAAGAAGAAACTAAAATTTGCAAGTCATCGTGCCAATACCAAATGGAATATTGGTCTTCACAGAATCACAGGTTGTAAGGGACCTCTGAAGGTCAAGCCAGTCCAGGTTCCTTGTTCAAATGATGGCCACATAGAGGAGGCTGCTGAGAGTACTGTCCACTCAGGTTTTGGAGACTCCAAAATGTCTCTGGGCAACTACTTCTTAACGTCCCTCAACCCAAAAAAAGCTCTTCTGCAAATTGAATTTAAATTTAATTTCAGCTTGTGCCTATTTGTGTCCATCTAATGGTTACATGTGCAAAAGAACTGATAATTAATTCAAATTTTTGAGGTGTTAGGATTTGTATTTTGCACTTTTGAATTTTAATTTTAAATTAAGTTTTGATTTAGATTTCATCACAATCAATGAATTGTAGAAATTATTACAACGCAGGAATACGACATGCAAGCATTTCCCTGCAGTTGTTTTATGTACCTCAATTTTCATCTGTAATGCCATTACTGACTACAGCCTTTTCTAAGCAAAAGACTTGGAACCGTTGGGCGATGACTGCTTTTGATTTTCATTGTCATTTGTATGAATGCACAAACACAGAGCTTGTGAAAAGCACCAGCAAATAAGACTGTCACTGTAAAGTTATTCACTCAATCACAGCAGTAGGTCTTAATTTTCAACAGCATGGCAGACGTTACACTAAGCCAGATTAACACGTTTTACATAAAACTACAGTTCTATTTTTCTACCTGAAAAGAAAATCATAGGGGGAAAAGAGATAAAAAGTTAGTTTTAATCCAAGTAACTCCATTGCTTTTCTGTAAATTGGGGATAGCATTGTAAACAAGCTGCATTACCATAGTAATACAGTACACTGTAACATTTTCTTATTGAAGTTGCACAGCAGGAACAACACACATCAATGAAAGGTTATATGTTTAAAATATTTAAAGTGCCAGACAGTGACAGCAACAGAGAGAGTGGGTTACAAATGGCATTTGGGAATAACAGAGCCTAGCAGATCAGAAGTTTCCTGTAAAAGGGACCCACTTTTTCTCTTAGTTAGCTAAACACTCTCGCAGCCTGAACAATGAACTAGCTAGTGACAACTATTCAGCTCCCCCATCCCCTTTTTTTCCCCAGTGGAAAGAGGTTTTTGTACAGAACACAGAAGGTCTTAATTCTTAGAAAGTCTAACTCCAAAATGTTTTTTCAAGCCCTTTCTATGATCAGTAATAGGTCAATAAACGACTTCGATACTTGGCTCTTTACAGGCTCCACACTTTGCATATTTTTTATTCCTATACTCACTTTGCCAAATTAGGTTGATGAGAAAGGCAATCCAAGAAGGCTTGCTGCTAAAGAGGAAGTCACAAGAACTGGCTGATAGGAAAGCCAGACTACATTCACAAACCACATTCACTGAACAGAACTAGAAATGACTCCTGACTTTGTTAATAGGAAAATGTCAAACTGATAAGGCAGAGCAGAATCAAAGTAATGGACTACAGTCTGTATCTGTCCCTTTCATCTTTGAAGCATAGGTCTTTGCATGCAGTAAATTTGCATTCAGGTTTCATGTAACATAGCTGCTGGTTTTTGTAATCAATTGTGTAGGTGCCTGCTATCCCTGAAAAGTGTCTGTTGCTATAAAATAGCTCTCTCTGCTCCATCCTTGTCTCACTGCTCCCTTGATTTCACAGCTACACTGCAGGCTCTCCTCTTCCTCTTCCTTCCTGCTTCTTCCAAGTTCCTGCAGCCTGGAAACTGTTCTTCCACTCTCTACACACAAAGGTACCGCCAGAGTAGATGTAACCTTCCTCTGCAGAAGACTGAAAAGGATCTAGCCAAATGGTTCATAACTCTAGAATTTTCAGATTCTATTCAGAGCCATGAAATAATTTTATCTAGAAAATTTATAGTAAAATAAGTCTAGGATTCCATTTGAATTTCTGGTTCAGCTGTGGCTTGGTTTGATAGGACTGTGAACAGTGAACTGATAGAAACTCCAAAAGTTAAGAACTATGAGTACTTAGGTAACTTCAGGCTGAAATCTAGTTAGACCCTAAAGACACCATGTATGGTGAAGGCATCAGCTTTCCTAGTAAACTATCTGAATGCATGATCAAGAAACAACAAGTCTACATTGTTAATTATGATCACCGCTCTGACTTCTCTTCAGCAGATTAATTCACACTTTTTTTAAAGAGTTCTTTTTAAAAGAAACATTCACTTTAATCACTTCTGTCTACTTCAGAACTCCCTGCAGTATTTCCTCAGCCCTTCTGAAGATGGACTTCAGATACATTGACGGGTTTTGGCTTTTCTGCAGGAAAGTTTTCCTGCACCACCTGCTGGTGGTGTACTTGGTTCCTAACTCAAAAAGGAACATAAGGCCATCACTGCACTGGGCACTCATTTCCCACAATGACTCTCAATTTACCTCTTGGTCACTTCTTTTCAAAATGTCATTCAGCAGTTGTACTGTCCTGTGGCTACAACCTGCATTTTTTATTCCAGCTGTAAAACATAGCATTTAGTTATATTATAAAGATATTTTTATTGTATTGTGCCAACTTAGGTATTAAATTCAAATTATTTGCAATACTCCGTTCACACATACTCTATTACCTTCTTACAAGGACTTTTAAAAAATAAAAATAGGAATGTCAGTGGCTTTCAAATAAATGATACACATCTACCTGTACTATAAACTCTGCAGCAGTTCAGTTATTTCTCTAAATCAAAAAGTCAACACTTCATGAACCTGTATCGTATCATATGATATGATATCCAAGTATCATACGATACGATATCCCTGCCTCCAAGTTTTCCCAAAAGACAATATAGTTATCTACTACCTACCAAATCACATGAACTAGCATTAATTTCAACTTTGGTAATTGGTTTGTTTTCTTTTCTGAAGAGTATACCAAACCATTCTATTATACCTGGTTAGGAGTGAAGGAAAGCTAACTTGCCTTCATTTCTCTGTATCATACCTATCACCAAGACTGGACTATGAAATAGTAGTTCTGTTCTTTGAATTCTTATAGTTTTCCAACTTTTATGAAAAGGAACACTGGTAGAGCAGAAAGCATTACATGTTCAGCAAAGTTATTAGACTTAAGTTAGCTAGCCCTATTATGTGAAAATGGTTAATCTTAAAAGATGGTGGAGGAAAGGTCTGAGAACAGCCCTACTGAGAAGGACTGGGAGGTGCTCGTGGATCAGAACATGGACATGACCCATCAGTGTGCTCTCAAAGCCCAGAAAGCCAACTGTGTCCTAGGCTGCATCAAAAGCAGCGCGGCCAGCAGAGAGAGGGAGGTGATTTTTTGCAGTTATCTTCTTAACAACACATATTCCATGCTTCAGCTTTCTAATATGTGCATATATTTTTCTTTTGTTTTTAGATCAGATTAATACTCAGTTAATAAGAAATAAAATCAGCTGGAAATTTAGCCAAATGTTTTTAAGTTAAATGGATAAAATTGTTTCTAAGTGCCACGTACTGAAGGTGTTTTCTGAAAGTAAGGATCTTCCGAATTTACAAAGTCACTTAATTCAAAAAAGAGAAGTTCTGTATTTGACTTCCCTTTGGCAAAAGAAAAGAGAACTGATTACAGAAATAAAGAGTAATTGTGACTCTGGTGTCTGGTGACTACATGATCATACTTGCTATGCACAAGTCCAAAACCACTCCTCCTTTCCTACATACATATATAAGTCACTTTGTACTTGTACGCTTCTGCATACATGTATATAAACCATAACTGCCTGTGTTTATTTAAGCATACCAAGTCTCTAACAAATAAAACATATATTATATACAGACAAATAAGACCTAGAGAGGCACAGTAACTTATTCAACTGTGATTTAGGGAAAAAAAAATGGCTGAATATATTCAAAACTGTAATTCAGATATTTCCATCCAGTGAAGACAAATCTCAGTAGATGCTAAAATTCATTCAGTTCTAATATTTCAATCACAAAGTACTGGAAAACTTTGCATTCTATGCACTTCGAAATTTACCCCAACTCCAGACTAAACTTCACTACAATTTAGAGTATTCACTACTCTCCCTCTAAACTCCACCTAAGACCCTAGAGAGGCTCAAACTCCTTGAGGTTACCCTAGCACACAGTGATTCACTGATGCTGGTACAAAAAATATTAAACAAGACCACATTCTTTCAAAACGGAAGTATTTAAGTGGTGGCAAAACAATACAGATAGCCTCAAAGTCAGAGGATTTATTGAGATAAATATAAATTTATAATGGAGGAACCGTTCAGAGACTGAACAACTGAAAAATCATGGTGTATTCTGCATCACTGGGCCTGGAGTTTTTCTAAAAGGCAAGCTGCAGTTAAAACAAGAATTAATCCAGGGAAGTGCTGCAGTAATGATTCAATAATTATTTTTGATGGCACAGCATGTTATTTTCCCTTCTCTTTTTTTAGTATTATGATTACATTGCTTATATTTTTTTAAAGGCAATTTCTTTTCATTTGCTTTTGCTGTCTTCTCATTCAGTAACATCAAAAGAAAATTATGAACTGGTTATCCTTAAACGGTAACATTATTTGGTAAGCGTTGTTCCAAGTAAGCATAACAGAACAAGGAAAACAACCCAAAATACTACTATTAATTTTAAAAGTAATTAAAAAATATTATAAATAATAAAAGTGGGTCAAGACTGTCATGTAAGTTTAATTTTTACATGAACAGCATCCTGTAACATATTAATAAAATAAAATGAATACTAAAGTACTTCAACACTGCTCATGGTAATTTCATAGCAGAAGACATGATTTTAATTCAGTTTAGATAAACCAAATAAAAATCGAGCTATAGTGCAATATTATCCTTTTATAATGTAAGCTAATAGCCTGGAAAGAAGTCCTGGATTCAATACCCTCCTGCTACAGGCAGTCACATATTTCCCCAAACGTATTAATTCCACTAAAAGCACATTTCATGTTCTCCTTCTTATATTTGTTAATGATAATCTTCAATGCCCATGATTTATGCCCATGGAAAGGTAATTCTAGAACTGACAAGCAGGCACCTTAATACTGCCAGAGGCAATGAGGAAGAATTTTTGTTCGATAGCTTTGTTTTCTGCTAGACACTCTTGAAAAATGCATAATATTCTGTTTGGGAGTTCCAATTCTAAGTTAAAATACAAATAGTATTTTCAAATAGAGAACCCCAATAATAAAACGAAACAATAGAAAATGTCGTGTATACACAACCAACTGATTTGCAGAATGTGTGGAAGAACCATGGTGAATGTCTGCTCTACATGTCAGTTTTGAAGCCTTTTCTGATATTCCCCCTTCTGCTCCTTGGCGTATCTGTGAACATGCAATTCTTGGAATGGATAGAAAATTCCCCATTTGGCACGTACATCTAAGACTTCTCTAGGGTTCAAGAATCTTATTTTTGTCTGGATTGCATTACTGTTCATCTCTGGTACTGCAAGAATTTTACAACTGTAAATATGAGAATAAAAATTATGGGTTTGGAACTTGCTGCCAGGCTGCTTTTGCTGTAGAAGTCAGACATATATATATATCTGTTTTCTGCAAATGGTGTATTGCAGTTGTACCTCAAATAGGATGATGATATAAAAATGGTGGCAGACATATTCAGTGGTCTTGACATTGGAAACCTGTAGATGAAATATTTTAATATAGCTGCTGGGTCCTGTATGGCCACCTGTGTTAACAGTAAGGCTGACAGTTAATGCTGTGTTTGACTTCAGCAGTACCTGGTATACTACAGTTTGCAGTACGTACTGTAACTCTTTGTTTAAAAAATAAAATGTTAAAAACTTCTGCACTGAATGAACTTATGGATGAATTACCAGTATTTATATTTTTTACCTAAGAAAGATTTCAATGATGAAATCTAAAAGGACTGGCATGTTTATTAAAGACTATATGGGCAACTGTTACTGTCTTTTCACTACCATAAACCTGAGTGTAAATAGGTGCATTACATCATTAACATTTCAGAGAACTGACACTCTATTGTAATGAAATGATACATACTGGACTGTATGCTGCATGGTATTGTCAGCAGTCCCAGTACTGTGCAATGAATTCTCATAGGCTGAAACTGATGAAGAATGTTACCATTTTACTCTACTGGGAGAAACTCAGCAAACAGCAGAGCTCATAAGCTAAGCATGAAATATAAACTTGTGCAAGAAAGGTACTAAAGGTGAGGCAATATATTTTATTATGGTAACTAAGATAGATGTAGAGGGAAAGAAACCCACAGGTTTCAGGGCACACGAGCTCTTCTTCACCTAGTTTATTTTTCTTCCACAGTTTGCTTAATAAAAAGTATTAGCTTTCACTATAAACTTTCTTTGCTTACATTGTTCAGCCACCAGTTACACTGCCAGAAAATGCAGTTGTATGCATTAGAGCATGTACAGAAGCATACATCATATATCACGTATCATATGTTAAGGCTGACTTTATGCACTATCTGGACCTTCTATGTTCACAGCAGATGCTGGAACAGATAGAAGACCCTGAATTTTCTCAGTTTAAGAGGAAAACCTAACTTTGCTTACTGCAAGATAGTTAACAACTGTTAAACAAAACCAGAAAAAGTGGCAACTGACAGCATCTCTCACCCAGATCGATGCTTTATCTATCTGGATTGCAAATGCCTACCTTAATGCTTGGTAGAAGTATGTTTGCTTTTTCTTTTCTTTTTTTTTTTTTTGTAATAACACGCCACATGGCAGACCAATAGAGATGCTGCAATTAAGAAGTTTTCCTCTTACTCTGTCACTTCTGAATGACGTCCTGCAGGAGGAATTCTTGGTTTTTGTATGAGTCTATGACTCTTAAATTTCACCCTATTTCTATCATTCAAGCTTTTGAGATCATACAATTTTGCATTAGGCTATTCCTATCTCATTAACATTACTTTCCAACTTTATAGTATTTACAAACTTCTTTTAACAAACAGTGGTGGAGTTTTTTTTAGTATTTAAAGTAGTACTGAAAACCTGAAACTAGAACTAGCCTATAAATTTGACACAAACAACAGCTTTCAACATACCTTATGTTCTCTTTTAACCAACTTCTTACTTATTTTACAGTTCTTGTTCTGTATTTCCCTCTTTTTAATTTTGACCATCTCCTCCAGATTAATGCCAAATAAATTTTATCATGAACATTTAGCCTAGAAAAAAGCTTACTGTTGCTCAGGAAATACCATCAGGCAGGTTAATTTATCAGAATTCTTTTAAATAAACCAATTCAACTGTTTTTTCTACTAGCCACTAACAACCATCTTTAATATTCTTACTTTCATATCTAGATCATCATCTTACATTATTCTACTGTCTTAGGGGAAGCAAACAAAATCTGTAACTTGATATGAAAGCTTAGAGGCATAGTTTCACCAGAACAGCCAAAAAGGTTCTAATACCTTAGATAAAAGTAATAAATGCTTTAGATATAGCATGGATGTAAACCAGAAAACCCCAAAAGTATTACTTGCAGTGCAAAGCTCACAAAAAACGGACCACAAAGACAAGCAATTAAACAGTGTGACTAGCAAGTTGTAAAATAATTTTTAGAAGAATTTTGCATCTGTAAACCTAAAGCTAGAGCTGTCAGAATAGATTGTAGAAGGTCATATGTTAGAAGGTGTATAAAAGGGGCCATGATGAGTTTTAAAGAGGAAACAGCTGAGAGTTTAATGCTAAAATGATTGAACTAATTAAAACAAGAAAACATAAAAGAAGCAAGAGGTCACTAGGTCACATGGGATTAAAGGGAATAATAAAGTAAAACAAAATCACTGCTGATCAGATAAATTATTGATTTGTGTCAGCTTTTTTCAAAGAAGATGCTAGGGAGACAACTCTCCAGGAACATAACCTGATTTGGACATAAAGACGAGACAAGACCAGAAAGACAGGTGTCAGAAGGATTAATTTCAACCATCTAAAGTATGATAAAGCTCCAGAGTACATCCTCAGGACGGAACTCAGAAATGCCTGTTCCGCTAAGTCACCTTAAAATCAGTGTTGTACCAGATGACCAGGTAGTAACAGTGTACCTCTAGAACAAAAGAGATGACCAAGGACAGCTCAGTGAATGTCATGACAGCTTCTGGTGAACTGTTTTAAGTAACTAATAAGATAAAAATCATCTTGAACAGTGAGTCTCTAAGTTTTCTCACTAATCCAGCAGTTTCATTCCAGTGTATTGGTGAAGGTGTGGATGAACAACATGATAGACAACAAGGTGAACAGCTTTAGGTATTCAAAAAGCCTATACAATGAGCCTTTTAAAAAGAGAGAGAAAAGGGTGAGAAGTGGATTGAAAACAAAGCACACAGTGAAAAAAATCAGCCAAACTAAGACAAGAATAAGCAATTACTTTCCAGTTTAACTAAGTTAATACTTCAAGTTAAATACTCTGAAAAAATGGAGTGAGATATATTTCCAAAAGATCCAAAATCAGGAGCTCAGCCAACCCCAGACAAAATACGGCTGTTTCTCATGGTTTTAGCTCAGAAATGGAAAACTGATCAAACAGATCCTCAGAAACTCAAATTAACTTACAAAATTCAAGGAGATCCTGCAGAGTGAAGGACTTTGTTACCCTAAAGTAACAGAACAAGTTCATGAAAAAAGCCTGTGAACTTTACTAGTAACAGCTCAGTGAAGATCTCTACCAAAATGTAGGTGTGGAAAACACTAACAGAAAATGCACATTTATGAAGGATAATAAACCAAGAAGTATTATGGTGGCTCTACAAGAGACAGCCAGTATTACTCCATCTAGAATACCATAAATGAAACTGAATATCCCAAAATGGCCAACACAGTAATACAAGAAACTCCAGAAAACATGACAAAGATTATTCCCATCATGAAAAATCACTCCTGATGTGAAGATGAAGAAAAAAGGAATTATTCATTTCAGAAGAAGATGAGACAGAGGAAACATGAAAAAGTGTAGTGAAACCACAAATACTGCAGACTTTTAATATCTAGGCAAGTAGGCACTCAGTAATATCTCAGTAATCAGAAAAGATAAAATATTTTTCACTTTTTAGATGAGACCACTCAGTTTCTTTGTGGTAAAAACCCTTCACATTATTAAAAGTATGTTAGACATTACATGAAAACCAGGAACATCTATTTAGAACAGTTAATACCAAAAATGAATTTCAGAAGAAATAGAATACTCCATGCCTTGGGATCACCCAATTACAAATCAGCTTATGGGTATTGCTGATGGATTCCTCTCCCACTTCTCTGGTACTGGCCACTGGCCAGACAATTCCACTTGCAGATTCCTACATCATCAGTGGAGGCAAAGAGACTCCAGATAGCAGCATATGCCTGATGGAAATTCTTCTCTACAGGTCTCACTCTGACTCTCTATTTTATGAAAAGTGTCATCAAGTGCTCATGATTACTAAGTACCAAAATATTTGTATCAGTACCAGAGTCTTTAAAAGAATATAATGCAAGGAATGATAGAAATAGCTTTTTATATATTCTACTAATACTGGTATACCATACGTTATTTTAAACATCTAACTGCACAGATTAAACTAAGAACATAATATATGCCAATTATGTATCACCATTTCTTGGAAATTGGATAAAACACTTGCTCTGAGTTGTGCCTGCTGTTTCCCAACATCTGATAAAGATTTTTAACAGATGGAAATGATTGCAAAGTGAACAGCACTCCCTTCATGTTCTCTATTCTGCTGATTTAATCACAAACCCACTGAATCTGATAGTAATGAAACAACAAAGTTGTTGCTGATGAGATCACCAAATGGCTTCCAAAAAACCTATCAAACACTGTAAAATATAGTCACCATAGACATACAGAGTTATTTTCTGACCTGCCATACTACTTGTCAATAGAAAATAGTAAATTCTATCATAGGAGCGATGTTAAATAAACAAATTTTATTTGTAATTACATTGAAGAACCATATTAAAAATGGAATTTTGCCAAAAATGTTTCGTAGAGTTAGCTGGCCTAGACATTTACAGATTTTAACATTCTTCCCTATTACAAAGCAGCAACATTATTCCTGAGCAAGTCTGCTCTGCAGTCTCTATATAACAGGTATTTTAAACAACCAAATCATATTAAAATGATTTGCTAATGCAAACTACAACTGAGAACTCTGAGTACACAGCAGCTAGTAGTTCTAATAATGCAAAAAAGGCTTGAAGTAAAGTATGTCCTGAGGTGCTTTCAGGATTAATGCTGAAATGCCTGAAAGATCAATTAAACATTCTACATAATCTACCTAGTGTATGCCTCCACAAGCAACTACAGATTTTCTTTTTTTACTAAGACTTGAAATGAGTAGGTCTCTGAAGAGAAAATAATTTAATTTTTCTCAAATGTCCACTTTACATAAAATTGCTTTTTTGTACATAAAAATGTCATCAACTTAATGCCAGTTTAAAGACTGTCTGCAGAATGTTTCAAGTCTAGAAACAATCACTGAGCCTCATTCAAAACAAAAAACCCCTACTTCTTCCAATAGTACTATCTGAGCCTCAAAGGATCCAACAGGGTGATTCATCCAGCCTGAGGATCCTCCCCGGCTGCCCCTCTTCTAGGGGCTCCTCTGAACCAGACAAGAGAGAGCAGACTGGAAAGAATTTTTCTGGCAGCACGAAAAGAACCTAGCTGCAGCAACTGCTTTTCCCAAGCCCCCTTTTGTCACATGAAGGAACCACATGTACATGATGTGACAGGGTAGAGATGTAGGACACTATGGGAAAGTCAAAAGCCAGGATTTTCACTGTCAGAACAATTTACATCATACTTCTTCTGAGGGACTCCTGAAGACAGAGATTGCTAGGTAAAGGCTGGATGAGATGCTCTGGTAGCAGCATCCGGCTCCTTGTTTCCCTTTTCCAGTTTAAAGCAGAAAACACAGACATACATAGTAAACATGGCACTTCAGGGAATTACTCTCCAGAGTTGCACAACAGAATGCAGTCAAAATAAGCCAAGTAATATATTGTGAATTCTCTTGTGTCTGGAAAAATTATGTAGCTCACTCATCAGTCAAGCAGTTAGCTCAGTCTACACCTGCTTCTGTATCAGAACACAAGGGTGGTTAAGAGGACCTTTTAAAAACCCCTTGTCTTAATTTTATGATCCCCTCTATCTATATAAGCTGACAGAAAGAGCAGATCAGTTTCAACCGGGATTTTGATGAGAATGGGCCATCAAGTCTTCCTGGCTGTCCAGTAAAAGAAGAGATCTTCATGTCAAAGTTTGCTCATAAATCAGACTCCAGACATCAGAGACAGGACGCGATTAGAGATACTAGGTACAGACATTTTGTATGGAAGGTGAATTAGTATATAAATGGACATCTGAGTGACCCTGAAAAATATATCCAAACCAACACATGACAGAAATATCTTCAACAGAATGTAAGCCACAGGTGTTATTTGCTATTTTTCATATGACAAGGATTTGAGGGTATAAAATGAAACCGCAAGACAGCAGATTTAATAGAAAAGAAATAAAAGGAAATATTGTCCACACTGCTTACAATTAAATTGAGGAATGTATTGCCACAAGACATCATACAGACCAAAAGCATGAACAGGTTCAAAGCAGCTAGATCTAGTCACAGAAGAGAAATATACAACAGAACATTAAACAGAAAAGGCCAAACGAACTTCCTGACTAAATAAGTCTTGAACTTCATATTGTTGGAAAAAGGAAAAGTTGCCCATCTTAGCACTATGCTGCTTCTGTCCACCATCAGAGACAGGACATTTGGCTAAACAGATCTTTGATCTAATATGGCATAATTTATTCTTAAATCAGTTAGGATTTCTAAAACATGACGTTTATTATTTTGACTTAGTAGCACATAAGCGTTGAGTGATATCTGCCATACTGGAGAGCTCCATGTCTGAAGGTGCACAAATGTATTTGTTTTTTTAATTGATTTTTGGAATGAAGTATATCTCATGTAAAAATATTCCTCATAGAAAATTATCTCTCATTTTCTGTTTCTGAATGAAGGGAAACTAAATTTTTTTGCAGCTCCAAGAAAGATCATCTTCTTATTTTATGGAACTGGAAAAGCTTGATAGAACTTTGAAAGCAACAAATGTGAGATATGCAATGGTAAAACAAAAAGGAAAAGCATTCTAATTTTATGTAATGCATCAATGGTTAAACAAGGAAGTAGATTAATAATCAACAGATTGATTTTGAAATACAGTCAAAGCCTGACTCAGTATTTAGGGCCTGTGTGAACTTCCTCCATACTGAACACTTAATACACAACCATCACGCCACAGCTGATGTCGAGTTATCTAGAGAATGCCTAAAGACTATAGAATTAATTACACCAATGCATACACAATCAGAAAAACTCTCCCAGCTTCCCACAGTGTTATCAAAGCATGAATTTCAGTGCTTAGTATATTTTGTACATTAATTTTTTTATTTCAACTATATGAGTCACAAAAACCAGCAACAAATTAACATCATAGTAAGACTACTACAAAAGAATGAATAAAATTAAAGTGATAGTTTCTATAACAATTATTATTATCTGTGAAGTCTGTGAATATCCAAAATTAAGGTCCGTTATCTCAGAGTTCTAAAAGCACCATCTCAGCTCTAGGTTATTTTACGGAAGAATATTTGAGCTGATCTGCTTCATACTCTAGATGGATTTCACATTCTTATGAAGTAGTTTCACCTCTAATCTCTTCCCATTACCCATTCCCTCCTCATGTGAAAAAAGAATGGCTCCAAAACGCCTCTCATATTATTATCACCCCACATCTGTACATCAATTAAGCATGGCCTATATGTGAGCCAGAAAAAACATTCTGATACCTCCTTAGGCTGAATTTCTAAACAGAGCTAAAGCACATCTCAAAAATGAAATCAAATAGCAAAGATGTTTCATTTTTGCAGTAGATCTGAAACTAGACCTGAATCATCATGTTGCAATAAAAGCCTACTTCAGATGATCACCTCACCCTCAAGTGTGATTGAAAAGTTTTGTAACTGACTAATAATGAACATTATTTGTATCAAACCTATTTAAGGATACTCAGCAGGATGTTTAGCACATTAGAGAAAAAAAGACTGGCATATGCAATCACGTTAATTGTTTGTATTTTAAGTGCAGTCTCCAATCCTCCAGTCTTATACACTGCTTTACATGTAAATCATTCCACTGGGTTACCTATCTCAAAATGAAATAAAATGAAAAAAATCAACCTGGACACCTCTATTACTTGTATTACACAGGCTTAAAATGTTGAGGCTGAAACATTTCCAAACAACTAGCTGTAAGCATACAAGGAAAAATCTAACGCTATATTTGAGCATTTGTAAGAAAAGTGCTAGTTAGCATGCATCTTATTCCATGTATAACTGCTTCAATCAAGAAATATCCTGCAAGTTTCATCTTTTTAGGCTTCAGTCAGTTAAGTTTTTGTCCTTACTAGTTGAATTTATTACAAAACAGTTGACTAAATTTTATATGTAAGCTGACATAGGTAACATTTTCACAGTTCATATCACAAGAACAGTTCCATTCTTGTAACAATGCCACTACTGACATTAATTTGATCAGTAGAAGGCTATAGAGGGCATTTATTTGTCAAATATAAACACAATGTCACATAAGTAAAGTAATATTTTTAATATGTCTAAATATAGTACTTGATTTAATAAACATGCAACTGCTTTACATTGCTTAAATAATATACCTACATAGTATAAATTAAACACTATAACCATAGAGTGTTTTACACTCTATGAAGTAATGCAAATTATTCTTAGTATAGACAAGTTCCACTGAACAGACAAGAAAATCAGCTGTAACACACAAATATTTCTATGACCTGCTGAAGACAGTGTCCATTTCAGTTAAGGAACGAAAAGTTAGTACCTGGTTCATCTCTACTTTGGGAACAGAACAGGCATGTGGCATCATAACAATGCTTGCAACAAAAGTTTTAATTAAGTACAGAAACATTAAGGGTGAACTTTGTTTTGTGAAAAAGTCTTAGCATTTACAGAAGTCTATTTGTCCCAAACTCTCAGCATTAAATAGTGTGTTATCTCTAAGCTGCTTTGAAATTAGAATCATAGAGACCAGCTAAAAATACTGGAGTCTACCAATAAACCAATAAAACTCAGTGCTTAAAAACTCAGGTAGGGAGTTAAAATAATGACGATATCTGCACTTAGAAAACAAAGGATGCCCCTTCCTTTTAAATTTTCTTCCTAAAATTACTGGCAAAGAACAATAAAAACAATAAAGAAAAAGAATATTATAAAGAAAAACAGAAAAAGATCACACCAAGACGTAGTCTTACTACAACAACATAAAATAAAAAAAATTGTCAATATTCTTTTTATTTTTCATCTTATGTTTAATTTCTTCATTGCACCTGTTATTCAGTGCTAAAACAATAAAGATCATCAGACACAGATAATGGGTCTCATGATTTTCAATGTTACTTTTTCCTTATATTAAAAAATTGCTTTCTATCATGAAGTCTATACATGACAACACAGACAATAATACATATAGAGTAATCTAGGGGTTTTTACTTCAACATGTATAGTATTATAATATATAGAGTCTATATAGTACAGTATACCATATAGTATTGCATACAGTATTAGTTACTTCTCTTTTATCATTATCAGCATTTTGGGATCTGGTTTTCATTTGTTGACTAGTCAGCAAAATCCTATTCCTATTTTCACTGAACTACTGAAGATTATCACTAAATATTCTCAGGTAAGGAATGTCAATTGAAATGTTTCATATAAAACTCTCATGTCACTTAAGTTACCATAAATCAAACGTTTTGTGAGAGTCCATCTGATTTATACAATTTAAATCTAAAAATACTTGGAAAAATGGTTGTGAACTAAAATCAGCAGTTGCTTCTCATTCAAGCTAGCTGTACCACATTTTATTCTAGAAGTATTTTATATCTGTAATATCCTTATTAATAGAAGGTTACAGCTGTATAGCTCATATTCTAAAGGGTTAAATGCAGAAGCTCATATTCTAAAGGGTTAGAATGCAGAAGAAAGACAGTAAGACTAAATTGAGGGATGGCAGACGTCACTTGAAGAAAACAAAATAATGGATTTAAGAAATTCTTCAGTGTTAATACATTATTGAGATGAAGTTTATTATTGAAGTCAACAAGTAAGTATTAGATGATATCCAAACACAGAGTTTGTTGATGCTTTTTTTTATAAAAAGAAACCTTGAAACATGTGGCACACAGCCTCAGTTAGGAGGCTGCAAAAGGAGAGCAAGGGGATTCAGCACACATTTTATTAACTCAGTTTTCTTTTCAGCTTTGCATTTCACCTTTAAAATAAAAGCTTAGATTCTGCTGAAAACAGCAAAATTTGTGGAAAATCCACAGGGAGGCTCCAAATCCTTGGGATTTGTGGATTTTCTGTTCGAACAGGTTTTTATTGTTCCTGTTGACTGCCCCAACACTCACTTTCAGGCACCAGGCAGCTTGAGTTATGTTATCTGTGGGCATTTAAACAGTACCAGCAGGTAGCTTAACTTTCCAAACTCATTTTTCCTAGAAGGTAGAATGCCAAATAACTGTTTGGAGAGACATGAAAATGTAGAAAGAATGATCTTATCAGTTTTGTTAATTTAACTTGGTTTAATAATTGCCACTGACTTGTTAGATATATTAAGTTATAAAAATATTTTTATATGGACTGACACCTCTATTTTCATTCTTTTTGTTATTGCCTGATCACATACTATAGGAAAAATGGCTCTGTCTGGGCTAAATGCCCAGAACATTTGAAGCATCTCATACTGAAACAATAGCAGTCTTTGTTGAACACCATCTGCTAGCAGATTTTTTTTTTAATCATCGCGTGTCTGCTAATACAAATGCACTGTACTTCCACAAAAGTGGAATTACATTTATGCTCAGACTAAATACTATTCATGTAAAAAGTGTTTCATTTCACATGATGACTGAGCTGCAGTTATATTGATGCACCACACACAAGATAAGCATGTTCTATGTAACCAGATTATTCAGAAATATTTGCTCTTGCTCTTTCGATTTTTACACAGTCATCATTCATTCAGTACCATAAATCTTACCTTTCAGAGATCATTTGTATTTTGAATTCATTGGTATTTCTCATAACTCTGTGTTCCTTCACTAGCTATTATGGATGAACTGACTTGCCTAAATTACGAATCAGACAGTAAACAGTATATTAATAAAAATCTGCTGACACTAAATAATTGTTATTTGCAGTAAGAAAACAGAAATGCATTAACAGACTTATAAAAATTAAAATATGGGCAGAAATGAGCCCTGTCTTGAAAACTGCAGGAAAAAAAAAATCTAGGAAAGATACTTAAAAGTGCAGTTAGTCAATAGGAAGAACCAAGTAGTAAGATGAAACCCACAGACAATGCAAACAAACCTAATTAAAAACAGCATTGTGGCTATATTCACAGTTCTCTTTAAAAAATTTTGTGGAATTAATATTCTGGTCATACCAGTCCTGGCTGAAATTCTACTGCAAAAATGACATGACAAATGTTAAACTGATTTTTGGAACACCTAAAAAAGGGATAGTTCAAAATTTGTAGCAAATGGTTTTTAAAGCTGGAGGAAGAAAATGCAAAAGATCTACTAGGTTACTTAGTTTATCTGCTTCCTCATTTCTACAAGACACGTACCACTTTTTGGTACTCTTAATATAAATATCTGAAACAATAATTTCCATATGCTTCATAATTTGGAAAATATTTCTGCTATCCAGTTCAAATATTCTGATTGTCCCCTCCTTTCAGCATCTTGGAACTTTCCTGGTTTTGTTCTTTCAAAACTCCCACAAGAAATATGCTATTGTACATCCTCAGACATGAGTAGATACTAAAGCTTTAGAAATGACCTTGTGTCCACTGACCAGTTATACCTGTATATACACTCAGGCAATCACAAATATAAAATAAGGCTTATATAATATAAATATTAAAATATTAAATATAAATAATATAAAATATTAGCTTAACATTAAGTTAAAATGTCAATTACAGCTTCTCAAGGCAACTGATCTTGTAGTTGCACCATGTCAATTCAACTGTTAAGACTTTTGGTAAGCCAAGCTAGAAGGCACTTGTTTAAGACTATATTCAGTTGTAGTTCTAAACTGAATGGAATTCAAGAAATAATGAAAGTAGCATGGATACCTTAGAAACAGATTTTTCTGCCAAGTTTAGTACTCAAAATGCATTAAAAAATTAAAATGGGTAACTGGCTTCCTTTAAGGCTTCCTTATTCTCCAGTAGGTATAGTAAAAAAAGTAATTTGTAAAGAAAAAGCTATACAGCTATTTTCATGATCTTACAAATTAATTACCATTTCTAGTGAAAAAAACCAGACATTCCATTATCCAAAATTCTACAATTTTGGGGGGTTGTGGCCATTGGAAGAGAAATCCAGTACCAAAGCAGTATTACGTAACTTTTAAGTCTGGTACTCTGTGAGTAGTTGATTAATATTTTATTTAAATACCTTCCAAAACATACTCCCAAATGAGTTTGCTATTTACACCATCATATCCCTAAAATTCTGACTTCCAAGACAAGACTGCTGTTCATATTTCACATAATTTAGGTGAGGAAAACAGTCAGTGTTCACTGTATTATGAAGTAATGACATACTAATACACAAACTATGGGCCTATAAATGCTTCTCCAGCAAAATATTATACATAATTTTTAAGTGCCCTGTATAAAATGATCTCCCTTGCATATCTGTTCTCAGAAATGATCAAGCAGTCATTAATCACTGCACAGTTTGTTTAAAGTAAGTCTACAAGAACAAAACATAGAAAGAAAAGATAAATAATGATTTCTACTACTGACATATATTTTAGAACATTTCACAATCAGTAAAACCAAACTCTGTTAAACAGAGCTTTAATAGCAAAGCAAGTAGTACATGAAGAAATTTTCTTGTAACTCATTACTTTCCAAAGAATTTCTTTAATTCAGAATCTCTCTCAACAAGGGATTTCAATAACAGCCAATACCTTTTTTAAGTGATCCACTGAAGCGATTACTATACAAGAAAGCACTAATAGGAAATCATCAAGTTAAAACCCGACAAGCATTTTCTTTTTTAGAACTGTGTATATAATGCAGGCCCTTAAAAACCAGCAACAGTTTATTGGATTTTGGTAGGCATAACATGATCAAAGTGTTCCCTAAACCATGAAAACATGGAACTATTAATTGCATGTTCAGAACATTTTTAAAGTACATTCCATTTAAAAAGTGCACATTACAAATAAAGAAAAACTGAACTCCACATTTATATGGAAGCTGCTGTGCTCATGTGTTTATGTCTCACAGTTACATAAATATATCATTCATGCAGGTTGCCTCCACCTGCTCTCAGGGGTTTTTTTTAAAGCTTGCTCACACCTTCTTTTGCAGGCTTTCTTTCCCCAAAAATCTATTTTTTCCTGATAATGAAACCTGCACTAGGCTGGCAGCTAGCCAGCTCTTTCACGCACTCTTTCTGTAGGTACTTAACATAACTTTGTGCAGCTTGGATGCAGGAAAAGAACTATCCTGTTTCCCTCACAAGTGTAACATCATTTTGTCTTGTCCTTAACAGCTTCTCTTCCGTGTCAGTGCAACTGCAAGAATCCACCAAGTTCTTCTGTTTCACTGTGTTACCAGATAAGAAAAACACCATCCAGACGACTTCTGATATTAATACTTAAAACTAAAAAAACTATGAAAAATTAAATACCCAGTAAATCCAGTGCCAGCATTTATTTTAGGTACGGAAGTCCTTGATACTTACTTGGTTATTCATCACAGTGAGACATTAATGCGTTTGACATCAGTTTTGGCTCAGGGCTCTTAGTTTTCCAGTAGATACTCTTGCAACAGTTTTTCCTGCATTTCTACCAGTTATTTTTCTTTTCAAACTGTTCTACCATCTTCTTTTTCCTTTCAACAATTTACCCTTTATATAAAGTATTGCCAAATACTGTCTTTTGCATATTTGCGTTATCATTCTTGCAAAAGATTAATAAGCACTTGTTACAAAGAATGCAGCAACCTTCAAATTATACATTATTGCACAATTTTTGATCCGGTATAAAATGTAAGAAGAAAAGAGAATGGATTCATTTAACATTTCTGACTGGTATATGAGATACTGAAAAGCCATATTATGTATACTTTTATCAATACCTTTACTAAAACTACTTAAAAAGTTAAAAAGAAGGGTTAATTCATTAAGAATAAGTTTTTCCACAACTAGTTTAAAGTAAGCAAAAGATTGAAACCAGCAGCATCAGAAGTGAGTCCTACTAAAGTACAGCCATGTCTTTCACTTTGCAGGCTTCACATCTGCCCTTCCTACCCACCCCTGACACTATGCAGGTATGTCAGAACCCTATGAGAAATGAAAGTGATTTCTTTAACATTCTTGAGAAAGCAGTAAAACTGCTCAAGTAGATAGGGCAAAATTAATAAACTCTTATAGACAAATATATAACTTCTTAGCTACATTTCACAAAGTACAGCATTAGAAAAAGAGCAGTCTTCTAATTACTTCATTTTCTTGTACATTATGATATTCAGCATTTTCTAGACAAAGGATTTCATACTAATAGAGAACACTGCTTAAAAATTGTTGTGGTAAGCTTCTCTAGAAAGCAAAGCAAGGTAGTGAGGGCTTAGCCAGTAGCAGATGTCACACCACTAAAATACAGCATCAGATCTACAAAAAACCCAAAAAAACGAATTAATTTGGAGAGAGGCACAAGTAGTAACTGCATCCACACGCCTGGCAGTATATGGTAGGTTGTTACCTTCAGGCTAAGTAGACTGCACGAATAAGGCTTAGGTTCACTACTCTCCATCAATACATTCTAGAGCAATTAGGAAAGAAATGATTAGTGGATATGTAAGTTTTAAACCTAAGTTTCAGAGATTCCTCCTTAAAACAGAAAATTTATTACAATTGTATTTTTAAGGAAATGGCATTTATTGCTTCTGGAGACGACTGATGCCTTGAACTTACAGAATTATATCAGAAATGCATTAGATTTGAGAGAAGAAAAAGAAATACAAAATGAAATTGACCCTAAGTGATGATTAAAGTCTTGTCTTCCTTTGCAACAGAAAGGACAACACAAGAAATAGGAAAATAATGTCAGTTCTTGCTTTTTTTCTTCACAAGAATGTGCTAACTGGTATTACAGAAAAATACAGTCTGCCTTGGATATAGATAATAGAAACAACTAGCTCAAAATGCTACCCTGGCATTCAGTAAATTGAATATGGCAACACCACATGTTCACTGTTAATGTTCACATGCTCATTTGTCCAAAAGGAGATCAATCTCACACAACTGGGTAAGACTGTGTTTTGACTCCAATCAGACTCTGTGAGTGCAAGGAATATGAAAATTTGGGTTTACTACAGACAAGTAAAAAGACTTCAGGCAACTGCCTTTCATGCATCTGCTTGGGTGTAAAAGAATAAGTCACTGCATTCCCATAATAGTTTAGCTTTGTAGACAAATACTTCTCAGCTCCTCCCCCATACACTATTTCACTATTTTCCTGCCTCTTTTGTCTGGTTTGAAATTCTGTGATAAAATCCACACAGAAACTAAAACTTCATCCTCAAAAATCTCCTGTGTTAGTCATCCTCTGTCATAATATCCACAAACCCCCAACTGATACCAGGCGTAAACAGATGTCAGTCTACAGCCCCTTCTGTCCTCTTATTTTTCCCACTGTCTTTCCCTACTCCCACTTATCAAAACAGTAGACAAAAAGAGCAGAACTACATTCTTTTCTAAAGACAACCTTATGATTTTGTGCTCAGCAGTTGTATGCTGCATCTATACCCCAACCCCACTTTTCTGATTGCCAATAGCTTGGAAACACACTAGCAAAGACTGCATCCTCTCCATGCTAACACAGGATCCAGCTTGAAATGCCATAAATCCAGTTACATATGGTAGTATTGATATTCTCACTGTCAATAATCCGCAAGATTATAAAGAGTGATGGAGGAAAAACTACTTTTATTTTTAAAAAACAACTTTGCCAAGTGCTTCAAGATGAGCAGGAATATTAAGCATAATTTAAAAAAATCATTATCAAGAGACCTTCCTCCAAATGGGCAACACGATCAAGTGGCAACAAAGAAAGAACAGCCATTTACAATTTTTACATGCTTATTTTGTTAAAAATAAGCATGATCTACCACCAGATTGGATTTATACATATACACATATAAAAAGTAACTTCTTTTCTCTCCAGTTTCAATTGCCAAATGCCTTTAAACATGGATACAATAACTAAATGAATAAAAAGACTTATTTATACAGAGCAGATTATGTAAATAGAAAAAAACAACCTTGCAGTTCAAATGCAAATCATGAAAATATTTCAGGAACCAAATTCAGTGCAGTGTCTACATCATATTTAAAAAAGTTAATGTTGGAACAGTAACTGAACACAGCTCATGGTGTTGGTCTGGACGAGCTACTTCTGTGACAACTGGCAATCTTGCATTCCATGCCAGTGCAGATCAAAATGGCTTATGCAGGCAAGGAATGGCTTTAGGAGTTCTTTAGGAGAAAAAATTAATCTGGTTGAGGGGAAAAAAATTATTTTGAAAAAATCTGAACAGCAGACTACTAAAAATTAGTTAGAAGAATGAAGCCACTACATTTTAGAGATTGGTAAATACATACAGAATATGTCTAAGTTGTAGTAGGGGTGGAGACCCACTTGCTATGTCGGGAAATGCAGTAATAATTTTGTTTGTGAAACTATCAGTAGTTAGCTAAGAGCTTGGTATCACATCAGACAGGCTAGCAGACAGGAGAATGAAAGGAGCATGTATGTGTTCTCTCATATATAACCAAAACCTGCAATGATGTTCATATTAAGTGATGGGCAGAGGGAAATAAAGGACAAAAGTAGTAACTCATTAAACAGTACTTCTTAACTGAATAGTTTTTAGTATTGAAGATGCAAAGATTCCATAAAGTATTCTGAGATTAATGCTACACATGCATTTTTTTACTCACGTTTCAGGCACTTGTTTGCATGGGTTTTGTATTGTTTTAATTTTAGGTGGCTATAGGTATCACAGATTTGTTCTTGAACAATTCAGAATTCATGATACCACTTGCAGATGATTTTTATTCCTTGGTGTCTTATCTGTTTCGAACTC
This sequence comes from Aleadryas rufinucha, assembly GCA_013397815.1. Lineage (NCBI taxonomy): Eukaryota > Metazoa > Chordata > Aves > Passeriformes > Aleadryas > Aleadryas rufinucha. The sequence continues at coordinate 80,899 of VZTH01002172.1, forward strand.
AAAAACTAAAACTTAGACTGAATTAAACAGGCATTACATATTTTATATTTTCAAGTATAGAAGCAATGAAAGAAATAACTTGCTCTTCTGTTGTTTCTATAATTGGAAACTTCTGGCTTGTCCATGTTCATTTTCATTACTGTTAGATTAACTTAATATTACGCAGCTTTTTCATGCTATCTTTCAATATGGATGAGCAGGAATTACATGCAAAGAACTTTAAGTCAATAACCTAAAACATAGCAAGCTAAGCTTTACAAAAAGGCTGGTCTGGAAATGAGTGTAAAAACATGTGACAAAACAGCGAATGTTAACTGCCTTAAGGCATTGCTCACTCAGACTCACTCTCTTCAGACAGTGTTAGCAGTCTTTTTCTGACCACACCTGTCCCACAGGAGTCTCCAGCAGAGTAGTGATGTTATGTTTTAGTCTCAATTCGTGAAAAGAAAAAAGCACCCTTTCATCTGCTTGGGGGGCATATAAAAGACATTTCCAGTGCACATAGTGAGTTTTCATTAAAATGCATCCTTTTCCTCTAACTTCATTTCCTTATGATACCTCCAAACTCCTTGTCTCACCTCCATTCTGTGCTACATGTTTATGTATTTCGTACGAAGTTCTAAGACTTGGACAGTGTTTTGTCTGTCTCCAGTTTCAGTCTTAACAAGCCTCTCCTCTTACCACACAACCCAGAGCCTAGCCTTTTGAATTCAATGAGTCAGCAGCTTTTACCTTCCACTGAAATGTTTGCAGAGCATGCTATGTCTCCACCAAAAGGTGAACTGTATGCACTGCATGTAGAAACAGCACAAAATTTACAAAAAAAGGCAAATAGAGTCATTATCCACTTCCATTTAAGCTCACAAAATATCTAAAGCCATTTTCTGGTTCTTGTCCTAAGTTTCAGAACTCACATTACTACAGCTGTACTGTCGCAGTTTTTTTACTTGCTGCCAGCATATAAACTAGTGATAAACCATGCACAGGAACTGCCAACTTTAAGAAGAGTCAATGCCTAGCACCAAAGGAGAGAAACAGATCCTGGCCAACTGTATAACTTCTCATTACATGATGTCAAGGATTTTCCCTGAACCATTCATGATTAATGCATAATAATTTTTAATAACAACAAAATAAGTAATTGCTAAGGTATTTTATATATATGAAAACATTTGGATCAACAACTAAATGAATGAATTATTATTTGACTTCAGGGAAAAGGGTGAGGATAAAACATTAAAAAGATGGCTATATCAAACAATTTCTATCTGCACACACAGAGCGATCAAAAAAAATATTAAACAACAGCTGTAAGACATCAAGCTCCCAACTTTTCAGTGAAATGGCATTTCAGATGACCCTCTTCTACTTTTCCAAGAGCATGATTACATGTTGACATAAAAAGTCAGTACACTAAGAAGCACAGTGGATCAACAGTGAATGAGACAATGAAATTAATACAGTTCAACATTCTAGTGGAAAATATAGAAGGCCAAGACACAGGAACTCACTTCCTGAAGCAGTCTTCATAAAAATAGAAGATAGCAGAATTGCACAAAAGATCCCTGTTTAGAAACATCCATACCAGCTGGATTTTAGGAAAGGGCACTGCCATCTGAAAGAACAGGACACAAAACTAGCAGAACCAGAAGCATATTGCTGAAACAGTTCTGTTTGACCAAGACAATTGCTAGTACCTTAAAGTTCAGTTACTTAATAATTCAGTAGGAAAAATACATACACAAAAAGGTATTTTGGTGCTGGAAAATATATTTGTATGTGGAGTAATTAAGAGATGTGATGGAAGTACTATTACTCTGAACATTTTGTTCTCAACACGATTTTAGAGAATATGAAAGAGTATAATCCCCCTCTGATGAGATGACAGACTAATATATCCTAATATATCCCTTCTGCATTTAGATTACATGAATTTACTGCAAGATCCTTGTCTCTAGTAGGAATGATCCCACATTCCAAGTATTAAGTGATATGACACTAATTGGTATAATTGGCTAACTGATATAATTGACATTACTGAAACCTACAGGGTCAATACACATGGAGTGTTGAAAACTCTAGGAGAAATCAGTGATTAGAATTCTAGTTAAGAAAGATAGTGTACAGTGAAAGAAAGTCAGGAAAGTGAAATTATTTTAAAATACTTCTGGAGCTGAAGATCTTTCCAGGCCTGCAGACCAGCCTGATAACTAAAAAAACTGAACATCCTGAAAACAGAGTATTTAGAGATGTTGTCTACAAAACAAAACCAAACTGAAACAAAAAGCCAAACAAAAAAAGTACAATACTCTAAAATTATCTGTTAATAATGAACTGAGAGAAAAATCAGAAACTACACTGGAAGTCCTGATGAAAATAGCTTACAGAGTATTATATGACCTTTTAATCACTAATATTGCATCCAACACAAAGTATTTTGGACTTCACTATGAGATGAAGGGTAGTTCGTTTTTGAATTGAAAGTGACTGCCTAGAGACCACTGATCACAAACTAAAATAAAAGAGAAAATAAGAGCAAACTGGCTCACAAGCATATGAAAACAGTGTGACATTTGAGCTGCTTCTCCAACACTGATAAAAATTATAGAAAGATTGTAGAATTATTACAAAATTGAGAATACTAGAATGCAAAGAAATTGTGATTGCATTTGAAAACCCTTAAAGACATAATTTAGTTGGCCCCAAATCACAGTTCTGCAACACATAACAAGAACATTACTGGTAGGAACCCCAGACTGGTTCACTGGGAAAGTGAATACAGCAACTCAAATTGAAAAGCACTGCATACAACAATGAGGGATACAAACATATAAATAAATAAATACCTCTCTTTGTCAAAACCAGAATCATGCTACACAAAAACAGTGCACAATTTTTCAGGCCATCAGTTGTAAAGGAAGTTGTTAGAATTCATCTAATGGAATAATAAATACATTTTACTCTGTCAACTTCTGTTTGTATTTCCAAAAGGATTAGTTGAGTGATTCTCTGTCTCCTCATCTTTTGATTTATCATATGAAAATTAGAAGACTGAGAACATGCCAATCTTTGCAAAGTGATTTAGGATTATCCAGCAGTTTTATTAGCCAATTGCCTTGGTATCAACAAACTACTAAATATGAGAAAAAAAAAAGAGAAAAAAAGCACTATTTTGTAAAAAGTAAGTGATAAATTTTTTATTATTAAAGATATGTATGGAAAATAGGTCTTATTTAACAAGGGCAACTTCATAGGCAGCACAGAAGAGAGCCAAAAAATTGCTCAGCTACTGAAGAAAATAGTTTGTACAAAGAATCATAGAATCATGGAATTTTAAGGTGTTGAAATGGACCTTAATCATCTGGTCCCAACCACTCCTGCCATGGAAAGGGACACTGCCAGGGTTGGGGCATCCACAACCTCCCTGGGCAACCTGTTCCAGTGTCTCATCAACCTCACACGCTCCAAATACCTAACCTCAATTTCCCCTCATGCAGTTTGTACCCATTATTCCTTGTCCTATCACTACAGCTCCTGATGAAGAGCCCCTAAGGCTTCCCTGTAGGCCCTTTCAGATACTATGAAAGGTTGCTATATGCAGTCCCCACACAACCTTCTCTTTTCAAACCACAACTTTCTCAGCCTGTCTTCATAGCGAAGGTCTGTCAGTCCTCTCATCAACTTTATGGCCTCCTCAGAACTTCTTCCAACAACTCCTTGTCCTTCTTACTCTGGGGGCACAAGAGCTGGGCACAGCACTCCAGCTGGGGTCTCATCAGAGCAGAGGGGCAGAATCCCCTCCCTTGCCCTGCTGGCCACACTCCTTTTGATGCAACCCAGGATCTCCTTGGTTTTCTGGGCTGGTTAATATTGAGGTTTTTTCTACCATCACCCCCAAGTCTTTCACTGCGGGGCTGCTCTCAATCACTTCTCTGCCCAAGCTGTTGGTGTGTCAGGGATTGCCATGACCCAGGTGTAGGATCTTGCACATTGCTCTGTTGACCTCCATGAGGTTTGCACTGGCCCAGCTCTCAAGCCCATCCAGGTCCCTCTGGACGCCATCCCTTCCCTGCAGCGTGTCACTGCCCCACACAGCCTGGTGCTGTCAGTGAACTTGCTGAGGGTGTCCTTGACCCCACCGCCCATGTCCCTGACAAAGATGTTGAGCAGTATCGGCCCCAGCACTGACCCCTGAGGGACACCACTCCTCACCGGTCTCCACATGGACCATGAGCCCTTGACCACAACTCTTTGTGGGTGGCCATCCAGGCAGTTCTTTATCCCCCCAGTGGTCCATCCCTCAAATCCATGTCTCTCCAATTTAGAGACCAGGATGTCATGTGGGGCAGTGTCAAACGCTTTACCTAAGTCCAGTAGGAGATGTCAGCAGCTCTGCCTTGTCCACCAGTGCTGTCATCCCCGAGTGAAGGTCACCAGATTTGTCAGGTGTGGTTTGCCCTTAGTAAAGCCAATGCTGGCTGTTACCAATCACCCCTTTGTTTCCATGTGCCTTAGCAGAGTTTCCAAGAGAATCTGCACCATGATCTTGCCTGGCACAGAGGTGAAACTGACCGGTCTGTACTTCCTTGGGTCCTCCACCTCCCCTTTTTAAATAGGAGGTTGTATTTCCCTTTTTCCAGTTATCTGAACTTCAAAGAGTAAAACACACTCTGTTCTGTCTTTCCAAGAAAAAACAATTAAGAAGAGAGACAGTGTAAGTGTACAAATGAAACAAGAGAAAATAATACTGAGAAATGAAGACTAACATTAGTAGAGAAAAGCAAAAAGACATAGTTGCTGGTAGGAAACTGCGCACAAATGTTTCACAAAACGTATATCCACTCACTAAAAGAAACTGCCAAAAGAAGTGTATTCTCGACATTTTCTTGTCTTCACATCATAATAGCCACTTCTTCAAAACCTACTCTGGAGTTGAGCACAACTTCTGCCTTCAAAAAATCAGATTAAAGCGTTTATGAAAAGGGTAAGTGGGACAAACCATGGTATAATGGAGGTCAGACTAGATGATCTAATAGGTCCAAAAATCCATGCTTTTTTCCATTACTAGTTTACATGATGGGAAAAAGGAAATATTCACGTTTCCATATCTTTAGCCAAAATAAACATATTTCCTTGCCAAGCATTCAAAAATCTATAATGCCCAAAGTTAACTAAGATTTATAAACCAGAACACAGACTTTTATATAAAAAGAAATGAGCAAATCATAGATATCTCATCGAAGTTTCCATCACATACTATCTCTTTGGACAATCAATAGCATAAGGGTGACAGAATCAAGCAGGATTTACTCACTCACATAGAGTGAGAGTATGTTTTGCTCTAACATTTTGGATATATATCTACAAAAAATTCAAAAGGAAAATATGATTAAAATCCTTTGAATATGTTGTACTTTCCAAAGCTAGAATACTATTAGACTATCTAAGCTCAAGTATTCAGACAAATTTAATAAATACCATGGTTACTTGAGTTAATGTCAGAAACATGCGGACCCACAAGGAAATACTCTCTTCCTTGTCTCTTCCAGGCTCTGCACAATCTGTGAAGGATCAAACGGTTACATCTTATTGCTGACCTACACATTTCATAAATTCATGGTACACTTTTTTTTTCAGAAAACCCATACAATCTTTTTATTAAACAGATAAAACTCCTTCTATATTCTTCACCACAAATCTGATATATTTGATGGAAGAAATATTCCTGTGTGGAATCATACCTCTGAGACAAAGAGGACTGCTGGACATCTCTGAAAGTATATGATGCCTCAATACCTTGGGTCTATTAAGTAGGAGCTTGCCTGACCTAAGGTCCCTGTACTCTGCTGCACAACAGCTGCAAAACTCAGGTTACCTAGACTAACAGACAAAAAACCCAAAATGAACCGCTTCATTAAGAGAAAGCATGCATGGATTGAAATACTTCTTGATCAAGCATAACTGATTTTGCATCTCTTTTCAATTATAAGTTTAGATCAATTGAGACAGATCATGAAGTGCTACAGGTTATCATAAGCAAACAGTGCTTAACATAAGCACTTCATACATGAGTGTCAAATACTTCTCTTGATACAAGACCAACCTGTAGTACAAAGCTTATGTAATTGTTATAGTTTGCTTGCTATTGAAAGCCAATCTGTCATCCAAAAATCTGCCAGGTATCAAATTATGAAGCACTGTAACACGTATATAGACAACTGGAAAATATGGAGGCATTTAAGGTAAAAATAGATTGAATTTCTAGACTGTTATTTAATCCAATGCAGTTTTAATTTATGTCCCTGAAGTTATTTGCAAACCCTAGTCTCAGCCAAATTCAGGAACCACAAAATCCACAAACTGAGGGATTTTGCTATTCTAATTTATCATATTTTTAAAGCAAAACATAAACCAGCATTTATTGAAATTGATTCAATTGTCTATCATCAACAACCACGTGTGAAGTTCTTCCTCAGATATTTTTTAAAAGCTAAGAGCATGAGAAGAAGTTAAAGACTACAGCAATGCAGTGCAAATTGTCATAAGCCATGTTTTTTTACACCAAGAGGCTCAAGTACTCTACTCCACCAAAAAAGGCAAAAACCCCTCAAAAAGCAGAGTGGAGTTTGCTCTGAGAACCACAGCATGATCTCAAACAGCAATCACTATGTAACTATAGTTATTGACCTTTGTAAATAACAGTATAAAAGGAAAACCCCACCCTCCTGAGGAAGTGGATGCCTAACTACCTCTTGAAGAAGCAGAAGTTCTCACTGAGAGTTCACATGCTTAATCCTGTGTGTCACTGCAGAACTGCTGCTGAGCTCCTGTTCTCCACTTGCTTCCCATGGAGCTCAAAGCTTAACTTGGCAGCTCTGAAAGTTCTCACTGTAAATGGTTCAAACTGTTTACCATCACATCCTCCCACACACATGCAAAAAACCACAATGTCAAAAGTCATAGATATTTTTTAAAAAACATGAAAATCATGGAATCCATCACTCTTATGACAGCCATGACAAAAATGCAGTTTCAGTGATGGCAAAAAGGCTTATGTAACCCTAGACTCTTATGTGGAGAGTGAGTTAGAAGGCATTGTATGGTTCATTTAACATTATGGAATTGTTTTGCTGTTTTATATAGCAAAGAAGAAGCACTTAAAGCCTGAAAAGAGCGTCGGGCACACATGAATTCCATTTTGGCATATTTTGCAAGAAATCAACATGAAGCAAAACAGGTTTTAAAGCTCCTGCTATAAAAAAAATAAAGCTTGAAAATCAAAACACTGGAAATATTTAGAATTTGTGGTAGCATACATTTAAAATCTCAAATCAGTCTAAACAATGGATAATAACTTATCACCAACTAGAGAGGACACAAGAAAGAAAAAACCCCCAACCTAATTTGTGGCAATGCTCAACACGTCATCAAAGTAGATCAGACAGAAAAATTAAGTAGGAAAGAGAAAAAACTAGGCAAGAAATAAACTATGCAGATTTGAAAAACAGGATAACAAGATCTCACAGTGGCACATTACTGCAGCAGTACCTACGCCACAGAAAAGAAAACATAACTTTTAAAGTAATCAGTAATTTCTCTAGCCTTCTTTCAAAAACTTTCAGGGAGAGCAGGAAATCAACTCAAGAAAAATTGCTCTTTTTCAACTTATGTTGAGTCTACCTGAACCTAACAACATAAACAGAAACAGTACAATCTAATCCCTTGAAAACACATTTGAAGAAGAGAAGGAATCTGATCATGCATTTGAATTCAGCATGTAAGTTTCCAAAGAAATTGTAGGAAGAAATTTGCTGTTCTGCATTAGGCTATTCTCCTCACTATTGAGAGAATGGTACTAGTGGAAGAAGTGGTAAAAAATTGACTGTACAAGCGTCACTGATGCACTCTTTCATTCATATTGAGGTAGAAAACTGTTATCGGCAACATGCTGGAAAAGAATAGAAGGACTCAGATTCTTACAAGTATGCACCTCAAATCCTAAAGGCAATAAAGACATAATTTTTAAAATAATTGAGATATATTATTCACACATACACTTTCTTTCCATTGAGAAATTGAGGTCTCTTGCCTTTCCCAGGACATACTATTGTATCTTACTACTACAAGACTAGCAGACATAGTAAGGAGAGAAAACTATAGATAAGATCTTAAGTCAGGGGTTCCTGTACCAAAAAACCTTGGATTTTGTTTTCCAGGGTGAGTGCTGCAATAGTACCAATTGTACATAAATCAAGTGATTTCATATTTTTTCAAAGAATATTTTCTACCATGACATCACAACGGTCCACATTTCTCATTCACAATTAAGTAACAAGTCAACCTGTAACTAACAAATGGAATAATTTAATGGAAAGGAAAAGGTCAAAAAATAGGGAAATACTGAATGTGTTACAGTACAGTTGGACAGTTGGAAACTAATACTAAAATTCTACAGAAACCATTTGAGATTTAGCAGCTTGCATAAATGAAGTTCTTATAAACAGCCCAGCTGTTTTAATAGTCTGCTGACACTGAAAACAATAGGTATTGCACTATCTTCCCTCCTAAATCGCTCTTCCTTCATCTACCATGACATCTAGTTTAGGCAGCCATACTTCTAGTGGCTTTTGCTCAGTTACCTTTCTTACAGGAAAGTGAAATAAGTCAGTGCTATTCTGATGAAGGCTGGAACAGGTGTGCATGGTAAGCAGCAAAAATTCACAAGCAGTAGCTGGGGCTATAGGGGGAAGAGAGTAATAGAAAAGAGATTGGCAAATTAATCCTGCAGACCTGCTGATGATTATTTGGCATTACCAAGTAAGTTTTAATTTTTGCTAAGTAATCTGGTCACCTCTCTATTTTTCACGTTTGTAGGTCATGCTTTAAATACTCATAATCACTAAGCTAGTTTATGGCATTTGCTGGGTTTGTTATCTGTTCTGCTTTCATACATCTACATTGAGAGAAGATACCCTTTAGTACACAGCCCCAAGACCCAGAGGAAAGAAATTCATGTGATTATTACTTAATGTAATGACTTTGTGCTACTAAGAAGTCCCTGTAATTGGATATCTTTTACATTGTCATTTTAATGGTGAAAAAGGTTTCTTTTCAAAAATGCCTCTATTTTCTTTCTCATTAAATACAGATGACCTTTCCTGCCAATAGTATCACAGAATCATGGAATATTCTGAGTTGGAAGAAACTACAAGGATTATCAAAGTCCCAGCTCCTGGCCTTACACAGGACAACCCCAAAAATTACACCATGTATCCAAGAGTGCTGTCCAAGCACTTCTTGAGCAACAGAATACCTACTTCCTTTAATTTCATATTCCTAAGAATGCAATAATAAGATTTTTTCACTCTTTACATCAATGCTGCCACAAAATACATATTTCTCGGCTAATCTATAAGAAAAAGGACAGACCGTAGAAAAAGACCTTAAGATATGAAATGCATTGTTACACTGTGAAATAGGAACTCCAGCAGCTAAAACGTACTAAGGAGAGTTCCTTAACACACACTTGGAACAACAGTCTTTCAAAACTCCATTTAAGTACTCATCTTAAATACAAGTTTTTTCTTTCCCTGGCAAATAGAAGGCTTCAGACAGTAAACTAATATCACCATGACAAAAATTAAGCATGAAAAAACCTGCAAAGGAGCATTATTTAGAGAAGGGAGAAAAGCACTTGGAAACAATAGGACCAAATCTTTTGTCTAGTACAGAATGGTATGACACCAAATCTTTTGTCCTAGAAAGGAATGGAGCCTGTCTATGAGAAAAATTTTGATTAGTGTGGACAGCATGTATTATTTAGGAAAGCTTAAAATGACAGACCCTGCCCTTGCAGATGATACTTCATATGAAGAATCTCAGCTGATACGCAAAGGTTTTCATAACTCTTAGTCTTGTCATCTGTCAATGTAAGAACCTACAGATTTGTGGAAAACAGGTTAGAGCATCCATAACTGCAGTTTTTGAGAGATTCTCTGGGCAGATAAGAAAATTCTAGAATTGTTTAGGTTGCAGTGGACCTTCAAGATCATTGAGTTCAACTGTTAACTCAGCAAATGTCAAGTTCAGCACTAAACCATGTCCCTAAGCACCACATCTACATATATCTTGAAAATATCTTCAGGGACAATTAGTCCACCACTTCCCTGGGAAGCCTTGTCCAGTGCTTGACAACTGTATTGGTGAAGGAATTTTTTCTAAGAACCAGTCTAAACCTCTCCTGGTGCAACTTGAGGCCATTTGCTCTTGTCCTATTCTGGTTATGTGGGAGAAAAGACTGCCACCTACCTCACTACAACCTCCTTTCAGGTGATTGTAGAGAGCAATAAAGTCTTCCCTGAGCCTCCTTTTCTCCAGGCTAAAGAACCCCAGTTCCTCCAGCTGCTCCTCCTAGGACTTGCGCTCCTTCACATTGGGGGTAGATGTGGCCCTTAGGAAGATGGTTTAGTGGTGGATGTGGCAGTGTTAACTTTATAGTTTGATCCAGGGATCTTAAAGGTCTTCCCCAACCTAAAAAATTCTATGATTCTATCAACTGCACCCTCGGTAAGTTTGAAGATAAGACCAAGCTGGGTGGGAGTGCTGATCTGCTGGAGGGCAGGAAGGCTCTGCAGAGGGATCTGGACAGGCTGGATCAGGGGCTGAGGCTGATGGTGTGAGGTTCAACAAGGCCCAGAGCCGGGTCCTGCCCTTGGGTCACAACAACCCCAGGCAATGCCACAGGCTGGGGCAGAGTGGCTGCAAAGCTGCCCACAGGAAAAGGACCTGGGGGTGCTGGTGACAGCAGCTGAACATGAGCCAGGGTGTGCCCAGGTGGCCGAGAAGGCCAGTGGCATCCTGGCCTGGATCAGCAAGAGTGTGGCCAGCAGGACCAGGGCAGGGATTGTCCCCCTGGGCTGGGCACTGGTGAGGACACACCTCGAATCCTGTGTTCAGTTTTGGGCCACAGGACAGACCTTCTCCCCTCTTTGGGCAAAGAAGGAATGGGTGAGGTCATTTTGGTAACATAAATGAGAAAACAGCGTTTTATTCAGTAGTGTATTCAGATTACTCTTGAAAGTCAAAGCAAGACTGTATCAAGAGCTTCTTTCTGCACAGCTAAAGGGAATTAAAAGATTATGCACAGAACAGAAACTTAGTCTACAACTGACCACTACTACAGCAAAGTATATTCCCCATGAGGATGCACTCATTTTTCAGAAAATTAAATAATAAAAAAAACCTGGTAAAGCTCAAATACATTTCAAGGAGCTTAACTTAAGCCAGAAAAAAATAATTTTACTAGAGTGAGAATAACCAGAAAAAATGACTTGAACCTTTTGGTACAAGCCTGAACAATTCTTCTTATTTAATAAAATAAATGTATGCAACCCCACATTTTAGGACTGGGTCCTGATATTCTGGTAATACTGTAAGTTATCCAGCATATTTGGAACCACGGAAGCTCTAAAACACATTCATCTGCAAGTGCTCTAAAACAGATAACTTCATTCCACTTACACAGACTACAATTTGCATTGTTTGAATCTCAGACTAAGGGATACCCTCACAAACTTGATAAACATAAAAATCATCACTGGAGACAGGAAAAAAAGAATAAAATAACATTTCCCATAATTTCTTCTTCAAATACATATGAATCCTAGAAAATATCTTTAAAAATTACATTTAAATCTTACTTCCTAAGAATTTTGCTTTCCACACTGTGGTGTTGTGCACCACTGTGTTTATGGACAAGACATGTAGAACTGGCACTCAGGGACATGGTTTAGTGGTGGACACTTGGGAGTGTCCTGCTTATATTTGTATTTACTGATCTTAATGGTCTTTCCAACATCAGTAATTTTGTAATTCTCAATTAACAGTTTCAACACTTGTTATAAAATTTTGAAAAGCATACATCTTACATTGCTGTAAAGATAAAATACTGTAAACATGAATTCTCTTGGAGAATTCCAAACTTCTGTACATATCAAAATATTTCAAGAATTGACAGAACATTTTAAATCCAAGGTATTTTGGAACATGCATTTGTATAACATTATATGAATCACAAATATTACTTGTCACAAATGCATTTAAATAAAACTGAGTACCTTTTGGAGTAGCCTAGCAGAGCCTGATCAAACAATTACGGCACCAATGCTTATCTACAGTTAGTCTGAATGTAAGAAATACTCAAAGATACGAGGGTATGAAATAGGAACATACTATTTAGCCTTTTAGGATTCAAATTTCAGGAAGAGCACTGGAGAGACATGTATTTAATAAACATTACATAACTACTTGTAAGATTAGATAATACCTTGAATGTTCTAGTATCAAAATAGTAACATGAAAGTAGAGAGACAGAAATAGAACGTCATGATTTGTAATTGTTTCAAGAATTATTTTATAAATCAAAACAGGACAATTATGTAAGGTTTCTTCCTACTTCCTAATGGATACTAGAGGACAAATTGGCTAGCAAGTGAGAATTCTGCTGAGCAATAGATGAAGTTTAATACAGTTTTTCCCACCCTGAATCCTTAGGGCTTTTTGTACTGTCATAGTTTATCAGCAAGTTATTTCCATGAACAGGAGACAACATTGTCACTTAATCTTAGCAGGCATTCTTGCTGATCCTCTAGCCAGAGGGTTCTAATGTTAACAGAACAATAGCCACCATTCAAAACCATCCTTTTCTGCCAACAGCCTGCAACTACCATTTCATCAGTCAATGAAAAAAAACCAACAATGAGCCTAAAGGTTACTGGGCAGTAAATTTGTGGAGGAAATGCTTGAATGAAAACAGACACCCATGAATGCATTTTTCCCTCACCAATATTCTACCACCTTACTGATGACACAGTTTTGAAAAGATCTGCTTAATCCTTTAAACTTACTATCAGAAAATGGCTACAACTACAACTCTAAAGCCTTGCTATAACCTTAAAATAATACATCTACCATGGACAGACTGCAGATAAAATTCTGCAGATGCAAAATAGAAGTATTTTTATGCCTTTGAACGAGTTAAGCTATTTATTTTTGTCTGGCCACTGCAAGTTTCACAGGAGAAACTTCTAACCATACAAATTACAGACAGGATTTGAGGGACAGCCCCTAAAACTGACCTGGAGAGGAAGAGAGATTATATGATTAAAGAATTGTCTCTGATTAAGGATGGTCATATTATTTGGACAATTTTTGTTAAAAGATTTGCCAAACAAAAATCAGATTATAACAGATAATAACCCTTTAAAAGTATCACTGAATTTTGATTAATACAAAAAGCAATATAAATACTTTTTTCTTGGTAGGTGCAAGTATTTTTTTCAAAGGCGCTTACATTCAGTTATACAGGAAGGATATAATACAGTGCCTTAATAATGATCTAAAATCGGCTAACATTCCACCAACTACAACTCTTTTATCTGGGCAGAGGTGTTATTAAAAAATCCAACAGCTTCAATTAAAATGTTTTCACTAGATCATGCACTTGTTTTTAAAAATAAAAATTTGTATTAAATTCAATTTTTACACTTTTAAACAAATTCAAGATTATTGTCAAATTTAATTCAGTTACTTTTTCCACTAAAAACAATTATTGTGAAGATATTATCCTCACTATGAAATAGAAGAAATACCATGACATAAAAAATACAGCTATTTTAAGTAGATGAAGGTTTATTTTTCATTTAAGCACTTGTTTCTTTAGATGAGAAAAACATACTAGGTTGATGAAAGGTAACTTTAACTCAGTAACTTTAACTTCGAACATACAATGCTGATAAAAAATTTCACATTTTAGATGGCTGAAGTGATCTGTTTTTCTTTGGACATGTTAACAAAATGGCTAGTTTCACATACCTTATTTTGTAATCAAAATTGCTAGCAACCTGAACATACCTAAGAAATAGTTTGGTAACTTTTTGTCTTAGGCTACTGTGAACGAACACTAAATTTCTCCATGTTGAATTGTAAGAAAAAAATGAGCACATAAAGCATCTGTGAAATAATCTGAAACCTGCATCATATTTTCATTATAAATATAACATATTTAGTCAGAATACTCCAAAGTACATTGTAATTAATATCCCAGTAAGTCTTGAAGAAGCTGTGAGTTTGAGTGTTTCACAGATAATATGCATTAAAAATGAAAATTAAAAAAAATAAGAATACAAAATTGCAGTTCAAAATAAGCTGGACACATTAAGTCCATCCTCTTTTTCTCTGGGTGATTATGCAACTGCTGACCTCAATTCACACTAAAAGTTGTTTTTTTCCATTTTGTGTTCTAGTTGCTTAAACAGCCACACAACCTACTTGTTTAAGAATGCTATCTTACAGAGGGAAAATATATCTATAAAATTTGTTTGGACTCTATCCTCTACTACAGTGAAAGTGGCATAAACACTCACTATCATCTATCCCATTACAGTGAATTACAGTATGCATATACTTAAAATGAGAATACTACCATAATGCCATTTCTGTGATAATGACATGCTATACATAAAGTCAATACTATTTCTTGAGGAATTATTTGGGAAAAAATGAAACATGAACACTCTACTAGATTAGTATTTAATCCACATGCATCCAGAAATACTCTCCATTCCATATACAACCAACAACTTCCAAAGTAGATGTTGCGACCTCATAATCAATATTCAAATGTTAATTCAATCACGAAAACCATACCAACTTATACCCTTCTCTGAAAAAACATGATTCCTGTGTTGCAGGATGTCATGAGAGCAGCCTGATAAGAATGACTCGGAGTTGTGCCGGATAAAATGCTAAGCATGACCTGGCAACATGCGACTGCAGCCCAAACAATCAGCCACATCCTGGGCTGCATCCAAATCAGTGCAGCCAGCAGGGCCTGGGAGGGGATTCTGCCCCTCTGCTCTGCTCTGCTGAGACCCCACCTGCAGTGCTGCATCCAGCTCTGGGGTCCCAGCGCAGGAAGGACATGGACCTGTTGGAGCAGGTCCAGAAGAGACCCATGAAAATCATCAGTGGATTGAAACATCTATCCAATGAGAAACGGCTTAAAGAGTTGAGGTTGTTCAGCCTAGAGAAGAGAAGGCTCTGGGGTAACCTTATTGTGGCTTTTCAGTACCTAAAGGTGTCTGTAAGAAAGATGGAGATAGTCTTTTTATAGCAGGACCTGTTGGGATAGGGGTAATGGATTTAAACTAAAGGAATGTTGCTTCAGACTAGATGTAAGGAAGATATTTTTTACACTGGGGGTGGTGAAACACTGGAACAGGCTGCCCACAAAAGTGGTGGATATCCCATCCCTAGGGGTCATTCAAGGTCAAGTTGGACAGGGCTCTGAGCAAAATAATATGGTGGAAGATATACCTGTCCACTGCAGGAGTGTTAGATTAAGTGACCTTCATAAGTCCTTTCCAACCTATACTATAATTTTTTGACTACCTGGTATCATAACTTTTAGCAAGATTATTCCTATTTAATAAAGAATGTTACAAGAGATGTTTCAGTTATGTAAACTTTTTCAAATTGTTTAAATAAATTTAGCAACTTGCTTATTACACAATGCACAAAAAAGACAAAGGCAAATTCTACTGCCCAAGATACTCAGATTTACTTTCAAAATTCAGGTACTGTATCAACATATGTAGAAAGTATTTTCCAGATTTATTCCAAGACTCAAACTACTTAATTAGCTGAAAAGCACACTAGAGTTACAAGACAGTTTTTGTATATAAATAGCACCAACATAATTATTCATATATAATAACTATACTGAAAATTCAGTGTCCCCAGATATGATTACATGATAAAAGGCAGCACAATGACAAGCAACTGAGACTGGTGAGGACCCAAGCTCTAGGACATGGAAGGGAGAGCTAAATACCAACAAGTACATTTGCATGCATGTGTACAAAGAGATACCTAGACATTTGTCACTGGATTCATATTAATTTTACACTCATATTTTAAAAACCACAACAAGTTCCAACTTTAAGAAGAACAAAGTTGTAAAGAATTTTTCATTACAAAAGATAGACCTACAAATTAATACATTCTTAAAAAAATCTGTGTGCTCTTAATTAAGCATTGCCTTAAAGGAAAAGAACCACGGACTTTATTTTCTTTATTATCTTCACCATTCTCATTTTGAGAAGCTCACATCATGAGCTGAAAAGTGACAATCTGGATTTAACAAGCACGACAGGCTGCCAAACTAAGATTACCTCTAACAATGTTTCACAGTGCACCAGACTCTCTCCTGCTGACCTTTCCACACGTGGTTCAGAGACCACTGGATTAGAGCTGTTAACAAATCACAGGTGCAGCCAATTAACCAAGAAATGACGTAACAATGACTTCCAGTCTTAAGCATGAGGCTTGTTCAGCAAATAATACTTTTCCATCAATGAGCTCAGTATGGCTACTTATCAGCCAAACTTCAGAACTTCAAAAGGTCTGTACTGCTGATACACTTCTCATTAAAAAGTGATTTTATTGTGAAATTATCCAACTGTGACTATGGTATGCTTTGCTGTGTTCTCTAACTTGGGAAGTTGTCAAACAATGTGTATTAATCTTTTTACTGAGAGGATCACAGATTTTCGGGCGCAAAATGAGCCAAAATGAGAACTAATAGAAATGGTGGTAAGAATTACATTGTTGTGTTTATTGTGGGGTTTTGCCTGTTTGTTTTTCAACAATGAATTCATTTTTTGTGTTGGTTGGTTCTGTTAATTGCTTCCCCACCTCACTTCTCTCAGGTGAGTATGTCTCAGTACGTTCTGCATTCTGGAGGTCTACAGACACTATGGAGAAATAGCTGGGTGCTAGATTTTGCAGGACTCAGTAAGCCATGCTGACTCCACACACCACCATGTGGTCCCAAATGGTCAACTGCTACTCTAAGAACATGTGCAAGAACACACAGGGTGTCTCCACGTGTCATTTGATAGGCTGGGCATGATTTTAAAACTTTGATTCTACATTGACGTAAGATGGTTTATGCAACTTTTAAAACTCAGTTCTCTTTGCAGACAATTAAGCCACATTTCTGTAGCAATGCACAAAATCCACTAGAAGTCAGACTGACCTCTGACTAACTATTGCAGTAATATGTCTTTCTTCTGTAATATCCCTTAGCTAGAAATGAGCTGACAAGAATAATACAGCATGGCAGCATTCTGCATTATTCTCTTCTGCTCACTTTTATGGTCCCTATCTCTCTGATGCCTCAAAGCATTCCCTGATTTATTGGAAAGTGAAGGGGCAGTGCCACTAATTTCAGAGCTCTGAGACCCAGGAGAACTAGAAAACATTTCACAGGGAAAGCTGCAAACTGAAATGAAAATTCACATGCTGTAGCCAGCTCCATGAAATTGTGCAGTTTGAACTACTGGTCCCACTGCCATTAATAGTGCTACTTGTATTACCAGAGTTCTTCCCTCATGCCACATGCTGTAATATCCTAATAACCCCTCAGAATAACAGTCATTCTGTAGCATTAGTCCAAAACTTTTACACCTTCTTAGTAATACAGGCAATCTCTACAAAATGCCATGCTCTACAAAAACCAGCAATACCTGGTCCATTTATTAGTAAAGGTATCTTGGGTTTAAGACCATAGTAAACTCCAGCAGAATAAGGGCAAACTACATTAATTCACCAAATCAGTTTTCTGTTGGGTGTTCATTCATAGACACACATATTTGCAACTTTTAACACACTAAAAGACAAAAAAACCCCACACTACTTTCTAATAAAAATGTTATTTAAAAAGATGCCATAAACATATGGTATTTGGCTTGATACTTTGATTTTACCACTATCTTTAATTTTATACTCAAGGTCCAGGAAAATACAAAGAATAAACACCTGTACAGGATAAAGGGTGAAACTGGTTATTTGTAATTTGCTGCCAAAGGCCCAAATCAAAAAATGGTACCAAACAGGAAAAAAAAGTCTTAGCTTGGCCTCAGATGTTATTTCAGAAGGTAAAAATATTTTTAAATAGAAAACTAATTGTTAAACAACCATTGTCCATTTATTTATGACAACAGATGCAGCTGAAGTTATACAGACATTCATCTCTGAGCATATACAGAAACCCTCCTACATTATTATTGTTTTATGTTAGGGATTAAAACCTAAAAAATAAGGAAAAGTACTTACAATGTAGACAGAGAAAAAAAAGATTCGATAGCTCTTTCTGTTCATATACCAGAGAAAGCCAGATATGATATCTGAGGATGACATATTTTTCTGTCTTCTTTAATTATTCAAAAACAGAAAGAAAAGCAACTAAAAATAAACATCAGAGAAAAAAAAAAGCAACATGGTCATGCAATTTGCTTCCAAGCGGTTTTTAAAAGGTGCTTTAAGAGGTTTTTGAGCCATAAGGAACACTGGTTGTGAGTAAAATGGGAGGAAAAATCTAGAGACCCAGAGGGTGAAAGAAGAAGGGGAAACAGTAGTGTTGTATCACTCTTTACAATGACAAAATATAACTCAGATAATTATATGCCGGAGATTGATAAAGTGTTCTTGAGCAAAAATAACAGAACTGTAACTGAGAGCCATGAAAAAAATATTTCTACTACTTGTGGACATAATTTGATAGTTTGATAGTCTATCTTTATCTTGTGCAAAGGAAGAAAATACAGCATAATATCTGATCAAGCTGACACATAACAAAAGCTGGGGAAAATTGTAAAATGCCACAAAAGAAGGTTAATGCTCAATTTACTTGATGCATCGAAGTCCAAGAGAGATTTGGTACAATTTGCAAATGAAGATATGCTAACAGAAGGCTAGCAGATGAGTGAAAAGGGTCCAAGAGGAGCCAAAAGGCAGACTGAGAAGCAGCAACATTTTTATTTACTTAATAAGAAAAGCACCTATGAAAGAAAATTTTTGTGGGGTATATTCTCTACATTAAAATATGATATTTTTTTCCACCACAGAAATGTAAGATAGAGATAAATCATAAGAATGAGATAAAAGAATTTAAGAGTCTTGTGTGCTCTATTAGGTAAAACACTGGATGAAATGATCCGAGCAGCCTTTTCTGCCTTATCCTCTCAAGGTTCAGGCTTTTTGGATGTTTTCCACTTTCATTAGATAAACAGCTTCTTCTCATTAGAAGCAGATATACCCTTATAAGGATTCAAGTTGGGCTGCCTTTAGTCATGTTGACACAGATTTTATTCAACTCCTCCAACCTAACCCATTCTGTGATTCAGCTAACAAAGTTTTGTGATTTGTTTTGTTTCACTATTATCGAATTATCAACTACTATTAACTACTAATTATCAGAAATGTAACAAAACAACTTTTTAGGCAATAATTGAATTCCCTTCTTTTTATTTCTAAGCAATTACTCATTATAAAGATTCCACAACCAGAATCTCATAATCAACATCACTTGTTCTACACTATATTAAAAATACTTATTACCTATTTGGCTCTGTAGAAAGGCATATAAAAATAATAAAAATATTGAATTGTAAAATGGATTGACTGTCTAGAGTTAAACAGCAGATGTGATGTTTAAAGAAAATATTTGAACACACTGCAGTCATCTTTCACTGCAGTACCGCTTTAAGATACACTGCTCATATTTACAGAAAAGGTATTCTATAATACAAAGAAAACCCTCAAAAAGTCTCTTCCCATGCTACTCAACTCGAAACAAAGAAAGGAAATGGAGCATGAACATCTAGCAATTAAAAAGTACATGGCTATACCACTGCTAAATCCATCTTGTTATGTTACAAGAAAAAAATAATCACATGTGCAGCTAAACAACTGAGAACACTCCAACTCTTTGAAATGGCATCTATACCAACTATATAGTGCTAACAATTCACTGTATAATAAGCATTACACGTTCTCACCTTCCATCACACTAACTGCATTTTCACGGGTCATATACGCATCCTTTTTTCCAGGTGACTAGACAAATGCACACACAAACTTCACCTAAAAATACACTGAGTCTTGCCAAGTAGCAGCAGGATGAAATATACCACAGTAACAATCCTGTCTTTGTCCCAGCCTAACACTATACCTATTAACACGCTTTGATGCTTAGCCAAGAAAAATCTCAGTGCTGGGATTCTGGGTTTTGTGCCCAAACAATCTGGGCTTGTGTTTAATATAGTATAGTCTGCTTTTAAGTTACTGCCAATCATTAACTCTACAAAGAGTATGTCTGGGATTATTTTGTCTTTACAATGAATGTTATTAAGGTAAAGAAGGCAGAAAAATTTACATTATTTTGAAAAGAATAAGTGGATCATGCAATCCTTACCACTAAGAAAACAGTCTTATTCAGAAAGTAAATGTATTTCTAAAAACAATTTCGAAGTAATCTTTGTTTTTCGTATGTCAGTAATATGTGTCCGAAATACTGAATTTCTTGAACAAAATATAAAAATGCAAATTAAAGGAAACATACTAGTTTCTTAAAGTTACAGATAACTTAAGAATTCAGTTTCACCAAAGGAAAAGTAGGTAGTAGTTTTCAGTTTCTTAAACAATTACACAGAGAATATCATCAGTCAAAAAATAACTTAGGAATATATTAAAGAAAAATGGTTAAAATATGAAACATTACACTTAGCTAAACCAAATATTATTACTATCCTTACAGAAAAATAGACTGAAGTGAGTGATCTCTCATGCACTGAGGAAAACAAAAGAAAATATCAATTAAGGGTACTTTTAAAGCATTAGTGCTAAGACATTAGTGGAGAAGATGAGAAAAAAAACTAATACCAAAATGACTTGATAAAACGTAAAATGATTAAAACAAGAGTAAATATCATTCAAGGTTCTAGTCCCAGCAAGAGGCTGTTCCCATTTCACTGTAAGACTGATATCTTTTACACAGTATGCTGTGGACAGAAAGTCATGTCCACCTTCTACAGCACTAAAACTTGCTTAGAAGTCTCTTGTCTATGACAGCTTAGTTCTGGCTCTGATTTTGTAGCTGACTTTTTAAAAATTTGATTTACTGAGGTTGTATAAGGAATCTATTTTATAGAGAACTCCACAAGCAACTATAAAACTCTAGTTGAGTAAAAATTGGTGAGAAAAGGAGGCCAAGTGGACAGGAACAGAAGACGACAACCTCTTGAGACAGTCTTAAAAAAAAAAAAGTTACTCAATCCCAAGGGTAAGGATTTTTTCTGTCATTTTAGCCAAAATATTCCTTTCTCTCCTTTATCCTAATACCATAAAAAGATTATCAAATTCCAGTCCTAAGGAACTTCATTGGTTCTCAGGCTTATTTATGAATTTTTGTTTACATTAATAGTTTCTGGAATCATCGAGTCATGTAAACATTTGCAGAAGTAAGCAATTTCCATATGACTGTGGATAAACGGCAATTTACAAATTAGCAATTTCGTTTCAAATCCTTATTGAATTTATATGCTATGACAAGTCACTCAAAAGCATACAAAACACACATGAATTAATGTAGAAGCCTATCAAAATAAACATCTGACATGTAGGTAAGTATGACTAAAAATATACGACCTGTGGGTGACTGTGTATGATACAACTACAAAATTAGGGTATCAAACCAAACCAAAATACTCTGAAAACATTTCTTCTTTCAAGCACTTGAACTGCATAGAACTAAGTCTCCTCCTTTTTTCTCTTTACTTCTCTAGTGAATTTGTGTGTGTGTGATTCTCTAGTTTAACATTACCTGTAGTCAAGATCAAGCAAGGCACTGCAAAATATCTAACATTATTTTTCTGGGGATCTAGTGGATAAAGACATCTTCACAGAAGCCAAAGAACCCCCAAACAAAAACAAACAAAAAGTTCAGTTTATAAATTACAAATACATGGAAGTTTAAATATTTATACTTTTTGAAAAGCAGAAGCTTAGAACAGCTATTATGTTAATTACACACACACTCAACCAAACTGGGTTTTAAAAGAATACATAAAAATAAGTTCCTTTTTCAGGTTACTTCCATTCCCACTGTTTTTGATACCTAGACAATGAATTCCCACCAGTTAGTGTCTGTGCTTCTTAACACCACAGGAGAGGAAAAAAAGTTTTCAGGTAGTTTCAGCTCATGCATATCTGCATATCATCGCTGTGGCAATAAAACACAAGACATTCTCTCAGAATAATTTTAAATGTATTTAGAATTCAGGAGAGTTCTATCTGCAAACCACTGGAGGCATGTGTCATTTTGTCTACTTTATTTCTGACATAAACTCCAAAATACTTCAAAAGTAGTGCCCCACTTGCACTCTGAGTACAAGCCAAGTTTGGCAGATGTGAGGCAAGGACTGTATGTTGGAGCACCTGTAACTACAGCATAAAACCTGGAAAATGTGTTGATCTTGACAACTGGCAGATGTTTTCTGTATTCTTATGCTGCAAAGTCAATTAATAAATAATGGAAGAACTTCATTACTTCCTCACAGNAAACATTTCTTCTTTCAAGCACTTGAACTGCATAGAACTAAGTCTCCTCCTTTTTTCTCTTTACTTCTCTAGTGAATTTGTGTGTGTGTGATTCTCTAGTTTAACATTACCTGTAGTCAAGATCAAGCAAGGCACTGCAAAATATCTAACATTATTTTTCTGGGGATCTAGTGGATAAAGACATCTTCACAGAAGCCAAAGAACCCCCAAACAAAAACAAACAAAAAGTTCAGTTTATAAATTACAAATACATGGAAGTTTAAATATTTATACTTTTTGAAAAGCAGAAGCTTAGAACAGCTATTATGTTAATTACACACACACTCAACCAAACTGGGTTTTAAAAGAATACATAAAAATAAGTTCCTTTTTCAGGTTACTTCCATTCCCACTGTTTTTGATACCTAGACAATGAATTCCCACCAGTTAGTGTCTGTGCTTCTTAACACCACAGGAGAGGAAAAAAAGTTTTCAGGTAGTTTCAGCTCATGCATATCTGCATATCATCGCTGTGGCAATAAAACACAAGACATTCTCTCAGAATAATTTTAAATGTATTTAGAATTCAGGAGAGTTCTATCTGCAAACCACTGGAGGCATGTGTCATTTTGTCTACTTTATTTCTGACATAAACTCCAAAATACTTCAAAAGTAGTGCCCCACTTGCACTCTGAGTACAAGCCAAGTTTGGCAGATGTGAGGCAAGGACTGTATGTTGGAGCACCTGTAACTACAGCATAAAACCTGGAAAATGTGTTGATCTTGACAACTGGCAGATGTTTTCTGTATTCTTATGCTGCAAAGTCAATTAATAAATAATGGAAGAACTTCATTACTTCCTCACAGGTAATAATCCAAATTCCACCTCTTTACTGGGGCTGAGTCCTGTCCAGATTTCCATAAAGTGCTTCTCTAGTGAAAGAGCACTGTCCTGATATACACCAGAAATACTTAGGTAGGTACTACCTGCATAATACAGAAATTTTATCTCCTACAACCTTGTCAGGTGCCCACAGCCGAGTTCACATGCTTGAATTAAGACCTTCTCAAGAACTTACATGATGAACAAGAAGAATTGTCTAATTCAGCTGGTGTTCTTGGAAACAGTTCAATCAAGACACAGAAAAACAGAAAGACTAAAATAGTGCCATACTGTTCTGTATATGTATCAGCATATTTCATATGTCTAGTACTTTTCCAAGGAGCTTTTCAAATGACAATTCAAACCAAGAGTGAAAGAACAGAAATAGACATCTATTAACTACTGAAGAACAACAAGTAGATCACTTAGAACAGTCCTAAACATGTTTAGTGTAATGAAGGCCACTAAAAGTTAGGACTTAAGAGAAACATTTCAATACCCTGAATTTAAACAGGATGACTAGCAAAGATTTGCTTACTTGTTCTCTTGAAATTCAGCATTATATGCGTTTTTGCACTTTTACAGAAATATTGGTTAGAATTTTATTCAGTATTTAAAATTATTTCAGTATGTGATTAAATACCTACTTTTGCATAAAGTTGAAATTTATCAATTTAATATATAAATTGTTTAAAGCTTTGGACACTTGTTTTAGTGTCAAAATTGCCTGCTTCAAGTTACGTTAAAATAAACCAATACAAGCTGTTTTGCTGGTTTATTACTAATGATGGCTTCTAGTTTTAAAAGAAAACCCATACAAATGGAGCATAATAAACACAGAGTGATCAAGTATTTTCTGAAATACAGAATTAATGATTTTTAATAAAATAAAAGTATTTACAATTTCCTCATGAAACACAAGCATTAGCCTTAACACTTCAGAGATACAGAACCAGGGAATGGTTTGCGTTTGAAGGAGATTCAAGAGAGAGAATCTTAGAATGGTTTGGGTTGGAAGGGATGGTTAAAAGTTATAGCATCCAAGCCCCTACAATGCGCAGGGACATCTTCAACCAGATCAGGTTGCTCAGAGCCCTGTCCTGCCAGCCCTTGAACAAACCTCATGGGTGGAGCACCCACCACCTCTCTCGGTAACCAGCTCAGCGTTTCACCATCCTCATTGTAAAAAACATCTCTTATATCTAATCTCAATCAACTTTTTTTTTGTTAAAACCATTGCCTCTTATTCTTAGAGCAACAGACCCTGCTGAAAAGTTTATCCCCATCTTTCATACAGGTTTTACCTCCCTTGCCCGGCTGGCCATACTTCTCTTGACACAGCCCAGCTGGCTTTCTGGGCTGCAAATGCACGTTTCCAGCTCACGTCAAGCTTCTTGTCAACCAACACTCACAAGTTTTCTCCTCAGGGCTGCTCTCAATCCATTTTATGCTCAGCCTGTATTTGTGCTTAGGATTGCTCTGACCCAGGTGCAGCACCTTGCACTTGGCATTGCTGAACTTCAGAGTACAATGAGTTTCATTTTGAGAAAAAATTGAGAGAGGAAATTTAGGTTTCAGAGTAGCATACAGATTCTGACACAATGCTATCAGAGAGTTTCTTAGTAGAACTCTGTATATGTTCCTGACCGGTTGCTAACTTGGCTGATTTTAGAGTCAACCCAAAAAACCTGAAAACTTGCTTCCCAGTACGTACATGTAAGGAAGTCTTAAAAAAATATATAGTGACACAAAACAGGCCAAAAATCCATCTTCAAGAATTAGGTTACAAAGTTATTGCTTATAATAGTTGTCAGTGGCACATTAACCACTGAGTAGAAATATACCTATTCACTCCAGGGAACTCAGTACTAAATCCATTAGTAGTGAATTGCACAAACTCTCATCAGAAGTGCAAGGCAACCTGGGCTTACTGAATAAAACAAAAGCCAAAGATGTCCAGTTGCCAAAATCTAGGATCTAAAAAACAGAGAAAATGAGAAACTAGTTCTCACAGATATATGCTTGAAAAGAAACTGGAAAGCCATAGCAACATAAGTGATATCAGATGAACACCTGTAAGAAGGGCTGACAGGGTCAACCCATGGTTCAACGTGTGAATGAACAGGGAGGAGAAGTAAAAAAAAAAAAAGTTGCTGCTCTCTGTAGACAGCATTATTAAGGCAAATAAGAGATTAATGATGAAAGAGTTTTAAAGAATGTTGAAAAATTGGAGAAAGAAAAGAACCTAAACCATAAAGTAATTTGAGGACTTTAAAAAATTTCATTCTGTGAAAGCCTGAAAGAACACGTGTACAGCTTATTGAAAGGACTCCATTAGTATTTAAGTAGTTGAAGTAAGAGAAAATACAGCATGCTACAGTGAACTTCAGAAAAAGGCACAGCAAAAAATAATTCAGTGGCTACAGCCTGAATCCAGACAAGTTAAAATGTAAAGCTGAAAGAGGTACTGTTAGGAATAATGTATCTTAAGTCCTGGAATAGACACTCACTGACTAAATATGGACCAAAATACACTCTCTTGATATCTACAAAAATTATGTTTGAATGCCTTTCCTGTTCAGCTGTAGCCAAACAGTGAGTCCAATACCAGGGTAACTGGCAGTAAATTATGGCATGAGATAAATAGCTTATGTAATCGTCTCCTTTAGTGAAAACACTATTACAAGAATACCTGAATTTGCTGTATGAAAACAGCAGCAGTTCTCTAGGTACAGGGAAGTTCGTAGTCAGTTGCAAAAAGAGTTTCTATTTAGAATCTCAAAAGCCAGTTTTATTAACATATAATGTATATTTTCTGGTGCTAAACTGAAAAACCGGGAGACAAACTCTGTTGTTGGACAAAGCCTCATAGTAAGTTATACTTAGTTTAAAAAAATACTAGTAGGATTAGAAGTACAGTTAATAAATTTAAAATAGTAATTTTGTGAAGAAATATATCTGCTCACATAGAAACAGATAAAACTTAACATTCCAAAGTAAGTAAGCAGCTCTAAAATATGGTATTGAGATCACACTGCTATACTTATAAACTGCCAACATTAACAAAAAAGTAGCTTGCTGAACACAAGATGAGATGCTAAATCAAGTTTAAATCAGTAGAAGCATAAAAATATACATTTTTACTACTTTTCACTATAATGCCTGCCTTATAAGCACAAGGCAACAAGTGCACAATAAATGCATTTAAAACAACATATTCTAACATAAATTATTATTTTACAAATACAAAATATCCAACTCGTCGTTTGTAACAACTGCAGATGTATAAAGAGAGAAAAGTTTTGATTTAAAAGTCTTTTAAAAAAGACTTCCATATGATCACATAAAATTATCTTTGGCTTTTCCACACCACAGTACTATAAGAGCACTTTAGAAAAGCAAACTTGCATGCTCAGTTTGGCAATGTTTATTCATGCAGATGCTAGGAAAATGCTGAGGCGTCTTGACTATATTCAATTTTTACTGCCTGGTCTGAATTGGACTTAGCATGAACTTGAAACCCTGCCTAGCATTATTAACTATTTTTATTACAACTGTGCCTAGATGACAAAAGGACCATGGGGATGTAAGTTTTTTGTCCAAGTTATTTCGTGTTGTCTTTCAACAAAAAACTAAGTCTGAGGAATTACACCTTAAAAACTGCTACAGGTTTCTGCTTGGAGGATGAAGGAAGTTTATATATGCAAAGAAAATATGTAAAGCTACACATATGATTTATTTTACCCATGACAAGCAAATGGGTACAAGAAAACACAGGAATGCAAAGGAGTGGCAATACAGCTACTACTAATTACAAGTAGTTAATAGTTTCTACTACTACTACTAACAGTATTTATCTCCTTATGATAGTAATAGCTTATAAACCAAAAGAAATGTGGTTACTTAGTTCAACTGCAAATTATAGGATTATTAACAGAAAAATATACAAGAGGAAACACCAAATTAAATTCAACGGATGTTAATTACTGAAAAAGTCAGCTTCTCCTCCTCAATAGTTCAGCTATTTTAAGCATTTCTTTCATACTGCTATTTAATACCACATCCATTACAAGGATGCAACTGAACTTGTTGACTGTACAGTGAAAAACTGTAAAGTCTACTGTATACTCCACACTGCATGTTTTGCAAAGAAGCACCGAAAATTTTTAAAGCTGATAACCAGAAATGTGTAGCATCTGAGCTCCACCTACAGGATTAAAAGAAATGTACAAGAAATATTTTTAATTACTAGACTAGAAGAGGACTGTTTACTCTGAAGCCTTCAGATGGTCATCTCAAGCCACTGCCATTTTAAAAACTAAATGCAATGCTGAGAAATTTTATTACTTATGCAATGATGGCAAACACTTCTATCTCTAAACATTCTTCATGTAAACAAGTGTTCTACAGTGAGAGATTTAGGTTTAAGCTTTCTAATAAAAAACCCCAGACCTGTGGAATTTCTCTAACAACTTGCCAGAATGACAGGGAAACTCTTTTTCCTGAGTACTCTTATGTACAGTGTATAAAATTATTTTTAAAACATACATAAGAGGTTAAAATGCATACTGAAATGACTAAAATTAACTTCACCATTTGAGCACTTCAAATATGGTTGCATTTAGAAATGGTATTGGATCTCAGTACCGTGAATTTAAGAAGGTGTCTATTGTTTCCATACTGTTTCTCTGAAATAGATGTGCAACCTTCAGACCTCACAAATGTATTTGGATTAAAAGAAACAGGACTGACACAAATGAATATAGTTTTGCAGGAAAGGTCATGCATGTTACAGACAGTATTCTGAAACAAATATTCTTAGAAGTTCCATTATTCTACAAGCACATTTAAGTATCTGATGAGTTGAAATTTTAACAGATATCAGAAGTTTCTTCACCCTCTGATATGTTAGTAGACATCACCCTCAAGCTAGATGGTCCATCTAAGTTTTTCTTTGATATTTACATCTCCCACATCTCTGCCTCTGACCAACACAGGCTTCGTTTACAGTGGGTGGTGAATGCCCATGAGTATATTATCAAACATCTCCAGTGCACTTAGAAAATAGTCACTATTTCAGACAATGAAACTTGATATTGTTTATCTTACTTTATCTAAACAGACCTCAAATGTAAAAACACATTATTTATAACAAACAATATCATGCCTTTGATTTTCATGCCAGAGGATGGCAGACAATTATTTGGAAAACAGTAAGTCTAGAAATTTATGTTACTTGTGATACTAAGCAGTATCTCCCAAGGCTATGGCTCCCAACTGCTAAAAATGCATCCAATAAAACCCTCTTCTCAGTTAAGATAACCCATCTGGCTATAATGCTATTACAACTGCCACCCTGAAAGAGCAGAATAACCACAAACAGAGCACATTGACCGACCACATGCAGAGCCAGCAGCTTACAGAGTGACTACGCAAATGTCTCTGAAAATGAGCTAAAACATGATGCAAGATTGGGCATTGAGTATCTCACTCCTATGGGTATCCTCTAGCTTTGTGTTCTCTTCATGCTACAAACTCATTACTACACCGTAGATAATTTTGTTTCCAGCAGCCATTCTTATAAAACCCCAGGGACAATTATACAGATTGGTGGACAGGTAGTTGGACAAATAGGGAGGTAGTAAACACGTACAGATTCCAAAGTCTTTTGCTGTTCTAAAGACGTTATTTGAGTGCCATATGTTTCAAGGTTCTTTTTCAGAGAGAGCTTTTCTTGGAGACCCTTCAAATTTCTGAATCCTTACCTCCACTACCGGATATGGCTATTTAATGCTAAACTGTACTTGTTCAGTCTCTCTCCACAACCAAGAAAAATTAATTGACTCTGAGAAGCTTAAACTCGTGTCAGTCAAAACCACAGGAGTAGTAACCAGATTTTGGGATTGAAGTTATCCACCATACTCATTGATCTCAGTAGACTTCCTGTGGACCATCTGTCTACAGCACAGATAGTACAGCCACCAATTCCCAAAGCAACACACAGCACAACTTCAAAGACAACAGAAAGAAAAGTCAGGGGATCTGTTGTACAAGATGTCTTGTATGCAGTCTTTAAAAAAAATCTAGTTATATCTAACACAGCCATAAAATCATGATATTGTATTTCATGTACTGCAATTTACATGCTCTTACAGAGAGAAAGGAACACTGAAAAACAGAAAACCAGTGCTCAAGAATTAGTTTCATGCTGGTTTCAGCTGGGTTAGAGTTAATTTTCTTTGCTGTACCTAATGGGGCTGTATTTTGGACTTGTGCTGAATATAGAGTCGGTAACATAGATGCTTTTGTTACTGCTTAGCAGGGCTTACACAGAGCCAAGGCCTTTTTCTGCCTTTTGTACTGTCACACAGGCAGGAGAAATGGAGTGCCTGGGAGGCTGGGAGGAGACACAGCCAGGACAGGTGACCCCAGATGACAAAAGAGATATTTCAGACTATGTGACATCATGCTTAGTATATACAGTGAGGGGAAGAAGGAAGAAAGGGGGAATGTTTGGAGTGATAGTGTTTTTCTTCCCAAGTCACTGTTACTGTGATAGGGCCCTGCTTTCCTGGAGATGGCTGAACCCCTGCCTGCCCATGGGAAGCAGTGAACTCATTCCTTGTTTTGTTTTGCCTGCATGTGCAGTTTGTCTTTCCCTATTAAACTGTCTTTACCTCAGCTGAGTTCTCTATCTTTTATCCTTCTGATTCTCTCCCAGATCCTGCTGGTGGGGCAGTGAGTGAGTGGCTGCATTGGGCTTGGTGGCTGGCTGGGGTTAAACCACAACACGACTCCACAAAGAGATCAGATTTATGTATGGTTCCAAGAGAAATGGAGTAACATCACTTCACAGATCTGACCACACAGCTCTTGTTGACTACATGAAATCTGGCGAATCACGGAAGTCAGTTACCTAGCCTCTAACTAGACGTAAATCATATGACAGGAAAAATTAATGCCCATTTAAATTACAGATTTTGTTTACAGTTTCCTTATTTTTATTGTGCTGGGTCTTTGATGTCAAATGCTCTTCTTATGTATCTCTGGCTATTAAGTGTACTCTCTGACTATGAAGGTACTCTCTTCAGCAAACACAAAATTATGAGGAACTATAGAAGTAACACCTTCCAAGCCTGAGAAAGAACTGACTGGAACCAATTCTGATTTACTCAAATTGCAAAGGCTTCTGTACTGTACCTGGTGTGATTCTTAGATTCATATCCATAGTGAAGATGATGTAGAAAAGGACACTGAATTTCCCTCTTAAATCCCATGAATATTTTAGTTTCTAGAGCTCTTCAAACCTATTAAAGTGGTTAATACAAATTGCTTTCTTAGCAATGCTGTCACTGGGCAGCTGGTACACAGCAAGAATGAGTACTGTGTTAAACCAGACTTCATTAGATGACTCTCCTTTCTATGAGTCTCAGTGGTGGACGACTACTGTGTGTTAACACAGATAAAGAAGCTGCAAAACTCAATCTTACAACTGAGTAGAAAGACAAAGTAAAGAGTGACAAACACATACAAATACACTTAATTTCTAACTCAAAGGGGAAAATAAAACTCCCATAAAAGGTATCAATAAGTGCCAAGTGTAACAAAATGTAAGTTAAGTGTTTGTTTTAAACTGCCAAACAAAACTAAGAAATGACAAAGAATGAAAGCAATAGGCAATCTCACCTTCCACAGCTGGAGATGGGCAGGGGGGAGTATTTTTAATATAACACTCGCCTATCAATGCTGTAACTGCAAAACTGGAATTGAGCGGAAAATCTTAAAACTGTAAACAATCTAAAGAAAAAACCCAGCTAAACAAAACAATCCTTACCTGCGGCTAGTTGTTTTCCTTTCTGTCTTAGTTTCTTCTTCTTGAAGTTGCTGTTTAGCATTTTCACTTGTATCAATTTTCAATTTCTTGGCAATGCGCTCCTTTATTTGAGATCTCTCATTACTAGCAGCTTCATCTTCTGCACTATCAGCATCTTCATCAGGTTGTTCTTCGTCCTTTATTGATTTAAAATGATAAAACTCCTTCAGATTTTTTTTAATGACGAATATAGAAATCTTTTTAAATACGGTCTCTTCCAATAAAAAAGATGAATACTTCATTTCAAAGCAAACTTTTCAAACAAATATATCCTTATTGCTTCAGAGGGAACAAAAAAATACAAATATGATAATTTCTTTTTCATACACAAATTAGTTTTCTTCTGTAGGGTTAAAAAAATTAAAACAGTCTATTCTAGACTATTAACTCTTACAGGTCTACAGCTGACATCATAGCAGTGGGATATTACTCATATCATTGTTCATGAATCCAAAATTTGATCAAGACAATATACTACACTTTTCCTTCTTTTTCCACTGAAAGAAAAACTTAAGAACTTCCTACCACATGGCTATACTACAGTCATGATGGGATGGAAGAGGTTAGCCCATCAGACCCTGTTAGGGAACTTAAAAATACTAAAGTGATCATAACAGGCTGTGAAAACCTGCGGAATCAATCATCCCAGCTTGCTACAGAGGTCCAAGGAGAGGCCTCAGGCCTCCATGACTAGCAGAGGTAGGCAAAAGGGGATAAACGACCTTGGATCAAAGACACTTGAAGGGAGAAATAATTAGAGAATAAAGAAGTGGCCTGACTAGACCAAGGGATCTAAGTTTGATCACTTTCTTCCTTGAAGAAGGAAGTCTGTATGAATCTTAAATGAAGAATGCCACCACAAAGATGATACATCTTTTTACATTTATCTGATGTGACGCTACTCACCAAAAGGAAATTATTCTAATTTTAGCTGAAACAGTAATCCGGAGGACTTTATTGTATCCAGGAGACTGCCAGAATGTAAGCACTGGGGAAGGAAGAACGTATAGATATCCTGGGTGTGATGGACAGGTAGGAGGAAGAGTAGCATGAAGACCATGTCCATAAACATGGAGGGGGAGAGGACAGAAAAGCAAAAGCACCAAGAGGCAAATTTGGGAAATAGAAGAGAAAAATCAAGAGCTGGATTTCAGAAGTTGTAGTGGAGTCACTGTTTGGGAATCTTTAGACTACCATGCTTAAATTTGCAATTTAGACAAGACAAGACCACTCAGGAATAAAAAAGAAATCTCGGGATATTCAGCACAGTAAAACAGCTGAATATTTTGCCAATGAAAAGACTGAAAAGTTGTTGGGGGGGTTTTGTCTGTTCTTTTTTAATAGAGGAAGAGAAAAGTGGAACAGGATCAGCATTTCCCTCAACTTCCCAGAAAGATGTTGTTTGACACAGGAGATAATGAAACTTTCTGAAGGATTTGCTTACATGATAAGTTGTCAGAGAGATGGGTGACTACAGACCTTGATAGCAGGGGGAAGTCCAAAAAAGAAAGTGACAGGACTGTGTTCAAAATGTTTAACGGTCAAGGATAAAGACATACTGCTGGTGGAGATTTGGCTAGGGCTTAGGTAAGAGCATTTCACTGAAACACAAGGAGCTGGACAAGAGAACTTCTGAAATAAAAATAGACAACTCTAGACAACCTGCAATTGCTAAGGAATAAGCTAGTTAAAAATTACAGGAGGGGGGTTAAAATGGGAGGGACGAAATGGTTCAATTTGTCCCACTTGGCTAAATCCGCTACTTCCCAAACTGTCCGTTATCCTCAGTTTGCACAGTATTTCACCATTTTTCTTCTAGAAAAACACTGAGAAAATAGGATATAACCTTCCTCCTCAGCTGCCTTCCCTCCTGCAGCTCTAGTCTTTTCTCCTGCCCAGTCTCTTCCTTCAGTCCCTCTTCTCTCTCATTAAGTCTATCTCATCTCAACTAATAGATTTAACAATAGATTCAACAACCCAGATTGAACTACACGGCACCTCAAAAGGGAAGTGGCTGTTCTGTTGGCTGATGGTTGTTCCCCATGTGACAAAGAAATGCAAAATTGCTTGCCTGAAAGCTGTACCACTTCTTGCTGCTGTTATTAGCTGAGTGGAGTTGCCCTATTCTTCTCTTTAATAGGGAAATAAAAATGTAATAAGACATTCTGGGACAGAATGACTAGTGGCTACTGTATGCAGTATGATTTTCCCATTTGAGATTATTGAACGGAGAGGTGGATATCTCATTTTATCTATACATAGTACTGCATGAAACCTACTGTTTACCAACTGACTGACGAATAGGGAGAGGAAAAGGTATTGTGCAGAAAAGAGATGTCACTGGCAGGAAAAAATTTTGTGAACATATTTCATACAATGTTTTCATTAACAACCTGGGTACAAAAAGAATCTTAACAAATAGCTACGAGGTGTTGCTAATACAAAGGCTCTCTCAAAGAATTAAATGTATGACTTTGAGGACTGCAGTAAGAGAAACAGGATGGTATTTAATAGCATGAAAAGCACCTGTAAGGTGCTCATGGAATGCTAACAAGAGTTTCCCTTACATGCCATGATCTTGTTAGCTGGGGGAGTTAGAGAGATCTGGAAGAATTATTTGCTCCCAGAATTTGCTATATAACTACCAACACAGTGCAGCTGTGTAAATGCAAAAGCGACCCTGTGATACGTTAACTAAAATAACTCTAAGGGAGAAGATAAAATAGTATCACTTTAAAAGACTCAGGTAACTGCCTGAACTGCTAGATCTTAGCTAAAAATCTTTCAATGAAATGAAATCTAAAGAGAACGTCTCTCCAGGAAAAAAAAGAAAAAGTCTTCATATTTCCAACTTTGGCTTAATTAGGTATATTTATTTAAATTTTTATTCTTGAACCTAATACCTCCATGTTCTATACTCCCTGAACCCAGTTTGCTTAAGAAAGGGTTATTTAAACATCTGAAGAATGAGTAATTAAATAGCATTCTCCAAACTCTTCTAACACTAAAATGCTCCTGCACAGCACGAATTACAAAGGAGGAGAGTGAAAAAACCTGAATTCATACTATGCCTTGTGAAAAAAGGAACAGGGTGTAAGCAGATGCTTTTTTTTAGGCACTTGAACGGGACAGACTGTGTCTGTGTTCTTCCTCTACTTCCAGTGTGTCAACAGGAAGTGTAGTTAATACGTGTGCATGATGGATAGATATGGAAAACAATACTTTCCAGAATTCAGTTAGGGGAATGGGAGATTACATTCCTAGTCAAATATTACATCCTTATCTCAATAGCAATTCAAAGGGGTACTCCCATGATCTATGGCTGGAGACACAGACATATGTCATCTAACAAGCTTATGCTCATCTGCACCATGTATGACAATTTCCTTGTACTTAAATTGCCTCCATGTTTAGTTTAATGTTACTGCTTGATTATTCAGATTTCATGTCTTTCAGAGGAGACAGTCTTTGTCAATACAATTTAACTGCTACAATTTAACAATTCACTGAATTTTTGTTCTCTTGAAGAAATCTTTCAAACAGGACTCTGACTCACATGCAGACTTACCCTCAAATATTGCAATTATATAATTATTCATGACAAACTTGATTTTAACTATTTTTTTAGAAGCAGTTTCAGGGGTTTTATCACTCTGGTGGTTTGTCACTGTATGGTACACAACCCATATACCATACTCCTATATACCTAATCTACTGATTGAAATACAATATAAACAGTTTTTATAAAGTGTAGCAGATAGTATGCTATTTCTACCAAAGATCTCCAAAGTAGCATTTGCTCCTCAAAGAAAATCTATTCTGCACACAATAAAAAACAGACTTATTGGTAAAAAAAAAGATACTTACCTCACTCAAATCCTTTTCTTCATTTGCCCCTTCACTAAAAGAAGAAATAAAAATGTAACTATTTCGAAATACTAGAGATTCAACACAACATTTAAAACCCACCATTTCTTAAATAAAAAAAATTGTTAGCCACCTGAAATTTTAGTAAACTTACTACTTTATATCATCCTCACATTAATCTTAACAGTATCAATTAATATTATTTTCTATCATTTGACTATCATAATCTTTTCTAATTAGAAATGCTTAAAACCGAGGACTTTTATACAATGGAGAAATCCTAACCATATCTTGAGCTGTTCAAGCAGAACACTAACGTATACAGTTAAAACCACCAAAACCCAGGTGAGATGTTTCTGATCTCATTTATCAAATGATTACTAGCATTTCATTGCAACTAGTCTATATTTTGGAAGATGCATTTTACTGATAATTAAGCTTAACATCAAGATTTTAATTTCTTAAACAGCGACAGTTTGGTGAATTAAAAACGAAATCTACTTGAATATACTAAGGCTAACACATTCATTGTTAATTATCACAAATTAATAATAAGGACCCGTGAACCTTTTTAGCCCACAATTTAAAAAAAGAAGTTATGTTAGAGAAAAAGCAAGGAATATTAAAGAAGTTAAGGCTTTGAAGTGTGCTCTACGCAATCAGTTAAGTAATCATGATCATTAAAGAAACTCTAGATGTGTTGCAATCAATGACATTAATAAAGTGCTGCACCTTGGTCAGGGCAACTGCTGATATCAATACAGCCTGGGGGATGAAAGGACTGAGAGCAGCCCAGCAAGGAGGACCTGGGAGTGCTGGTGGACGAAAAGCTGGACATGAGTTGACAACATATGCTTGAAGCCCAGAATGCCAGACATGTCCTGGGCTGCATCCAAAGCAGTGCAGCCAGCAGGGCCTGGGAGGGGATTCTGCCCCTCTGCTCTGCTCTGCTCTGCTCTGCTGAGACCCCACCTGCAGTGCTGCATCCAGCTGTGGGGTCCCAGCACAGGAAGGACATGGACCTGATGGAGGGACTCCAGAGGAGAGCCATGAAGATAATCACCTCTCTAATGAGGAAAGGCAGGATTGTTTAGCCTGGAGAAGACTCCAGGGACACCTTATTGCAGCCTTTCCATACTTAGAGTGGGTCTATAAGAAAGATGGGGACAGACTTTTTAGCAGGGCCTGTTGTGAAAGAACAAGGGGAAATGGTTTGACACCAGAAGAGGGTAAATTCACACTAGACATAAGGAAGGTGTTTTTCATGATGCGGGTGGTGAGACACTGGAGCAGGTTGCCCAGAGAGGTGGTAGATGCTCCACCCCAGGAAACATTCAAGGCCAGGTTGAATGGGGCTCTGTGTTACTTGATCTAGTTGAAGATGTTCATTGCAGGGGGGTTGGACATGATAAATTTTAATGGTTCATTCCAAACCAACTAGTCTGTGATTCTAAGATAAGCAATTTCTTGGAGTTAGCATATTTTCATGGAATTTTCTCAGCTTAGCACTCAACTGTAGTTAAAATCAGAATGTATAAAGCACTAAAAAGAAACAGAGAAAAAAACCAACTTTATCCAAGCATACATATTTACGATTCACCTAATTTTTAGTGTGTTCTTTAGATTTGGAAAAAAATAGATATTTTCAAGTATAAGCAGGGTTGGAGGGTTGGGAAAATCAACTAGAATAATCATGACACAGAGTATCTTCTGCAGAAAGAAAATTTAATTAACTTTAAAAGTTTAGGCAAGGGAAGATATGGTCTAAGAAAGGATTGTGGTAAAGAGAGGTATAAAAGAGACTGATTGCTCACTGTCTCCTCCAGAATGAGAGCTAGAATTTATGAAGTGCCACTAGTAGCATCCAAGTTCAGAACAAAAAGGGAAGATACTAGGGTTAGTAAGTACATGAACCATATCAAACTCTGACAGTCCTCTGAGGTGAAAGTTGATGGAGGCTGGGACACTACTCAGATAAACGTTTGCCCTGCTTTTATTCTTTACTGGATGGCCAGTGGTGGTGACAGCTTAGTGGATTAGAGAAATATTTATATTACAGAAATAACTGATCTAGCACTGGTACTCTTAATTTTTGAAAGAGTAACATGAGCTAACATTTCTTATATGAGTATATATGATCATAACTGGGTATAACATACAGAAAGTAAATCTGTTCTACAAATTAGAAATCACATATTAACCTTTTGACAGCAGGAACTGAGCTTAGATGTGGATCATCCTTCAGGAGATCATGACTACTTTTACTTTTTCCCTTCATGCTCTGTTAAAAGACAAAAAAAAAAGAAAAAAAGGTATTTTCATTTCAGTGTTTAAGAGGCTAGGCAGTGAAAAAGGATTATGGTGAGAAAAACATAGTTTGTTTCTTTTCAGCTTTAGCCTATCCAGTAAGCTTAAACACTCTAAAGAGCAGAAGAACAGAGAAAGTGTTCCAGAAAGAGAAGCATCAAACGCACTCCATGGATTTATTTTTGCAATAGCAATGCATTTAGTTTTAAAAAAAAGAGAGAGAGAAAAAAAAAAAGGATATTGTTTAGTCATGACAAACATTACACATCATAAAGACGGTAGGTCTAGCACATACATGCTTGAGTGAATGAAGAGGTAAGAGCTTGACTTTCCAATAACGACACATGACAACTCAAAGAACCACCATGTACAAAACAATACTTATTAACTGGAAGAACACTAATTAGATCCCTAGGAAAAAAAAAGGAAATTAACAAACTGCAATACATCATCCTGGAAAACATCATGCAGGAATTATCTACTGACACAAGGAGTCAAATCTAACAACACATAAGGTCTTCAGGCAGAAAGACTGCAGTTAGAAAGCATTTTACATGCCAATCTGAAAAAAAGTATACTTAAATTTCAGAGAGAGATCAGACTGAAAATCTCTGCTACAGAAACAGTCTTTATTGCGACCTATATTGTGAATGTCTCCATTATCTAATGCTTTTGGGAAGACAGTAGAGTGTGGACAAAATCTTGCTCATTTAAATGCAACTGCAATTTTTTGTTATGTAGAAAACACAGACTAACACATTCAGCAACATGGAAAGATAATTCCTTGTTTAAGGAAGGGGGTGGGTATTTGGAGTGGTGGTGGGGCTGTGTCTTGCAAAGTGCTCCAAACAAGTACAGGCAATAAGCAGCTTGAACACTGAAAGCTACAGTTTAAACTGAAGGAACTAATCAACAACCAGTGGGGGCCCTACGGCCAGATCCGTGACTGGGCACCAATAGCCTTCACAGCCTTGAGGGGTTTTACACAGAGCTTCTCTGCCCTTCTTAAACAAGCAAGACTTACTGCATCTAGCAACCAAAAAAAAGCTCATAGGATTCTAAGTTTGTAGATGTTAAAGGATCTCAATAATAATTTTGACCTTCCATTTTTCTTATCAAAAACAGAGTGAAAGTTAGTGCGGATGTTCATGTACTTCAACTTAATCAGGATTAAGATAACATCCAAAACTACAGAGATATTGATCTAGATCTCTTATGAACAAACAATGAGGTTACAAAAAGAAGGTTTTATTTTGTTGCAAAGAATGAACAGAAATTCTTCATAAAGAGTTGGTGTGGTTATTTATCTATGTATAGCTAGTCAAGAATTTACTCAGGACAAATAGGTAGATCAGATTTTGAGGCTGAGTTGAAAGCATGAAAACACTGAAACTAGGCTTATCATGAAAGAGGCATTCTAATTAGACAATTTCAAACGGAAAACAAGTATTTGGCATGAAAAGCAAGAAAGTCGAAGCAACTGAGTTAAATGGAGTATTACAAGCCAGATATAGATCAAGAGCAAAACAGCAGATGAACATACTAAGGTAAACAAGTAAAGTTTGTCTGATAAGTTGAAAAAAAGAAAGAAAAATAGTTAAAACTGCTGTTGTAACAAATCTCTACTATCATTCTGACTGATATCATCTCACTATAATATTGTCCACCATTATTCACTATATTCCTTTTGTATTTTAATTAACTTCTGAGGACTAACAACCATTTTTTCACTTCTGTGGTATAGGATGCAGGACCATGTAGTCTGATCACTAACTGAAGCAGCAAGGTGCTGTAGAAAGCCTAGGGGTCTAGTGAAACAACTTGGTCAGCAGCAGAAATGAAATTAACAATTTATTGAAGAAATTTTTAAACTAATCTTATTTAAGTTGCAACATCAGGGAAGGAAATGTTAGACCAAAGATTACCTGTGCAACCCTTGTTCTGTGAATGTGAACATTTCACTACAGTGCACTATTAAAATGGACTATTTTCTCCACAATAACCACACTTCATTTTGCACACAGATGAAAGGATATATGTAAGAAAATTGAGCTAAGCGTGCACTGGAAATGCATAAGATGATCTTAAGAATTCAATTATTTTACCATGTAATTGCACTCATAAATTAAGGACTTGAAAAACAATAAAGTACCTATTGCTTTCAGGACTTTTAAACAGCAGACATAGATCTATACTATGAAACTTTATGTTCATGGAAATGTAAAAATTTCATGCAGTAACTGAAGGCACCTTCACAGTCAAGAAAGTTGAAAACCTCTGTTTTTTCAAAATGCTGTAACAGCAGAATCCTAAAAACTAAAGCAATTTCTAGTATTATTGTTCAAAATGCAAACATAAGAACAAGACTTGCCATGAATATGCAGAAAAGGTAATTAGGACAAAAAGAAAAATAAGGATAATTTGGTACAATACCTGACTAACTCTACTGACTTCTTCCTCTTCTTCTTCAGCTTCTTCCCCAAAGGAAAGTAAGTTAAAGTTTCTTTAACAGAAAAGAGAAAATTTCTAGTAAAATTTTAAATACAGTCTTAGTAACATTCCATTAACTTTTACGTTCATGTTGTACACGATGTTTTAAAAAACTTTTTGTCCTGCTAAATGTACCAATTCCAAAAAACTAATGCATTTTGCTTTGCAGTAAGTCATAAATATTTAGAAAAGCATATTGTATTACACTCCTGAGATAAAACAAGGAGAGTGAAGCATCAGTTAAGACACAATTTAAGAAATTCTGTCTTGACTAACTTTCCCAGACTCTTGAATGCTGACAGTTTTGTTGCATTTTTTTCCTCAACAGAGCAGCATTCAAGACACAAGATTTTCACAGTATGATGGCTCAGAAAGGTATCAAATGTGAACATATTCACAGAATGCAATTTAAAGAAATTATGATCTATAATTTCAAGAGTTAATTGTTTACACTATGTTGGAACCAGTCAGTTGCAACATGTTTATTTTTGTGCAACAGAACTGGCAGCATGCACACTTTTAGAGTTCTTACTACTTTTCACTGCATGTTTGTGACTATGAATTTTCATTCAAAGAAACTAAAGTTTCCCATGCCAAAATGCCTGCCTCTTGCTCAGTACTTCAGTGGGGGAGAAGGGGTATCTGATAAAATAAGTTCAAAACATCCCAAAGAACTGAGCTGCGACCTAGCTACTCCTACCAGTAGCTTTTAACTGTCATCACTGCAGTGTCATCTCAGTCAGATGACTGCCCATTGTGGCATATGGGAAAGATAAACTACCTTTTATTATTTTCAACAAACTATCACATGCACAAAACAGTTACAGCTCAGCAGATGCACAGTAAATGTTTCAGTCAGAGAAACTAGATTCGCATGATCCTCCCTGGAAACAAAGAAGTGCTTCAAAGGCAGAAATGGAAATAAAAAACTGCCAAGCTACAATTAAAGGTGAAAGAAAATTAACCACCACTTATGTTAAATATATATTTACTTTGTGCCTTTTACTTTGGACTTCTTAATTTCTTCTTCTGGTTTGTCCTTCTTCAGTTTTCTATTCGGTCTTGGGACAATGTCATCAAAAGGATTAAACAAAACCTGTTAAAAAACCCAGTATTTTAGACACATCTTTAGTAAGCATTTTGTAATTAAGTGATTCAATATTTTAAAACAATACTCAAAAGGACAAGCCAAATTTTCTGAACACTGTGCACAAAAGAATTTTAAAATGTCATATTTCAAACCAGAACATACTCACCTCACTACTTCTTATTTTGTGTGGACTGAGAGGTCTCTCTTCCTTGTCAACTTCTACTTCAGCCAGGCGCAACATGTTATATATTGTATCCCCTGTAACCTGGCAAATTTACAAGAAAAGGTTTGAAAGTCCTTAACTGTAATTTGTATTATTTATTCTGCAAAATACAAGGCAATTATTATGTATAAGTTTTTGAAAGTTCAAGTGATATAGGAAATATTGTAAGCATGCAAGACTTCTAAAAGACAGCAAGTACAATGTAGAAAAGTTTGTGCTTTTAAATTTAATGGCTAAAGTTGAAGGAATACAGATAGTTTTAAGAATGTATGCAGAGGAAGATGTTGATATCATCTCACTATAATAAAACAAAAAACACTGAAATAAAAAAATACTTGGTTTCTTTTCTTTTAAGTAAATCATGAGAGTGGTAAATTCATCTCATGTTTTTCGTTTTCCTGATTCTTCTCAGGTAATTAGAATCTACAAACAGAATTTTCTAACATGTCATTAGTATTAGATAAACTGATTAATAACAGAGCCATAATAATACTAATAAGATTATTTAAAGGCAGCACAACATAAAAATACAATTTAGAAGAATAACAACAGCAAAATAGATAATAATAGGAACAACCCACAGAAACATTTCTACCAGATGTAAGAAACAAAGAGAACAGAGAGTCTAGAAAGCACTGAAATGAATTTCAACACTAAACTGGCCTCCAGAGAAACTTGTAGTAGCTTCTGTCAGACTTAAACTGGGACTCTAGTTCATGCAACAGACCTTTCCAAAGATTGTGTGCTTGTTGTTAAGTTCATCTGCACGACCCAGTGTAAAGAAAAATTGACTCCCATTATCATGGGGCCCAGCATTTGCCATAGCAACAAGTCCTCTTCGATTAAATCGCAATCGCGAGTGGAACTCATCCTGGTAAAAGCAGGGCAGAAAAGAGAACTATTTCAGTACAAAACTATTTTTTCACTCCTTTAGCTACAGCACGATAGGAGGTAGGAGTGATATTACTTACCTCAACCTGCACACACAGAAAAATATGCTGCTAATTTTCTTTTTAATTCAGACAGTAATAAATCCCAAGTATTTTGAAACTCAGTGCCAGAATTATATTTAAAAGCTTCTACTTTGAGCAGCAAAAATTGTTTTTAGTCAGTATTTCTAATCCCTAGTGCTTATAATGATGCAAACAAGTGAACAATCTTCACAAGAAACAGATAACAAACACCAAACAAAAACTTAGAAACTAGAATATCAATAACAGAAAGACACATTACTAATCAAAAAAACTCTAAGTTCTGTCTCGTTAATTTTCTTTTCCCAGTCATTGCCTAAAAATCAATTGTTATTCATTATTTTTATTTGCATTTGTTCTCCCCCCAACATTAAGAGAATTAAAAACATTTTAAAAAGTAACTGCATTTCATACATTTCTTGCAAAAATACCATTCTTGACAATCACTGTATTTACGTGAAAAATTCATTTAAATCCTAATTCATGGAAGCACATTAACAGGTTGTAATAATAGTTATGCAAAAATCCAGAGGAAGAAAATTTTCTGGACCTAAGAAGACAAAACAGGACTCCTTCCAAAGCAAGGAGAAAGTGATGAATACCACTGCTATATCATGATGCTAAACACTGCAATACTGAGATACCACTAGTTCGAAGCAGCAATGCTACTACAATATTGGCAATTTTTGTTTTGTTCTCTGTTCAGGTACCATTTCCTCCCACAAACTTCAGGTTTGTGCTAGATGTAAAAGTCTAGCAGCAAGAAGGTGGAAGGCCCAGAAAGAGGCTTTACAGCTTCAGTCACAAGTTAAAGGTGCCTGTACCACCTGAAATGAAACAGGCAGGCAGAATAGAACACAGCTGCTGAACCTGCGTGTAGCTTCCCTCAGGATCTGAGCCACCAAGCTTATCATTACACCAGAGTAGCTAGATTTAAGAACTCTCAATTTAGAAGGCATATTCAAACATACTGAAGCAGCACATGAAGGCAATTACTGCACATGTATGCATTTAATGTAAGATTTGATTTTTCACAACCTAACACGGTAGGAAGAACAATGGATAAAGAATAACAAAAAATTAATGTGTAAAATATACAGATACACACCTTGAAAGGAGCTCCATAGACTGACTCTCCTCCTGATCCAGTACCAGTGGGATCACCCCCTTGCACAATAAAGCCAGGCACTACTCTGTGAAATATTGTATTATTGTAATACTCTAAAAAAAAAAAGAGAGAGAGAAAAAAAGAACAAGATATTGAATACATGTAAGTGGTCTGAAACCTAAACTTTCATGTAGATCATGCAGAGATGTCCAGAGACTAAAGTTCCAGAAAGCAAGTAGTGTAACTAGATTCCACTGGTGCCTTCTACTTGGCTCCCTTCTGTTCTTCAAA
The DNA here is from genome assembly GCA_013397815.1 of Aleadryas rufinucha. Lineage (NCBI taxonomy): Eukaryota > Metazoa > Chordata > Aves > Passeriformes > Aleadryas > Aleadryas rufinucha. The sequence continues at coordinate 124,442 of VZTH01002172.1, forward strand.
GCCTTACCAAAAAAACCCTGTGGTGCCATATGTTTCTTTTGCAAAAACTCCTGCCCATCACTGACAAGATAATCTTGATGAACTACTGTCTTTTCAGCTTTCAAGTTTTATTACTGGAATGATACTATCAAAATACACCAATTTAAAAGGAGAACTAGAAATACTGTGCTCTATCCTGGACAACATCTAACACACAACATCAGCCATATCCATATACCAGATAATTTGTCACTCACCAGCATGGAACACCTTTCATCACCTATACTGTACCTAAACTCATAATTTTTGCAGAATGAAATATATGGCACATTCTGCTCCCTAAGTTATCTTCTTTTATCTATGTACCTGATAAAGGTTACAAGATCATAAGAAAACAAAAGGAATGAAAATGTAACTTTACCTGAACTATACTCCTGGTTGATACAACAATAATAATAAAAAAAATAAATCTGCAGCATGCTGGAAGACAAAATAGGGTGTGCAAACGTTGCAGCGTAACTAGACAGTCACGGATGGTTAAATGCCGGGATATTAATGAGAAATACTTAAATGTATTATACAAAGCATAAGATACTACACAGCAGTTAAAAAAAAAATCAAAAAGGAAATAAAGCCCACTGAGAATATATGAACCCTTATCATGGACTAAGAAATTCCTTTACTATTGCAAAAAAGTCTAGGGAAAAGAACACAAAACAGACTGCATCTGTGCTGGAGCCACAAAGCCTAGACTGCTATTTTTGTTTAACAGACAAAGGCTAAAAGAACTCTTAACAATTTTATAAATGTTTAAATAGGAGAATAGTAGCAGTTAGAAAACATATAAAGGCATCAAGTCTTTCAAAGATTTTTGTTAACGTTTTTCTCAGTAGGGAGCTTCTCATTCTGGTACCCACTACTTCACTGGAAAGTTTTACAGAGCTTTCATCAACAAAAAAATACAGCAACTGAAACATTAGGAGCATTCGCAGGAAAAAAAAAGCAATGGCACTGTAAATTGTGACGCAGAAATGAGAATTTTGGAGAACGGCCAATATTGCATCACTGTCTTTTCATATGCACACTAAAGTTGCTATACTTTGTAGGCATTTGCTGAAGGTAAGACTTCTCAAGACTCTGAAAGACAATATTTCAATGCTACATCATGTGCTTAATTCGAGAAAACCATCCAAAATTTTTACTTTTTTTTCCTCCACCAGCTTCATTGGTAACCTTGAAAAACATTGTCTGAGTGTTAATTAATAATTTATAAATAGAAATAAACATATTGACATACAACTCAAAATATAATTAGGACCTCTATTTTACAGAAAGGGCACAAAGATCACATATAAATTAATCTCAACAACTCCCATCTCATTCAGTCATTACCTTCCATACAAAGCTGTATGAAATTTCTGCATGCTTTTGGTGCTTCTTTTGACCATAGTTCTATATCTATCTCTCCTGCTGTAGTTCTCAGCAAAACCTATAAACATACAAATAAATGCAGTATCAGTTTTACTGTAAGTTAGAGAATATAGAATATAACTTAGAGAAATAAGAATGTAACTTCCTAAAAAATACATCTGAACTTGTTACATTAGTAAGAGTGGTGTATACATTTAAGTGTGTTGGGTAGCTACTGTTAGTTCTAACTAGCATTTCCAGATCTTGAGATACAGCTCTGAATTGATATGTGTAATAGAGATGTATAATAAAGCTGTAATAACCTAACATAATATAACGTAATATAACGTAACACAACGTAACACAACACAACACAACATAACATAACATAACACGTAACTAACATAACATATAACGTAGCTAGTACTTGATAGAAACTTAGATACTCTTTATCGCTTCCATAATGAAACAACGTGGGGAAAAAAATGCCATAAATCTCCAAATGCATATATTTCTCTTACAAGGAATACCATTACGTTCAGTGAGAGATCATAATAAACTTAAAGACGTAAAATACAATGGAGAATAGAAAAAATTAAATTCAAAGCTCCGAGGACTGCTCTGTGTTATGTCTCCACACATCATACCTCGTGCTTTGACTCTGGTAATGTCAAAGAAGCAACTTTAACCAAACCAGTCCAGCACAGAAACAACTACCTCCCCAACCCCAATCAGCAGCAGCACCACCACCCAAGTTCGTGCTTCTCTCGTCTGTCCCCCCACAACCCTACAACATACAACTTTTCCAGGATCTTCACCCTTGTAGCCTCACCTTCCCGTTGGTGGGCGGCTCCTGGATGTAGATGTTGCTCATGGCGGGGAAAGGACTAGCCTGGCGGGCGAACACTCGCCCGCAGCCGACGCTGGACTTCGCTTAGCCTCGAACACTTCCTACCGCCCCGAGCCGCCCGCCATCTTGGGCGCCTGTACTCAGCCCAAGGAAGGGGGGATAAAGTTGCACAAGCCGTGAGGAAGGACGAAGGAATGAGTCTTCGTCCGGAGTCTCTGCGGATTCACTGGGAAAGGACGTGTCTTGGAGACGAACCGTAGGTTTCTCCACTCACCTGTGCTCCCCCGCCGTGGCTCCCCACCTAGGGGTACTGAAGCCCCCTTCCTTCCCTCGGAGTGGTACGGTCCGGGAGTGCACCGGGCAAAGCCTTCCGGTAGTGAAAAGCGTCGCTGCGCGTGCGGGCCGGTCC